>OY019134.1:44861168-45238941 GCA_955652365.1 Eristalinus aeneus | reverse complement strand
TTCCTGACACACAAAGAAGATCAACCAAAAATGGATTTCATCTGTCAGAATGACGCGAGCAAGTTTGTGTGAGGGAGAGAGAGACGGAGAAAGTGTGAAGAAATACGGGAGAACAACAGCTGGTGCTGTGGTAAAGGATGCGCCCCTGCGCACCGAGAACACACAGGAGCAGTTTTAATTAAAAGAAATCGTGAACAGAAATGGCATTTGAGGACCATGATGCCGGCGAAGGAACATATTGTGAAGCGCATTTCACTGCAGGTTGCACCACACGCTGTGGTGTGCAAAATTAGGTGCAATGTCATTTGCTATCCGGAGTGATGCAATTTCGTTGTAACGACAGATTTGTCGAAGTGGGATGGATTTGAGTTATCCACTCGAGAGGAATCCGCAGCAAAGGAGGGCATATGCTGGGGAGGGGACGAAGCGCATGCAGTTGAACGGAATGTTTTCCATTAGAGCGAGATGTTGGCTAATTTGGCGCCATATCGAGTGGAAGTTTGACGGGGCGAGAGGTGCGCAAACAAAATGAGAGCGTTCGATTAACAGGTTTCATATTTCAGTGGGTTTTCGCATTTTGTTGACAGCTTTGTCATTGAAGCAAGTGGTTCATTTTTAAGTGCGGGGTCAGTGACTGCGTAGCTGCGTTTTCATTTTTTATTTATTTATTCAGTGCCGTTAGAATGTATGTATGCATGAATGAAAGCCAACAAAAGAAAATAAAAGTATATTTTCAGTAAAAAAACAAATCCAGACCAGGTCAGCAAATTTAAATAAATATATTGAAACCGAATCATTTCCAGAATCAAAATTTGAACCAAACTTTGTACAGAAACAAATTCTGAACAGAAACAATTTTTGTTCAAAATCAAATTGAATAAAAAAACAAATTTTGTACAGAAACAAATTCTGAACAGAGACAATTTTTGTTCACAATCGAATTGTATAAAAAATCAATCAATCAAATCAATCAAATTGAATAAAAAATCAAATTTTATACAGAAACAAATTCTGAACAGAGACAATTTTTGTTCACAATCGAATTGTATAAAAAATCAAATTTTATAAAGAACAAAATTTTGCACAGAGCCAAATCTTGTGCAAAACACTTGGTTCAATACTAAACAAAATTGTATCCAAAATCAAATTTATATGGTACCAAATATTGTAAAGGCTTAAATTTTGAAAAATCCAAATGTAATACAGAATCTAATAAAGCGCAAAACCAAATTTTACACAGAACCAAACTTTTAACAGGACCAAAAAAACCCCAATTCTGTCCACAATCAGATTTTGCGAAGCCAACTATTTCACAGAACAAAACAAATATTACACAGAATCAATTCTACACAGCACCAAATTATATAAAGAACCAGATTTCACTCAGAACGCCCAGAATAAGAATGCGCACAGATCCAAATATGATGCAGAGCGAAATTTTGTACACAGTCAAATTTTGTACAGTGCCACATTTTGAAAAAGATCAAATTTTATACAAAATCCGAGAAAAACTATATTTTGTACATATTCAAATCTGGAAAAGTACCAAGTATGATACAGCAACAAATTTGGTACAAATGTCAAATTTTTTCACATAGCCCAATCTCTCGCAGAACCAAATATTGTGCAGAATCAGGTTTTGTACAAAATCAAATTTTTGTCCAAATCAAACTTTGTACAAAAGAAATTTTTTTGAAAGTCCAAAATTTCGGACAAAAATCGGCCTCTAAGGACCTCCTTTGTGGCCCAAACACTCCTCATTAGCACACATATACAGTTCAGGGTTATAATCTCATGCAAATGACATTCCTGAAGAATATTTTAAACCAATCCAAAATAGCGGAGAAAGCATTGTTGAATCTTCGGATCTCCACTGACAGTTAAAGTTAGCGACTTTTGACATTGAAAGTGGGTTGATGTTGCAGTGGGAGTCATTTAGTGAAATCTTCGTTATTGTTGGCATAAGTCTATTTGTGACAAAGCAAAGCAATCACAATTAATAAAAAAAAATCAAATTGCAATCAATTATTTTCTTTTCTATTCGTTTTTTTTTATTCTTTTTTATTTTATTTTTTTTTTCTTTTGTATTCTTTTTTTTCTTTGTTCGTTTTTTCTATTTCCTTTTTTTTTCTTCTGAGTGATTCTTAAGTAGGTTGTCTTTTCTCCTTTAAACTGTATCAATCAACAAATTTGCTGCATTTCAATCGGGACATCAAACTTTGCACAGTTGCCTAAGTTCAACAGTAACCAAAAACCGCCAACGCAAAAACAAATTCTTTACTTGTCGCCTTTGTGGATCTCCTTTGTGGCCCAAACAGTTTTTTCCAGTCAATTCAATGTCACTGCCTTATCCCGTAGCAAGGTTATTGCAGCAATAAAGCAAAAAATGTTTTATGAATACAATTTCCACAGACAACAAGTGACGAACCATGCCCAAATGCGTTTTTTAGTGCCTGTTTGTCGCGGCAATCTTTTTGTCCGCCTGAAAAAAAGTCCTTTATTGATATTCATTTTAATATGCCCTTTTGTATTGTATTCAATTTAATCATCCGATTTTATTTCAGATTGACTAATCGTTGACAATCGAATTTAAAAAAAAAAAAAAAAGCGAGAGGACATTGCACTTTTATAGGAAAAACAAATTGAACTATGGTACTTCTACACACAAGTATTTATTGAGCTCCGATGTTTATGCTTTATGTTGATTCTGTTGAAATTTGTGGATTTTCCCGGGATAATATCGACTCAGGTTTTGAACGCATTTGGAAAGGTGTTTAATCTCTATACATCTCTATAGCTAGAAATGAAGTTGGCCGGCTTATTGGTTAGCCCTGATCAAGTACAAGCACAAAACAATAGATAAAATGTACGAAAAACTGCGGCAGTGATTTCCGCTTTATCATTGAACGCAGAAAGCAATTTTCGAGTTATTAATTGCTTTGGTTTGAGTCTAAATAGACAAAATATGGCAAACGTAAAAATTATACAAAAGCAGATCTCTCACTTAAAAGCTGACCCAAAAACCAGGTCACTGCACACAAATTCTGAGTCTTCGTAAGAAAAAAGTGTTGTTCAGTGCAGGAAATGACGTTTAAAGCAATAAGAAGCAGTTTATACCAGCTCTTATTACATCACAGCATTCTTTCATTCATTCATTGGCGCACTGCCTAGAATATTTATCGTAACTAATTATCTCTCTATAACAAACTATGACGCGACCTATGCAGAGCGATCATACCGCTCAAGGTGTGAGCCTAAAAAAACTTTTAAAAAAATCCCATCAGCAAATTTAAAGCAACCGTAAAAAAATAAAGAAATACTTAACATTTTGTTGGTTCCATTAGAACTGTGTACCTGTTTTTGCGAAACCTCTGTCGATCCCTGAATCATCCGGGATGAATATGAATAATAAAGTGCATCAACAGGTATGCAGTTTTAAAGGACTGAAGAACGAATATTTTTTCTTTTGTAAATACCTGGGCACAAAAGATTATTTCTGCTGCTGCACTATCCCATAAATTATTAAGGATTCATACCCGAAAAGCGAAACCTTAACAGTGTCTGTGTGACTGTCACATATTTCATATTTCGTGAGGCTATGAAATTGCTTTCGACCATTCTCAATAAATGAAAATTGAATTTTAAAATGCATCATAAACGTCCCATAACCAAGGTAGAAGGCACAAAAGTCACAAAAATTCGAAAATTTAGATTCCAAGAGAGCTGAAGCAGAACAGATTGTCGCTAACGATATAGACTTATGTACATATATGCCAATATTTGAGTGTAGAAAGCATAACGAATTTCTGTTTCATACCTGCTTCTTATGTAATTTGAAGTTCAATTCTTGAACAACGTGAATAAAATAAAAAAAAAACGAAACCATATGTGATCGAGTAAAAGTCACTTGTCAAGTTCATTATTTTTTATACACGTTTGCATTTTATTCAAAGATAAAACAATAGGTGTGTTCCAGTACTTTCTGTACCAAATTCTGAAATATGTCATTTGTTAAGCGGTGGGGGTAAGCCTCTCTCAGAAAGAGGCAACGTGAACGCATCTAAACCAAATGTGTAAAGTATGTCATTGACAAATGTCAAATTCACTTTTTCGCTACATAAAATGAAAAACAAAAACAAAATTTTAGACACATACCCAGAGATAATGGGTTAATGCTCACTTATCTCTGTACACAAACCAATTAATTTAACAGAAAACCAACAATCTAGACACAAAAATTTCTTGTGTTAAAATGGACAGGGTGGGGAAATATTTTACTATCGAGAGAGACCGATCATTTAAAGTAAAATCAATTTTTTTTTCGAATAGGGGAACAGACATTGTGTTGTTTTGTTTTTTCAGGTACGGGAACACACCTAATTTTAAATTTGCTTGCGCAAATGTGTCAAACTCTGAGCAATCATTTGACAGATCTGAAATTAAACCTGTAAACTAAAATAAATTTATATAAATAATGTATTTTCATTTTACATGAGTATGTTTTTTGTTAACTTTTCGCAATTGTGGAACATTGGAAACGTTTTTAGTGTTGTTGGCACTTTGAAAGAAGAAACACATTTGCGACATAGGTTGCACGTGCAACTTTGTTCCATTTCCGGTGTCTGGAGAAGAGGATGCTTTTTGGTTTTGCTGTGTGAAAGGGTGCACTACGTCAAGTGTCTAGGAATACATCATATGGAGCACATAAGAAACACTCACGAATACTCAAAATTCAAGATCATACCAATCTGGGTCTGCAAAGCGTTTGTTGTGTAAAGTTTTGGTTGGGTCGAAATCGAATCCGCTACACTTGCACCAATCACAGAAAGTGTTAAAAATGATTGACTCCTCACACCAAACCTGGGTACTTTTGTCAAATTTGTAATCCCTGGCAAGTCTGTAAACTCAGTGTGAAGATGGGCATTAGCTTTCTTAGTATTCTTAATTTTAAACGACAACTACACAAACTTCAACTGTTTTTACCGTCCTGAGCAATGCTTGACGTACCTGAAAATGCTTGACAACTATGTAATTGTTTGAAGCATTTCATTTGTTCCTCTGCCTGTAGCAAAACCAAAAGCATCAATAAAAAAAATACGAAACTCTTTGCTAACCTTAAATTTAGAGGTACGGAAGAATGAAAAAAAGGCCCATAACATGCCATGTTATGAAATGAATAAAGTTTCAAAGTTGTTTATTTCTCAGAGGGATAAGAGTTACATCGGGCAATGAAACCATAACGTATATTCAGTGACAAAGCAAAAAACACATCTTGAAAGCTAGGCAGGTGAACAGATCCTCAAGAGCACCTGCATATGCACTGTGCAAACCTACGCAGATTAACACTAGACAACCTTGAAATGTTTAAAGGTGCTGCGATGTAAAACTTACACGGCGCCAGTATCAACCGCGAAAACGTGGGAACATCTACACAGATTAATTGCAGTGGGCTGATGAAACGAGGTCAGCATCCAACAGAAACTAGGTATTTCTGTGAAAGCAGCAGGAATAAACTCTACTTGGACATTGCTGCAAATTTTGTCTATACACTCCTTACATTATTCCAATAACAGAGAATCATTCTTTGTAATAATAGGTAATAATCGGGCAGGTTTCACAAAAAGCTAATTTTGATGTCACTGTCATGTTCAGTGGCGCCATTAAACAAAACAATGCCTCAACCTAAAACTACTCTTCACTACAAATAATGAGTTCATTGCTCTCAGTGCGCTTTGAAGAATCAGTCTCACATTTCAAACAAAGAAATAAAAGCGCTTCGTCATTTAATCAAATATTTTTTTAATTACCGAATCAATGAGCAACATAGTATGAAGAAGGGCAAACACTAAAACATCTTTGCAAGCGATCAAAAATGTAATGCAGGACATTTGTTCAAGATGTTCAATGACTTTTCCCAAAATTGTTAAGTTCATACTCCAACAAGTCACATCAAAACCAGTCCCAGACCTGCTCCTCGAGAATCAGCAGCATATCAGACAGATGTTCTCTGCGTCGAGTTCTAGTTTTCAGGGAATTATTTTCACTGCGTTTTTTCAAAGATGAAGTGATTAAAACAGGGAAAGATATGAACAATGTACCCTCAGGACACAGAATAAAAAATAAAATTCATTGAAGCACTATAAACCCGCATCTGGATCCCTTCCTATATGCATCGAACTTGTTTAGCAATTAGGGATGAGGCTCAAGAAGCATTACCAACTTAAAGGTTGTTCGCTTCTGAAAAGTACCCTGCACAGGGGTAGATTTTGTCTGAAATCTTTAACCACCCAGAGAATTAAAATGAAGTGATTTCCATACTAAGCATTCTACGAAAGGGTTGTACACACATACACATACAAATTTAAACCATCAAAGGGATGCATAAAAATGCAATTAATTAAACTTACCAAACAACTCCAAATGCACCATAACCAATTGGACGATCCGGCTGGACATCTAATGGAACCGCTGGAGGTTGATAATATGGAGCAGCTGCGGCTAATATAGCACCTTGTGGTGCTCCACCGGCTGCGCCACCTTGTACCAATGACATTGAAACACTCATTGAAACCCGAGATTGCTTTGCGGGGCCACCCACGGCCGCCATCAGCAATATTCCATACAAATTTAAACACCACCGATTTGGTTAAAGGCTGCTTTTTGCCTTTAACTTTCACTGGAACTTCTCACTAGGACTTATTGCCTTTGCTTCTTTTTAATGCTTGGAAATTTTAGACAGCAAAAAAAAAACCAAGAACACTTCACTTTTCACAAAAATTACAAAACGAAGACTTCTAAGGAATGCAGGCTTATTTCGGTGAGCACTTTAGAACAGAAATGGGGAGCACTGATATTCTATACAGTGGGAATTTTTGCGGCAGATGAGGAATGAGGATACACACGCACGCACTTTAATTAAATAATCCCTTTTTGACTCATTTAGCGCAGTAGTACTTTAACGGAGGTAAAAAGGGGGGAGCGGGAAACGCAAAGAAAGGAAAAACAATAAATTTTCTTTTTTCTCTTTTATTTTTTCCTCTTCTGCCGGTATATTGACGGTCAGTGTCCCGTTTTACGTATACTTCTCCTCCACGTACGAACACCGAATGATCCTATTACACAAAATTATTTTCTCAGTTAATCCACCACAGCACCAACTCTCACTCATTCGTACTCTCTCTCTCTCTCTCTCTCTTTTGCGCACAGTACCATGGACAGACTCACGCATAAAATGTTGTAATCGCGGAAGGGAAGGGTCTAAGAGAGCATTCTTTGTTTGCTAAGCCACCTCAGAGCCCCGCTTGCACTGAAGCAGGTTATCAAAAACCAGACTGTTTTTTCAACACAAGAAACAACTGTTCTGAGGTGATTTTCTGTTATGAAGTGCTTGGTTAGATTTGCAGCTCTCTGTTGTTATTGCTACACTTCAAATTCACCATACCGCTCACCACTACAACTCTCTTCGCTCATTCACTCTCATTCTCTGACACTTCGCACAAAATCAACGTTGAAGAACAGATGTTGTCGCAAAATAAAACCGTGTGTGACGCTCTCTTTTAATATACCAAAGAGCAACCAGGAACTCCCTTTATCAGACAAGCACTTGACATTTGTAGTTTTTTCTTCCGAAAAAAGTTTGTTCCGCTTTTGCTCCTCGCCCTTTTTTAGATGTTTGTAAAGGACTATACGATGGAGCGCACAATGAATTCAGCTACACATTTAACCTATTTGGGGATCACAAGTTTCAAGGGGCACACACAAGTGTTTTGACTTCTATCGCAACTTGGCAAATCGAACGCAGAGACGAAGTTGTTTGAAGTTTTTCATATGCTCCACCTTGGTCACACAATACGATTTCTGTGAAAAGAAGCCTTGAGTTGTTATTGTAGCGATTTTAGTAACGGATTAATGCTGGCTTCTTTCGTTTCTTTGTTAGAAATTTTCCCGTTTAACTTGCCCACCGATACTACAGCACTGCACGCATGGTGCGAAACTCAAACACTAAACAAGAGAAGAGAATTCACAGCAATGCGCTATATTGAAAGAGGCGAAGAGACAGAGAATTGTTGAATTTCGAGCGAAAGTATTGTATAGTTGTTTTCTTTTTTATGTACTCTTTCCAAGTCTTGTATGCTGGAGCAGGACTGATAGAGCGACTATGTTCTACTAGCAGCAGCTGGCTGGTATTAGCGATCTACTACTGTTTCGATACACAATCCCAGCTATTTCTTTGTTTTGGCTCATGCGTTGGATATGTTTTGAAAGTACTGTGCGTTTAGACGAAGATGATATGCCCCAGTGATAATGTTCGCGTAACTTTTGAACTTCTTTCCAAGGGTCACATTCAGTCAACGATTACCAAATGAAACATTATATGAACTAGTTGCCGATACAACTGAATGAAAAATACTTCATTAGTTGAGAATAATAAGAAATACCTAATATTTTTGTATGTTTTCACTGCGGACAAATGAGAATAAGCATAAAAGTATGGTTTGAATTTCGTAGTATGAATTTCGCAGTGTGTTACTGTCAAACAGATACAGTGCTCCACAAAAGTCTAGGTACAGTGCATATGATTTATAAAATTAAACTGCCGTTTGATAGTCATTGCAAAAAAAGTTTGACCTTTTTTATATTTTTTTCAATTAGTTGATATTTCTAGATTTACAGCAATAAACAAATTCTCCAAATTTATCCTTTTTGTAAAAAAAAATCCATTATAACCTCGAAATTGCAAAAACTGCTTCCACAAAAGTCTTAGTACGCCTGCGTAAAATTTAAAAAAATAATAGCAATAGTAGAAAATTACCTAAGAAACTTATACTTCACAATATTTTGTTGAAAACCCCTTCATTAAGACGACAGACTGAAGTCTCTTTGGCATTGAATCGACTAATCTTGTAGAATACTCGTTGCTAATATTGTGCCACTCCTTCTGTAAGATTTCTTTTAGTTGGACTTTATTAGAAATCTGGTGCTTTCCTAATTGTTGGTCCAATTTGTCCCAGATGTGTTCTATAAAGTTCAAATCAGGGCTCTGAGGCGGTGTCGGCAGTGTTTTCGTGTTATACAGCAACCACATTTGAACCCTATGAGCGGTATGCTTCGGGTTGTTGTCTTGCTGTAACAGGAAAGCGGACTAAATAAAGGTTTGTAATTACACAACTTAAATAAAATGCAAATTGAATTGTGTTTTATTTATGTAGACGACCGAATCAAAATTGAGGCCATTAGATCATATATTTCTCTTTACGATAAGAGCCGTGCATCTTATTGAAACAACATTTTGAAACAAAAGGACTGAGAGCATGTAGCGGCTGTTGTTGGAATAGATGGTAAGTTTTTTAAATTGTAGTAAATTGTTCTATGTCTCAGTTTATCCCACATTTTAGTGTAACATTGCCGACAGCGGTGGAGATTCTTAAGAGATAGAAGGAAGTATCCAAGAAACCGGCGTCTGGAAGCGCTGCATTGGATGATCAGGAGTCTAACTAGATTCACTATGAATCCATTAATTTGCATTTTTTAAGAAGACACGTGGCACCCCGTAGGTATGTACTGTTCTTTTCTAAATATCTCAAAACCTACATTTTATTTCCTATTAATCTATTTCGTTCTCTTAGTAGTTTTTCAAACTTATCGTGGGAAGCTGCACTTTCACAGAAACATGCCTGGAACCTGGAATTTCTTCTTTATACCGTGAGTCTTTATACAATTCGGAAAGGGAAACAACAACCACCACAAGCAGTCCCAGTTCCTATTACACGCCGCTACCAAAACGCACAGAAACTCCGGAGACATCATCACGAATCGACAAACTAGTCGATTGTGTAAAACAAATCGTCGTACACATTTTATGTTTTGTTTTGATTTTGTTATATTTATTGAAAAAGTATGTATGCATAATAAAATTATAAAACTGAATTATAAAACTAGTTAAGCACATAAGTTAATCCAGTAACTCGACTGAAGGCATATTCGCAGAATAAATATCAAACCGCTCTACACTATAACCGAGACAAATTGAATTTAAAGCTACTGTCAAATGAAATCAACTGTGCGTTGAAGTATTCATTGTGTTACCCCCTTCCTTCACGTACTTCACCGTCAACGGATATTTTGCCGCTACGCAAGTAACGTATTCTATGTGCCGGAGCCTTTACTCCAAGACTTCGTAGACCAATGAATATACTCTTTTGCAAACGCAATTCTTTTTTTCTTGTTTGTTGAAGATATGCGTGGTTTCTTCCTTTGTGTGCGGGAGGATAGTCCGGTTTCTTCGATGGCGCGACGTACAGTTTCGGAGTGAACTTGTATTGTGTTGAGATTGTTCAACTTATCCGCAATTTTTCTAGCACTTTGTAGGATTTTTTTGTGTGTTATGTAAATCAACGATTAGCTGCCGTTGTTTGATCGTGAGCTCTTTTCGGTTCATATTTCAATAAAAACAGGAACAAAAATAACACTAGCACAACAAGGATCTCTAGTACAATAAGGATCTACCTAAGGATCTTTCTACTATTAGAAAATATCTCCTTTTCTTTGTACTGTAGCAAGACTCTTGTGGAAGCAATTTTAGGTGCTTCCAGCTTCTACAGATTTTTTTTTATTAAAAAGGACAAATTTGGAAATTTTTTGTTTCCTGTAAATCTAGAAATATCAACTGATTGAAAAATATAAAAAGGTTAAACATTTTTGCAATAACTATCAAACGGCAGTCTAATTTTATAAATCATATGCGCTGTACCTAGACTTATGTGGAGCACTGTAAGTCGTATTGCGATCGACGTCCGATCTTATTGATATTGACTCTGGTCTTTGCGTTATTGTTGCCAAATAAAAGCACAAATATCAAAATGGCAACGCAGTCGCGGCAGGGCAGAATAATTTCATATCTTAAAGGTAGAGTCGTGGCCACCGTGGCGTAGTGGGTAGAGTGCGACGCTCACACGCCGAAGGGTCTAGGTTCGATTCCCAATTCAACACCATTTTTTCGAATTTTTCACGGCACCACCTCTATCGAGCTACTGACAACACTCAAAGAGTAATAACTGTCTAAGAAAGCTTCTCAAATTTCGCCGTTCGGGGTCGGCAAAAAACTGTAGGTCCCTTCTACTCGTGAAAGAACAGTAGCGCGCAGAACACGAGTAGTTGATGAGCAAGCTAGGCCCTGGTCCCCCTTTGGACTATAGCGCCAACAATTATTATTGTTAAAGGTAGAATCGCAACAAACCATTAGGAACCGAGTCCTTACGAAATATTTTAACTCCCTAAAAGAGATAGAAATAAAAAATAAGTCTGTTCCAATTCATTTATGCACAGAAATTCGTAGTTGAGTAGTTTGGGTGAAATTCTCTCTTAGAGAAAGTAACTTGTAAAACGCTTGTTGAAGAAATTCGCACAAGATCTGTTCCAATTCATTTTTGCACGGAAATTCGTACTTTAGTAGTTGGGGTAAAAATCTCTCTTGCAGAGAGTGAGTCTACCAAAACTTGTGAAACGATTTTTCGTAGAAATTCGTAAACAGCTATCGGATTTATGAAATGTCAGAGATTTTTCATTTTCACTTTGACAGGCATTTCCTGCCGACAGATTTTTCTTCAGCAGAAATTCGTAGGGAGGGGATATATTTTACTCTCTCATGAACTCTCTTTTCTACGAAAAAATCAGCAAATTAAATGCGTTTTGGTATTTTTCGGCGAATGTCGTAGACATTCATAGCAATTCAGAGCATTTGAAACAGACCTAATGTATGAGAAGCAATCCAAGAGTTAATAGAGGGTTAAGGTGCAAGCACAGTCCAAAAATATTCCAGAACGGCAAAAGAGGTACTTAGCGGATCTAAATCTACAGTGACAAAAACGAAAAATTAGAAAGGAGCCTCACAGTGTTGAAAATTGAATTGCTGCATATTTCACTCAATTTGGATGGCGATAGAAGGATCCGCTCTCCAAGTCCCAGACGAGATCGAGATGGCAACATCAAAAATCAATGTTAACGGTCTATCTATAGAACTTTTAAGAGAAGAACAATGTGAGATAATGTTGAAGAAAATCACCTTTTTATTTGTATCAATTTGTAAAGGATTTATATCCTTATTATATAGCGATTTTGGGTCGGTTAAGGTTCCAATCGGTTTATAGTGTCCTCCAGGAAAAAATCGATTAGCTATTGGAAAAGCCTAATTATATTAGCTTCCGATCAAAAGAAGCTTTATTTATGTAATCCACGACTCAGCTATCTTCCTAACAATGTGAACTGTCTTGTGTTAAACATATCGTCCCTACTCATTTATATGTACATAAAATACAAACTATGTAATATCTGCTGGTTTAACAAATAAAAACTGGACATATAAAATTGAAACAAGTTACATCACTCCAGTCAGAAAGGTAATGGATATTAAAACTTGGTCAGAAAAGTTTTGCATTCATTCTTTGGTCATGTAACTAAACTGAACCCATATTGAACATTCCTTTTTGAGTTCGTTCATAAAGTGCATAAGACTCAATCCCTTATAATGAATTCAGGATGAAAATCCAAGAGAAGGATGTTTCGCTGTCCAGAATATCACTTGTTTGCTTAATAATGTGGGAAACAGTACGGAACTTAAATTCTTAAGAAGGCAACTAAACAATTCGAAATCAGTGAAACAATGTTAAGCCTCCGCCTATAAGCTGCAGCAGAACCGAAGGCCATTTAACCATGCGTTCATCAGGATTACAGACTTAATTGATGTTTCGTTTCTTGAATGAAAATGCGCATCCTCAAATATCGATAATGTTTATTTAAAAGCGAACAAAGATGGGTTCAATGCCACAAACTGTCCACATTGTATTTAGACAAAATGTTGGAAAACTAACCATTGAGTAACATATCCAAGAAACTCAAATTAAATTATTTCTTTCTAAATATCCAATATATAAACGTGTACGCACTCGTATGTTAAAATTAATATATTTAAGTATGTATTTCAAGACTCAAACATCAAGGGATCTCAACATTCTTCATATCACTGTAGAAAAATGAAAACATTCAATTACGACATTTACTACAATTGTAACATTGTGGCAACGCTGGTTAACTCCACCAAACCGTTCGTTATTCTCAGAACCACTCAGAACAGATGAATTTTTGAGCAAAACCAAAATGTCCCGTCCTACTCATCCCTTTTTTCCCCAATTAAAACAACGAGACGCTTTGTTTAGTGGTTCGTTTACTTTATATAGTTTTGTTTATATTATGAAGTGCCCAGTTGACGTAGAAATTAACTATAACAGAAAATATTTATGCAATAGAATTGTGTTATGTACCTAGAAGCCACCATCGACACTTAATAAATGAAATAAAGTTATATAGATATCATAAGCAAATTTGCCGCTGTGACCGTTAATGGTTTTGCGGGCTCACTGCTGTTGTGTGGAGTTCCCATTCCATGTATTATTTTCATCGTCAGAATCCTTCCTTTGATCGGAAAGGCGATGAATATTGGATCCTCCGATGCGACGGCGTACACCACCGGTAGAATTTGCGGTAGCCAAGGCTTCTTTCGATGTAGACGGTCCATCTGTATTCAGGCCAAATTTGTCAAGATTTCGTTTCTTTGCTCTAAATTAACATGAAGTAGAGGTAAGTGCAGACAACCTTAAAGTGCGTAAAGTAAAGATAAAACTTACAAGTCATTTGCATCAGATTTTTCTTCATTGGCTCTCTTCTGTGCGCCGCTATTTGAAGGGCGTCCATTTGCATCTCCCCCGTTGCCACCGACGATGAAGTTGCGTACATAACCAAAAACAGCAAATATCGGCGTAAGTAAAGTCCAGAAGAGTGTGTTGAATATGTTCACAATACCACCAGTACGAGCAACTACTGCCGCTGGTCCACTGCTCGCTTTAGCAATAACTAGAATCACAGCATTGGGGCACAAACCAAGATCTTGCAGGGTTTTTGTATCGTCTTCTGCGACGAACTCGTGCTTTGGGAATGTTGTGGTGAGGGTAAATTCTCTTATTCCCGTTCCTTTGATAACTTCGCCTTTTACATAAGCCCGTACAGTAGCGAAAGTGTCCGCACTTTCAAAAGACTGGACGCTGGTCTCTCCATTTGGAATGCGGAATTGAATGCGTGACATGTCTGTATTAGTGCCTGCATTCGGGGTTGAGGACTGAGGTGGTGGAGTTGTGGGCGCTACAACGGGTGGGGTGAATTTATTACTTCGTTCTGCTCGATCACTGGCGATTTGCTCAAGGATTCGCTGGCGTGCGGCTTGATCTTCCAAACGATCACGACGAATGCTTTCTTTAAGTTCTTTAAAATCCTGTTCCTTTTGCCATTGTTGAAAATTTTGGGTATTTTTCGACGTCTGTCGACGATTTAGCTCTCGTTCGCGTTCTCTTCTATCTTCTTCCGCTTGCTTTAACTTTCGTCGTTCTTCAATCAGTTTCTGAGCTTGCTCTAACTTAGATGCAGCGGCATTATCCTCTGATGTCGAAGGTGTTGGTGCTGTTGCTGGTTCTGGTGCTGTTGCTGGTTCTGGTGCTGTTGCTGGTTCTGGTGCTGTTGCTGGTTCTGGTGCTGCTGCTGGTTCTGGTGCTGTTGCTGGTTCTGGTGCTGCTGCTGGTTCTGGTGCTGCTGCTGGAGGCTGGCTTGAAGGTGTTTCAGTAGGAACTGTGACTGTAACTGAATCGGTTGAAACATTTGATTGTGGACAGCTTTCTTGTTCTGCAGCTCTAGTTGATAATGTAGTCGGGGCTATTAATTCCTCATATTTAGGCAATTTGTAACAAACAGCATCATCGCAGACCACGCCATCACTAACAGTCTTTGATGAGGTCTGTGGCATTGAAGGCTCATCGTTTGAAGCCTTTAAGTCATCCTTTGGGGAGGAACTTACCGCTTCCTGTGGTGAATTAGTTGTAATAGTCAGTGCAGCGGCGGAAGTCGATGGTGTTTCTGCCGCATTTTCGTTTGATGTTTCTTTTGCGACTACAGGCCTTGTGACTTGCTCCTCTGTCTTTTGTTGCTCACTTGAAATAAATGCTGCAGAAGCTGAAGCGGCGCCATTGGTTATTTTCAAAACGTTTTCAATTTTTCTGTCAAGCTCGCTAACGGAACCAATAACCCCAGTGGCAATCTCTAAAGGAGTTCCATTTTTTCCAATGAAAAAAATCGATGGTAGCGGTACGATTTGATCTGTAAAAAGGATTGGAGATATTTTTATATAATTAGTTTTTTTACAGTTTTAAAAGTGTACAAATCCGAAAAACGATAAATCAAACTGTCTCCTGCTAAATTTGCTAAACTTCCACATATTTTTGTATTTTTATTTTGTTGCTCGTAGGCAATAGTGCGGCGAAAACTTAGATCCCCAGGGGTCTGAACTTGCAAGTTGATTTTGTGAGATACAAGCACTTGTTGGAATATAATAGTAATATTTTCAACTTTAATTGCCACTTTGGAGATGAAAAAACATAAAAGGTATAATATTGTCAAAAGCTTTCTAAATTACCGTCGAGTATTTACAATCCTCACATAAACGTTGATGATGTCATTCAGCAAATGAAGAAAAGAACGAAGTGAAGTAACAAAATGCGACCTCTTTTACAAACAAAATCATTCGTTTTACAAACAAAATGAATTTAAAATTCAATACGATTGGGATTTCAAACTCTGAACCCAATGTATATCGATTAGCATAATGGGTATACACGTTTACGTTTTAGTTCAGTTGCTACGATTTTGTTGTTTTTAATCTTCTTATCATTTTAATCGAGAGACTATCGATCCATTTAGAAATATGAGAAATTTTAACATTTTTTTGCAAAAACTTACAAATTCTGGCGAATTGCATGTACGCCTCACTGCCACCCTCAATTTTCACAGCCACAAAGCAATCTTTTTCCAATTTTTCTCTAATCGCGGGATGATTAATATATCCGGTTAATTTTACAGAATTTTCATCGCTGCCTGTGTTAAGAAAAGAACAAAATACTCATGAATAATGCACACTGCTGCTGCATTTTTTCAGCAGAATGAACATGACCTAGTTGTTCACATATTGTTGGCTAAAAAAGGAACCATTCCTCACCTTCGACATAAACAACAAATGTTGCATTCCTTTGCTTTGAGACGGCTACGGCCTCAGCGATACTTCCTTTGAACCAATTCATTTGAAAGTTTTCTTCTTTTTACTGAGTCACCTTTTGATTTTCTCGAATTACACACTTTTTCCTCTTCTAGTTTCCAATTGAATTTCGATATTGTGTTTTAATCAAATTTAAATGATTGGTAATTTATACAGTGTTTTGCAAGCGAAATAATTTTTTCCCTGGTCAAGTTTTTGTGTGCTGGTGCTTGATGACTTTTAAAGAAATCCAATTTGACAGCCGATGGTGCAATCGTCGATGACAATTTCACACGACTACGTGTGTTCAGCGGCGCGATTACAAAATTTATATCATATGAAATGAAATGATTAGAATTAAAATTTCAAATGAATTGACAAAAAAGGGAAAAAGGGCTGAAGTGATAAAAAATGTTTTTGATTTTTAAGTCCACGTATGCATTGGTTGCTGTATTTGATTAGGCAGGGTGCTGACATCTGTTGTATGTGTTGAGTGCTGTTGCACAAGTATTATGACTCGAAATCGAAATGGTTTCATAGAACGGATAAATACATCAGGGGATGTAGCTCAGATGGTAGAGCGCTCGCTTAGCATGTGAGAGGTACGGGGATCGATGCCCCGCATCTCCAAGTCGTTTTTTTTATTTTATTTTAACCAATAATAGGGCTTTCTCGCATTTGGTATATTGCCCAAACAATTTTACTCTGAAAATGTTGTTTGGTACGATTTCTTTACTTGTTTACTCTGAACTTTTTTAGCCTATTCACATGCACACCCACAACAAGTGAAACATATTATTTAACATCATTCAATAGGTCTACATCAAACACGCCCAAATCTTATACAATTCCGCGGAAAAAAAAAACTTTTGGTGAGAACGGACCCCAGAGAGCCAGGGTTTGGTTGGAAGAGTTCTCAACAATTTTCTAAGAGGCTTTCAAAACTGTAGTTCTGTAGTGGAACCTTTTTCTCGTGCTATTTTTACACATTTCGACAGCATTTCGTTTTCCTCCCTAAATTGAATGAGTAGCGTGGTTACTGAAAATTAATGCATAAGTAATGTTGTGGCCAAAAAAAATTAATTTAATATCTACATCCTAAGGTATTCTGTAAATGCAGATAAAAGCGTGATTTGGTTTTATAACGGGATCTCAGTGAAAAATTTTAAAAGTTAGAAGCGACTAATCTGTTCAGAGGACTTCGAAATTGTGTAAAAATGTTTGACGTGTTTTGGAAAAGCTATTTTGTTAGATTGGGTACATAGGGGAGAAATACTTATGTATTTCGTAAGTATTTCTCAATTATAAAAACCAAAATACCCATATACATTTCCCTTATTAAAGTGTGGGCCATTTTATCCCTCCTTTTTAACAAGGTGTCCTTGGTGGGCTTGCTATTGAATGGGGGAGACAGGACTATGCAAACCTAAAACTGCGCACCAGAAAGTACATCCAGATAAGCTTCTGAATGTTGTGAAGATGTTGTTAGAAATGAAATGGATTTCTGTTGACATTTTGAAAACTTTGAGGAATCAAAAATTGTTATCTGCCAATGCAAGGAAGGCTATCCTCAAAATAGGTAGTACATAAACAAGATAGCACAACCGTAAAGCTAAAAGTATATATAAAAAAAATGTCATCAGCGAAACCTCAAAATTTAACATGCCGAAATATGCCTGAAAATAGTTTGGATAATTATTTATTGAGGACTGGTCTAAAACAAATTTAGAATCGTGTGTCATCGCCTTAAAAACGAGTAACTCTTGCCCAATGGGAACACACCCTTAGCTTTCAAATGATTTCGAGAATAACATCGAAGAATTTATACTTCGAAAAAAATACAGATGTCATAGCTAGAACCGAAAACAAAAAGAAAAAAAAAGGAACATACAAAAAATTTTATGTCATATGTCAAATCGCTGTAGCCATCGGCATTTTGTCTCTTAATTCATCGAATTGTTTCTCACAAATCACGCTAAGCTACAAAACAAACCGATTTCACAATGTCAGAAATTCAAACTTTAGTGGACATGGGATTTCCCAAAGACAGAGCGTAAGTATACACAAATAAAAACATCGCGTGGAGTTCAGTTTTCCACCTGCAAGAAAAAAAAAGTGAACGCCGTGTGTAATCCTCGGAATTTTTCTTTAACATAGCGAATATGCAATGAAGGTAACGAACTTCAACGGTGTGGAACCAGCTATGGAATGGTTATTAGCTCATTCGGACGAGGACATCCCAACTGGGGGACGTGGAGAACTGGGACAGAGTGCTTTGGGAACGACAGCAAATATACCTGCACCGGTAGAGGGAGAAGCAGCCGAAGCGTCGTCCAGCACGCAGTCGGGGGAGACGGCAAAGTCACTGAAATGTGACGACTGTGGACGATTGTTTAAGGATCAATCCGAAGTTGAATTCCATGCGGCAAAAACAGGTCACAGCAATTTTTCAGAATCCACTGAGGAAAAGAAGCCACTTACCGAGGAAGAAAAACAGAAGCAATTGGCACTAATTGAAGAGAAGCTTAAACAAAAGCGAATAGAAAGGGAAGAGCGTGAACGCATAGAATCTCTCGAACGTGAAAAAAATCGAATCAAATCAGGAAAGGACATGACCGAGGCACGCAAGCGAATGGAGGAGATGGAGATGAAGAAGATTGTTGAACAAAGAAAAAGGGAAAAGGAGGAAGAGAAGGTTGCCAGGGAGCGCGTTAGAGCACAAATTCAGGCAGACAAAGCTCGACGGGCAGCTAGGTTTGCAAAAAAGAAAATTGTAAATCTGAAGAGTGTTGTTTTTATAAAATGATTTGTACTTTCAGAGAACAAGGCACAACCTCACCTCCGTCCGCGGTTAGTTCCACAACATCAACTGCTGCACCTAATGCTGTTCAATCACCAAAGCCTCCACCAAAGGACTACACAAACACAAGGATTCAAATCCGTCTACAGGACGGTTCCACACTTACAGAAACATTCAGCGTTAAAGAGCAGCTCTCCGCTGTGCGGGTGTTCATTCAGATGAAGCAAGGGGCCGATTTGCCGTTTGGCCTAATGACCACCTTCCCCAGGAAAGTCTTCTCAGATGATGACTTTGAGAAGCCACTGGAGGTTCTCGGCCTGGTACCATCGGCTGTGCTCATCGTCACCAAGGCTGTGGCGTAATTCTATCTGCAAACTGTCTGAATTATATTTTGTTAATTTTTCGTCGATAGTGGTTTTTTGTAGGTCAGCGGTATAGAGGGCAAGAATATAGGTTGGCATGGAGTGTGCACACTTCCACTGTTTCAGAGGCATTTTTTTTTCAAATTTTTTTTAGTTCGCTTATTTTGTCGAGAGTCTAACGATGACAATTCGTATTTGATATTCAATGGGCGTTTGAATGTACACCTGTTCGGATGCAAAGTTTTCGGGATTACAAACAGAACAATATGTTTATGTATACTATTATATAACTACTATTTAAATCGAAAATAAAACACACGCATTTTTTGTAAAGCAAACCCTACGTGTTCTCTCCTAAACTGTTTCGGAAAAGGATTTCACTCACCATGCGCTTATTTAATACTTATCTGTTGGAAGAAAGTTACACGGTTGAGATCCACGTGCATTCCTTTTAAGTGGATAACGTAAATAAAATGATTAATGTGGATAAATTTGAGGTTACTTTCCTACCGTCAATTTGTGGTTGTCTGGAATCTATGCAGGTCTCATTGGGGTTAGAACTGCAGTATAACTTTAAGAAAAAGCGATTTATTCTACACCAACAGTTATCAAGTATCACCGCACAAGGACCTTAAAATATCTGTGTTGGTGTTGCGAAGGAAGTTGCGGCAACTTAATTTTTTATTTCTCTGAGTAAAGAAAAAACTCTTTTGGTGCAGAAAGTTAATCGTTGAGGAACTAAGTTTCCGTGGGATTTGTTTAGATGCGGGTTGGGAATCGATTTGTGGGAATTTCTTCTGTTCTTAAGAATGCAAAAAGAGAACCTGTCGACCTAATATACCAAATGTATTATTAAAAAAAAGGAAATTTGGCACTTTTGGGTAAAGGGAGAAGGCATGCTACTACTATAACCGATTGCTTCAGGCTAAGTGTGTTTTGAGGACTCTTCATACATACTCCCAAAACGTGTATGTGTCATGTTTCTAATCGACTTGTGTCCGATAGTTAAGAATTCACTTTTCATAAGGAGTTTCTTTCGAAATGAGATGAGATGTAAATTTTAAATATGCCTTTATGAGAACTTACTAGGGGCGTTCAATATATTCTCGGTATCGTTATGAAGGAAAATGCGAATTCAATTTAAATTGTTTTTCTTTTTCAATGTAATCTCCCCAAACATTAAATGCATTTGTTACATCTTGAGATACGCTTTTTTAAACCCTCAAAAAAATAAATTTCCTCATTCTCTGCAAAATACCTATTTATTGCCGATTTGAGCTCTTCATCATCCGAAAATCTTTTTCCACGAAGACACTTTTTCAAATCCGGAAACAGGAAATAATCACTGGGGGCAAGGTCTGGACTATAGGGTGGGTGTTGGATTTCTTCGAAACCACAATTTCGCGCAGCAGCCTTGGAAACTCGCGTCGTGTACACAGGAGTGTTGTCATGAAGAAGCAACACACCCGCTGCCAGCTTACCCCGTCTCTTCTTTTTAATTTCCTTCCGCAAATTATGCAAAGAAGAAGCGTAGGATGTGGCGTTTATGGTTTCACCTTTTTTTTGTACTCATTGAGCAAGATTCTTTTTGAGTCCCAAAAAATTGTGGCCATGAGCTTCCCGGCAGACGAAGTGACTTTGAACTTCCTCAAGGGGTCTGTTCCTTTTTTATGCCACTGCATGGACTCTTGTTGGCTTTTAGGGTCATAATGGTGAACCCATGTTTCGTCCCCAGTAATAGTTCGATCCATTACACCGTCCGCGTTCTCACTACACATCTCCAAATCTCGCTACAGCATGCGATTCCCACTTTTTTCTGAAGCGCTGTGAGCATTCGTGGCACCCACCTTGCATTGACCATTGAAAGGTTAAGATGGTCATGAAGAATGGTGTGAATGGTACCAGTTGAAAGCTTGGTAGTCTCTGCCATCATTTTCACCTATATTCGGGCATCCTCAAGAACAAGTTTTTCGACTTCTTTGTGGCTTTCTCCCGTACAAGCAGTAGCCGGAGTGGGGGCGTCTTCAATGCTCTCTCTGCCTCTCTTGAACTCACTTGATCACTTTTGCACTTTGTAAACAGCCACCATCTCTTCATGAACAGTTTTTTTTTTTACTTTTTCCTTACTTTGTGATAAATTGAATTACAGCAGGATGCTCAATTTTCATCATCATCGTCTCAGTTGCCATTATGATTCTGTTTAACTAGAGATAAAACGCAAATTAATAATCACACTTATATGATATATTACATAAATGCACTAAAATAATAGTATTACTTGATAAATAAGTCAATTTATATAGATTACCACAGCTTCACCCCGATACCGAATATATTGAACGCCCCTCGTAGATATTTCGCCCCCCAAGAGAATTAACGCCAAGCAGATGCCTGCGAATTAAATTCTTACTTGCCTTAGAAACCGAGTCGGACGTCACTAATAAGGAACAACGAACTTCCTTTGTTGCCTGAATAGAATATTTTGTCGCGTTATTGTTTTTGAACTGTTTTGTTAACTTGTTTGGAATCAGCACATGGGACGTCAAATATTGTGCACATTTTGGGGTTGAGGTGTACACATTAGTGACGTGATCGGACATTTAGAACTTATTGTTTTTTCTGGCCTTTTGTATAGACTCTCATTCTAACTGACTGTATTGGTTTAAAGAGTTGGTCTCTGCTGCCTACGACTTTAACAGAACTATCTACATGTTAACTGTCCCTATGTACGCAGCTCTTGTGCAACTGTGGTATTTTAAATTGTCGTGTAATCTAGTAAAAGAACGAACATTTTTAAGATGAACACAATTTACCGGCAATAAAACAGTGTGGTCATGCTTGAAATAATAGCAATTCGAAAAAATGTTGCATAAAATATGATGACGGAATAATATGATTTAAAATTTCGTGTCAGTAACAGATTCGTAGGTCTTTGGAAAAAGAGATATGAAAATACTTAAGTGAGATGATTTTTAGAATAAGTGAAAATTCAATGACTAACTTAATGAGTGGCATCAATACAAAGACGTTGATCGAACAACAGCGATTCGTCGAATGCATTGCAGTAAGAAAATATACAAAAAGTTACCAACTCTGGATGTCGAGTTCAAAAGTCCGCTTTGTATAGAAGGGTTGAATCCTAGGTTTATTCAAACATTGACATATTTTGTTGGTTGCCATATAAACCATGCGATTGAAGACTTTTCTGATTGCGTCAGGAATACAAACTCGATTCAATGGAAAGTATTCAATAAAAATTGCAAGCGAATCTACTTCCATTCGGACTACAACGCCAAACGAAGGAAGGCAAAATTTTCAAAAACATGACAACTACTCACATTTCGTCTCTGGATATTAAATTTAGGATATTACTTTAAAATGTGAGAAAATACTTCTTTTATCCTTCCCGTGGTATGTGGAACTAAGTCTCCAGAACTTATTCCACTTCAGGTCTTCGTCCGCAGAAACAATTAACACCTTAGAACGCAGCAGGAAGTAAGGACACTATTCAAACTTGTTCTTCTGAAGAGGTTCATTCATTCGTCAGTGGCTGTAGAAAAAAATGAACGTATGATGTAAAAATTGTAAATATGGATGTCTGAGGTTTAATTATTTGTTTTTCCTCCTCTTTAGTTCGTTTAAAATGAAAAGTTTCCTTAGGTACGGTTGATTCCCAACTGTTTCTAGTTTGTTAAATTTGTTCGTTTTTTCAAGCACCGACTCAACTTAGGATGGCCATTGTTGCGTAACCTCAATAGTTCGGATATAAGGCATTTTATGGTCATTTTTTAATTTATAATTTAAATAGCTCAGCTGTCTTTAATTGAGCTAGTAAACGCTTACCCCGAAGGTTGTTATACGCTCTATTGTAAGGTGTTCATTTATGATTCCAACAGAGGCAATAAATATAATTTACAGATGGCTCACATGAATATTTATTTGAATTTGATCTATTTGATTTTTTAAGCCATTCCCTTAAGTGGCAGATTTATATCAATAGGTTTAAGATGGCTTGAGATACTAAGACAAGATATCAGATTTAGAAGGCCAAGGTTCACAGAGGTCTGTTAACAATGAAATTTGTATTACAAAACGTTGAGGAGCTTACAACGGAAAAAAAAACACCCCAGCTTCTGTCTTTCGACAGCTGAATATAAAGCGAATACTATTTTGGCTCGTATTCTGCCTCATATCGCTACGCCAAAAAGAAGAATGAGAGTGCGTGAATCATGAGTCTAAGACAGAAGAGAAAAAAAAAAAATAAATCTAAAAGAATTCCTATACATGGAATATCCGGCGTATACTTATTCCAAATTGTGTTACTAATATCTCGCTGTATACCTTTCCATATATGAATTAAACATTTAAAATTTCCTTTCGTTGTCACAGCTTGCAGAGACTGCAATGCACTGAAATAAATTGCGCAATGCAGATAAACACTCTTCACGCCTGAGCTTTGTGCCTTGTTATCACCGGAAGTTCACTTAGATCAACAATCATTGGGTCACTGTCCCAAGAGTAAACAAAACAATTTGCTTGATAATTCTTTTATTCGCTAAACGACAAATTGCAATCGTACTCCACTGACCTCGAATTCAACATAAGTGCCATGAATTGCTGTAGATACGAAAAAGATGAATTGAGAACGTTATTTAGATTTTTTGCCTACAACTGTTGTTCATTAGAAAATGTTGTCACGTGTTACTCTGTCCCCATTTATTACTTTTAAGAGTCTCAGAGAGCGTTTTTGGAGTCGTTATCAAACTGTGAGTTTCTTCCATACGCCGTAGTCTCCTGAAATTATTTGACAAGCAAAAAAAACGCAACAGAGACATAAATTCCATCGTTGTTTACACGGTTGAAATTCATTTGAGGACCAAATATGCATTTTTAAAAATTCGGACAAAAAAAATACGACATTTTTCACATAAAAATACTGCTTTACTTCTCCTCAAGTGATTAATCATGTCATGTGTGTTTGTTTGCTTTTGTTTTCCATCTCTTACAACTATGGTGTGTCTACAAACAAATTATAAACAGCAAAACAAACCAGACAGTGTTTGTCTATTTTTTGTATCCATTCATTGAAGTGAAACGCTACTCAACTGAAAATTTGTAAACAAAACTAAAAAGAAAAATTGTGAGTAAACTAAATAAAACAACTTTATGACCTACAAATCGTGGACATTCACGATATTCTCAAATTCTCACTCATTCGTTGTGATCAGTCGCATGTGCGGCCTCTCTAAAGGGTACACCAGATCAGAAACTGCACCAGCTTGTACATATTCACAAATGGAAACTTCCATGAGTCCTTGCGTCGATTTTGCCTCTCCACTGGCGGAACATTGCTCGGGTAATGAATGGGCTTGGAGGCATGGCAGTTTGTGTTTACTGTTCCGCCTGGATAATTGATTGAAACCTGATCGAATCGTACCCCATCGCAGTCGATCAGTTGTAGGCTCTTGTCAAAACAAATGCGTATTTCTGCCAAGTAACTTATGTTGTTCTTGTTGTCGTAGTCACAATGAATCGATGGATTTTTTCCGAGTACCTTTACAAGAGCCGTGTGCAAGCCGATCACTGTGTTATTCGAATCTGGGTATATTCCAGCTTTTTCTAGCACTTCAGACATAAAGAAGCCCGAATGCCAATTGAGACCCTGTTGAAAGTATTTCAGTTCGTTGTCTAATTGCTCAAGTTGCGCAGCGCATGTACCATGTTTCAACCATTCATGTTTCCAAAGGAAATCGGGGTCAGATTCGGTTTCGATGTCAGGCCAAAATAGAAACAGTTGCTCCTCAATGGGTGCCAGCTTATCAATGTCGAACGGTATGCTGTGATTGCAGAAGTTCGGGCCAACTGTGTCAAGTTTTGTCGGCCAAATACCGTGTATTGTCCAGATTTCCTTCTTCGTTGGCAAATTGCACTGATGTTCCTTGTTTTTCTCCTTCCATTGCAGGCATGTAGTCACCGGCCATTGCTGAGTGAAAATCAGTACATCCCAATTGTGGTCCTGCTGTTGAGTTGCGTTTTCCAAATCACTTAATGCGTCTCTGTCCTCTACGTACTCTTCAGATTCAAGTGCCCTATACGTAAGGAAACGAGTTTTACACAAAACATTGGCGGTATGTGCGGGTACAAAGCTCAAAAAAATGCTTACCTAATAGTATCTACAAAAGTGCTGCACAATAAAATGACATAGACGCACATCATTAGATGTTTCCTACCCCTACAGTGAGTAGCGTTGATGTTTACTTTGAGTTCTAGCATCTTTTCGCTGGTACTTGTTTCAACCCATAAAAGTGCTGCACAAAATTGCTGCACAGTTGCACGTATATTCCAGGAGTTTGTGGCAATTTACAGAATCGATATCTTCTCGTTAACGAATTACACTAAATTACAAACTGCTAGGTGTAGATTATACTTTTCTTTTCGTCTTGAAATGCCTTTACACACAGTGATGATGATGCAGGGCTTGGAAAAATAACAAATGTCA
Organism: Eristalinus aeneus; assembly: GCA_955652365.1. Lineage (NCBI taxonomy): Eukaryota > Metazoa > Arthropoda > Insecta > Diptera > Syrphidae > Eristalinus > Eristalinus aeneus. The sequence continues at coordinate 45,213,154 of OY019134.1, read as the reverse complement.
GATACGGAGAATGTTGTTTCCAACTTTTCTACCTCGCTATTGTTTTTGTGTGGTGTGGCAGAGCGGTGGGGTGAATTCGACCTTTAGTATTTTTCTGTTTCCCTTTTGTCTTTTCTCTGTCGATACTTGTTTGGTTTTCCACTTTGGCTTGTGACTAATTTTCAGATGAATTTTCCTTTTGGTGACGGTGTCACCATCTTTGTGTGAGTACTGGAACCGTGGTAGGTTTCTGAGAAGTAAACGACAAGAGATTTGAATTTGTTTGCAATTTGATTCGGTTTGGTTGATTTTGGTGAAATCTGAAAGACACAGATATGTTAAAGGTTACACATTCTCTGCTTGTTGGAATGATCGTTGAACCATGAAGAGTCAGCCGCGAAAGAATGACTTACCCACGAGCCACATTGCTCTCAAATTCTATCGCGCTACTGCTTGCCGTCGTAATGGTTTTTGGTTTTCTCGTTTTCTTGTGCCTGTAAAACACTTTTAGTACAAATGTACGTCAAAAGTATCTTCACTAGTAAAACGAGGATCTCGTTTGAATCACAATGTCTGAGTGAATATTTTAAATGGCCCGTTTTTTGTTGTTGTTTTGCAACGGAAATAACTTTGAATGGAACAATACGATTTTGTTTATGTTCATAATGTCATCTTTGGGGGGGCATGGGCCTATGCACGCGAGGTAACGTCGTTGGTCGCGCTCAACATGGCGAGCTGCCAAGGCAATCCTCGTTAGTGCACAGGTCAAGTTGACATACAGCCTCCACGCGGCGCCCCCTGGATAGCCATCACAACACCCGTTGTATGGTGAACTAATGTATGCAGCGACCCCCTCTGCCCGAGGATTTAAATAATGGGCCTGGCCTACCAGTCTGTGGGTTGTGCGTGAGGGTAACTTCCTCACCATGTAAAAACCAGAAGTTCAGAGACAACAACATGCCTCGGATAAGGACGGATCAGCTGTTGACGACCCCAGCAAACGTTTTAAGGACAATGATTTTCGGTTTTGCACGTGGAATGTGAGATCCCTTAACAGGCCACGTGCAGCCGAACAACTTGCGGAGGCCCTTGACAGCTACAAAGCTGACATAACCGCCATCCAGGAAGTGCGATGGGATGGGCCTGGTATAAAAGCGATGAAGAACTGCGATATCTACTACAGCAATTGCTATAGAGAGGGAAGGCAGCGCTTATTCGGATGCGGATTTGTTGTTCGAGACGGACCGCCATCCAGGAAGTGCGATGGGATGGGCCTGGTATAAAAGCGATGAAGAACTGCGATATCTACTACAGCAATTGCTATAGAGAGGGAAGGCAGCGCTTATTCGGATGCGGATTTGTTGTTCGAGACGGACCGCCATCCAGGAAGTGCGATGGGATGGGCCTGGTATAAAAGCGATGAAGAACTGCGATATCTACTACAGCAATTGCTATAGAGAGGGAAGTCAGCACTTATTCGGATGCGGATTTGTTGTTCGAGGCAGACTTAGGCAAAAAGTCTTGAACTATGACCCAGTCAACGAACGCCTCATGACAATCCGCATCAAGGCTAAATTCGGGAACATCAGCCTAATATGCGCTCACGCCCCGACAGAGGAGAAGGATGACAACATCAAGGATGACTTCTCTGATCTCCTAGAAAGAACATACGATCGATGCCCCAGCTATGACACCAAGATCGTTCTAGGAGATTTCAACGCTCAACTGGGAAAGGAGGACATCTTTGCTGGAGTCATCGGTAAGCACGGCCTATACGACAACACATCCGGAAACGGACTCAGGCTGTTGGATTTCGCCTCGAGGCGGAATCTCTCTGTGGCTAGCACGCGGTTCCCACACCTGGACATTCACAAAGGAACCTGGCGATATCCTGATCAATCAACCGTCATCGGTTGAAGTCAGACACTCCTCCAGTATTCTCGATGTCCGAACCTTCCGAGGTGCAAACATTGACTCGGATCATCACCTTGTTGTAGCCAAGGTAAGAACCCGGATATCGAGAGAGCAACGGAGTCGAGAAAGGCCAAAACAGTTTGACGTCGAAAAGCTACAATCGCAGCTGATTGCTGGGAACTTTGCCGACCGATTCTCCCGGAAACTCGCTCAGAGTTCGACGCTTCCTGCACTAAGCATAGAAGAAGAATGGAAATGTTGTCAAGAAGCCATCAAAGATGCTGCCACTGATGTGCTGGGTTTCACGTCACCACCCAGAAAGAACCCATGGTTTGACGACGAGTGCGGGCAAGCGCACCCAGCTAAACAAGACGCCTATAAGGCGACGCTGCATCGAACAACGCGGGCTGTTCGTGAGGTCTACGAACAGAGAAGAAGGGAAGAGTACCGGCTTCTCAGAAGGAAAAAAAGGAGCATGAGAAGCGCGCGGTCGAGGAAATGTTAGGTGTTACGGCAAAAATGAAGTCCGAAAGTTTAACTGAAAGGTAAAACAGCTATCCGGAGGATACAAGGTTCGGACCAAGGCCTGCCGGGACCAAAATGGACAACTAGTAGTAGAGTCGCAGTTTGTGCTGAGAATCTGGAAGGATCATTTCTGCAGACTCCTTAACGGCGATGACGACCCAAATCCCGCTGTTAGGCAGAATGTTCCACTCAATTTGCACGATGATAGACAATCATTCCGTCCCCCCGACTTAGACGAGGTGAAGATAGCAATATCCAAGCTGAAGTCGAACAAAGCTGCTGGAGCGGACGGACTGTCCACAGAACTATTTAAAGCAGCTGGAGATGACCTGGTTGGGCGCATGCCCGATGAGTGGAATCTCAGCGTCGTTTGCCGGGTTCACAAGAAAGGAGACCCCTTTGACTGCGCCAACTGTCGAGGGATAAGTCTCCTGAACATCGCATGCAAGATCCTCTCTGCCGTATTGTGTGAGCGTCTGAAACCATTTGTCCATGACTTGATAGGTCCCTATCAGTGTGGTTTCAGGCCAGAGAAGTCCACAGTAGACCAGATCTTTACATTACGGCAGATCCTGGAAAAGACCCAAGAAATGCAAATTGACACTCACCACTTATTCGTCGATTTCAAGGCTGCATATGACAGTGTGCATAGAGACGAGCTATACAGTGCCATGTCTAGTTTTGGCACTCCTACCAAACTCGTCAGATTGTGTAGGATGACGATGGAGAACTCTCGCTGCTCCGTCAAGGTCGGTACCGAACTCACCGAGACCTTCAATGTCAAAAAAGGTTTTAGACAAGGCGACGCACTGTCATGTGACTTCTTTAAAATCATCCTCGAGAAGATCGTGCGTAACTCACAAGTCAACACCAGAGGCACGACCTTCCAGAAGTCAGTTCAATTGCTAGCTTACGCTGATGACATTGACGTGATTGGACGAACACAGCAAGCCGTCAATGAGGCGTTTGCTGGCATTGAAGCGGAAGCGGCTAAAATGGGTCTAGCGGTAAATGAGGGCAAAACGAAGTACATGCTTTCATCAAGGAAGGACACACAACATCGACGTCTCGGACGGAGCGTCACAGTAGGCAGCAGAAACTTCGAGGTAGTCAAGGACTTCGTCTACCTCGGCTCCGCGGTAAACAGGGACAACAACATCAGTACCGAAATCAAACGCAGAATCACTCTTGCCAATCGCTGTTTCTTTGGGCTCAAGAGGCAATTGAGTAATAACGCCCTCTTTCGAAGGACTAAGCTTGCTACAACAGCTTAATCATTCCAGTCCTACTCTATGGCGCGGAAACCTGGACGTTACCAAAGGCGGATGAGGAAGCATTTAGTCTTTTCGAAAGATAAGTTTTGCGTTCGATTTTTGGTCCTGTTTGCGTTGATGGCATCTGGAGGAGAAGATTTACCACGAACTCTATGGGCTGTAAAGCGACATGTGCCTGGTCAAGTGTTTACGGTTTAGATGGCTATGCCATGTAGAGCGTATGAGCACCACTGCTCCGGCCCGAAAAGCCTTCCAATCTGAGCCTTTGAGACACCGCAACAGAGGACGGCCTAGGTTAAGGTGGCGCACGCAAGTGGAGAATTAGCTCAACCAACTTGGAGTGCGGAACTGGAAGCAGCGGGCAAAGATCGTGCTGGTTGGAGAGGTATAATGGTTGAGGCCCAGGTCCAACCCGGACTGGAGCACCACAAAAAGAAAATAAAGAAAAAGGAATACCAACAAGCACTGCTGTGGGTTCCAGCTCAAACCATGTCCTCATGCTGGAATATCATGGCATTACTGGTTGTGCTACCGAGTAATCCAACTATCCGTGGAAGCTTTGAACGGGATGCGGGCTGGCCCATAATGCGTTCGGGCTGACCCATAATGCATTCGGGCTAGCCCATAATGCGTTCGGGCTAGCCCATAATGCGTTCGGGCTGGCCCATAATGCGTTTGGCCTGGTCCATAATGCGTTCGGGCTGGCCCATAATGCGTTCGGGCTGGCCCATAATGCTTTCGGGCCCTACGAATGCCCCTTTTGATCCATGCCTATCAGGTTCATCGGCAATCTCATTTCCCGAGATCCCGTGGTGTGCGTGTCTTAACGAATTAGGTCTGCGACTGAATTAAATGAAAACTTGCACTCCTGACCATTTTAAAAAATGTTCATATCTGCACCCAGTTCTTCCTCTTGAATAAGTAAAAACGCATTCAGAAGAAAGACCGAACATGGGTGTAATACGAAGGTTGTCTTTTATGTTTCGGGATTTGGCAACCCTAGTGTTGTAATCTGGCAACTGCCAGCTTTATCATAAAGTTTGGCATTTTTGAGGTTATACGTACTCAGAACGTTTTGACATACCAGCGCTATTTGTGTTGTTTACAGTACTTCAAACTTAAAAGATACATCTCGCCCCAAAAATGGAATTAAATTGTGAAAATGTTCGTGCAGCTTTCGCCAACTTTCGACCTGGATTAACTCAACAACAGTGCATCGATGAACTTAATTCAATTTTCGGCGATGAAACTCCATCAAGAACCAGTGTTTGTCGATGGTATGGTGAATTAAACCGAAGTCGTAGTTCACTCAAAGACGAATTTCGTGAAGGTCGTCCAAAATCAGTTGTTCTTACGGAAACCATTGATGCTGTGTGCCAACCCATATTGCAAGATCGTCATGTGACCTATCGTGAGATTGAGACAACCTTAGGTATTAGTGGGACCAGCATACATTCAATATTGCATCCACATTTGACCGTCAAAAAAATTTGTTCGCGTTGGATCCCACACAATTTGTCAATCACTCAAAAAAAGGCTTGTGTCGATTGGTCAAAAGAAGTGCTCCAAAAATACAATCGCGGTGCTTCAAAATACGTTTATGACATCGTGAAAGGTGATGAAACGTGGATTTATGCGTATGAGCCCGAAAGTAAACAGCAGTCGACTGGATGCGTGTTTCAAATTGAGACAAATCCAACAAAAGTTGCTCGCGCACGCAGCACTTCCAAGCAAATGGTCGCCTGTTTTTTTTGGAAAAACTGGGTTTGTCGCAACCGTACCACTAGAACCACACAGAACAGTCAATTCTGAGTGGTACACAGCCATTTCTTTGCCAGTTGTCTTCCAAAAAATCAGGGAAACCAACCGCCGAAGACGGATCAATCTTCACTACGGCAATGCGAGCTCTCACACATCGGCTCAGACAACTGCATTTTTGAGCACTCAAAACATCGGTTTGATTAGTCATTCGCCGTATAGTCCTGACTTGGCACCGAATGACTTCTTTTTATTCCCGTACGTAAAAAGTAAAATGAGAAGTCAACGTTTTTCGACACCTGAAGAGGCGGTTGATGCCTTCAGAATTCATGTTTTGGAGATACCTCAATCAGAGTGGCAAAAGTGCTTCGACAATTGGTTCAAACGCATGCAAAAGTGTATAGATCTTAATGGGGAATATTTTCAAAAACAATTAAGCTATTTTCGATGAATAATATTTGTTTTTGTTCTCCAATCCCGGAATATAAAAGGCAACCCTCGTATTTTAATGTTTGGCGGGGTTGGGAAGGATCTGCCCACCGCTCAAGAAACCACATTATGTTCATGGAAAGTTTGCATTTGCTTTAACTCAAATTGATCAAATCGGGCCTGGCCATCAGTAGAAATTTATCAGAATCAAGAGATTCCCTGCCCTTACCCTTACCTCCTTGTATTTCGTTACTTCTTTTTTAAACGAGCATTCTTCCTGCTCGTTTAGTTCAAGAATCGCTGCGATCGTTAAATGCAGCATTGTCGTTCGCCATTAATCCGAACAACATTGAAGAGGTTATCAATGAGCTTATTGCGTGAAGTTATCTGGGTTAAAGTCTTACTAATTGAGGAAGACTTATGTTTTGATTTAGTTTTCTCCAAAACAACAACGCATGCAAGAAGTACTTCTGTCGTTAAATTTGAAGAAGCCTTCCGAGTCGCAGTGGCACATCCGATTTGATTTTGAATTCATTCCTTGTGCACACATTTTAATGAATCCGTAGCGTTTTTGTGCAGGCACTCAAATGAAAATTAAACTAAAATCACAGAAACGACTGAAAATCCAACAAAACCAGCAAAAACATTGTCGAACCTTCTTCCATTCCTCACTCCACACTTAGGTGCCCCCGGTCGCCACACCGCACCAGCAATGACTCAACACCATTTCACTTAGACCACGCACTCACAGGAAGGAGGCAAACAAAAGAAAAACAAAAAAAAAAAAAAACTGAAGAGACAGCAAAGCCCCCACCCGAACCATTATTCCTCCCATGGCCGACTTCGGATTGTGTCATGTCTCTCCCCCGAGGATTGTCTGTTAATTAGTCTCACTTAGAAAATAAACTGCAGTAATTAAGCGTATCATCTGTACGTCCAGGATGAAGCTAAACCACTACGTGAAGGAGTGAAGGAGAACCGGGAAACAAAGGACGAGGCGGCAATGGCAATTTTGTGCTCACTTGGAATTCTAATTACGAAACAAATCGTAGATAGTTGTGTGTATTGCCCCCTGTCATATCCCGCACACATGTAGACGTGCTGCCTCTCTCGCTCTTCACCTAAGAAGCTAGTGTGAGTGTGCGGATTTTTTCTCGTCATTCGTCTTTTTCCGTCTTTTCTTCGTTACACCCAAGGAACAGCACGAGAGCGAAACAGAGAAGCTGAGAGCAAAGTGTTTTTGCAGGTTCCCCTAACACCATTACAGCTCCAAACTCGCATCCTTGAAACTCATTATATCGCTCGACAAGAGTGATGATCCTCCAATTTGCTATTATAATTGCTCCAATTATCATCCATCTCACGCTCACCTTAAGGACTCGACTGGTAAGTGTGTGTGAGTGTGCAACCACAAGAAAGAACGCCGTTGGCTCCGCCTTCTCGGTTTCTCTCTTTGTTTGTTGCAATTGGGAGCAGAGCAGTGACGTGTGGGTGTGACCGGACGTCACGGCGCAGGTCTTCTGCGTGGAGCGAGTGAGACAACGATCGGCAAGGTGTGAATAAGGACATTCCTGGGAAGATTCTTGTGCGCCTTTTTGTGTCTCGACAGCGCCATTTCTGTGGAGGAACGGTTTCCGATTACAAGTGTGTGTGCACAGCGTGTCGCGAGTGTCTTTTTGTCTACACAGGGTCCTTCGTTCAGAGTCCTTTTTTGTCTTTGGCACTGAACTTCCTGGAAAAATGGATGAAATGAAGCTAAATGGAGCCCCAGATGAGGATTAAATTGATTAGTAATGAAATTTCCCACTTTTGCAGACACATTCAGCCCGTTGGATGTCAGACAGGCGGTGGGGCGGACAGCGGCGATGGCGATGGCTGGCAAATTTGTGTGTACTTCTGCTGCTGGCGTACACTCACTCTGAATATGTCCTCTTTAGATTGCTAATAAATGCTGTAAGTTTGTTGGAATTTATGTGAATTATTTTTCTTCGGTGTCATGGTTGCGCAGGGAGTCTGAAGTCCGTGATGCGGTAAGCGGGATCGAAGCGCAGGGAGGGATTGGATTATATTGTGCATTAGTGTAATAAAAATCACTTGACAGAGATCGAGTTTTATGATTGTTAGAGCTTCTGATTAGGCGGGGTGCGGATGGCAATGGGAGACTGGTTCGGGATGTGTGGCGTTTGCATGGAATCCATTCGAGTGCGCGGCGCTTATGTAGATTTTACTGTCCGAGCTCATGGTGTTGGATTAATGCTTCTTGTGTGTATCTTCGTGTAATCGGTGGGTTCTGTGTTGTTGAGTGTGAATTTTTCATCGGAGGAATACCTAATTGGGATAATTTACCGACGGCATAAGTGCTGTTGTCTCTTGCTGCTGATAATCGCGAAGATTATGAGGTAATTAATCGGTTATAAGCACATTCCGTCATAAGTGTGTGTACCAAGAGATTTTGGGTGAATTATTGATCATGAAGTTATTACCATGAGTTAGGGAACATTCGCAGTTTGACGGTTTCAAGGAGCGAAGAGGACGTTTTGGCAAGTTTTGCGTGTATGTATAGACGATAGCTTTCCTTGGAAGTTTGTGTGGATTTTATTGATTACCTTTAATTTACTTGTATCCAAGTGGACCTGGCGAACTTAGGAAAATTGAAAGAATTGCAAAATTACTGATCCTTTGTAACTCTTGTTTGTTTTAAGTACAAGTTGTAAGACTCACGTCGAAAAAAAAAGGAAAAATTAAATGTCAACGAACTAGTTAGTTCTCAAATTTGCTAAAAAGAAGACGGCCAACTGTTCATTTGCTGTTTTTATAGTTTTACTCAAAATGCAGGAATTCGTATGAATTACAAATTTGGAAACTGTTCAAGAAAACCATCTGTGAGGCTGACCACAGATTGAAAGAGGAATAAATTACAGTCTTTTCACCAAGTATGGTGACACTTTTGATTTTATTCGACTACAAAATGGAAGTGGAGAGTTTAAGAGGCCTTACACGCTGGGCATTCTCCTTCGTGTTGTCGCATTTCACCAAGCTTACGCGATGGGTGCGGACAACGGAAGCAGTGTGCTGCTCACTCCGGATAACAAACGCACCTCAAAAACCGCTTAAATTAAGTCATTTCATAACCGCCGGCAAAACATGAAGTTACCGGTACACACAGAATTTAGCCAGTGAATGTGCTCGGAAAAGAGGTACTGATTGTTCGTTTGGCAGGAAACGTGAATAGCCACAGTAGCAATTAATAATAATTATGTGGCGCCATAGTCCACAAAGGACCGTGACCTAGCTTGCTCATCGATTACTCGTGTTGTGCACGCTACTGTTCTCTCACGAGTAGAAGGGACCTACAGTATTTTGCCGACTCCGAACGGCGAAGGTTGAGCAGCTTTTTCTTAGGCAGTTATTGCTCTTTAAGTGTTGTCAGCAGCTCGAAAGAGGTGGTGCCGTGAAAAATGGCATGTGAGCGTCGCACTATACCCACTACGCCATGGCGGCCACTAATAGGCACAATACTATACTCTATCTGGCCAACTGGACCGAATTCCCAAAAAGAACACATCTACATAGAGAGAGAGAACCAATGCGTTCAGTCCCACAACAATTCTCCGCTTCATAAGCAAGGCTTTTGAACAAATAAGTAAGCCAACAAATGCAGGAACACCTTGGAGAACTAGAGTTTGCTACGACTTTGGTTTCAGAAAGAAACACAATTGTACAACGGCCTTGCTTAAGCCTTGCCTTGTGATAACAAATATATATACGGTTTGTTCAAAATATAAGTAAAAGGATTCCCTGAAGGTGATTCCAAAAAAATGCGAACGCCAGTTCTTAGGGTTGGCCCAACTGTTCGACTTGCAAAACTAAGAAAACCGAATATCTACATATTTTAATAAATGTATTTCCTATTCCGAGTATCACCGCCGACAGACTGCCTGCACTGCCTGCACTGCCTGCTTAGCCATACCTCATCGCCTTCCATCATTCCCAGTCGCATGCTGACACATGTGTTCCGTTGGCTGATGCAATCCCCTGGTGGATCATCTTTCTTCGCGTGGCTTGCTTGCTCGGCAACGCATGCAGTTTCGCCGGAACGCATTCTCACGCTTTATTTGTGCAATCCACGGTCAAGGCTAGTGGATCGTAGGACTGCAGATCGCTGCTACTCATGTCGTGCTAACTTATAAGATTTCATTTTTCTCAAATAATATTTATTTATTTATTTATTTCTATTTTGTCCCCCTCAGATTTAATACGCTTGTGGAAGTCTTCTTCCAACCCTCAAAGTTGTTCTGATATTCACTTTATGGTATTCCTTTCTCTTAGCGATTTAATTTCTATATCCTTAATCGTCGCAAACCATCGTCCTTTCATGGGTCATTCGATACCATAAACCCGTGATTTGTCACCAGTTGTGAGACGTTGTTGACGCTACAGTCCAAAGGGGGATTGCTCATCAACTACTCGCGTTGTGCGCACTACTGTTCTCTCACGAGTAGAAGGGACCTACAGTTTTTTGCCGACTCCGAACGGCGAAATTTGAGAAGCTTTCTTAGACAGTTATTACTCTTTGAATGTTGTCAGCAGCTCAAAAGAGGTGGTGCCGTGAAATATTAGAAAAATTGGTGTTGAACTGGGGGTCGAACCTAGACCCTTCGGCGTGTGAGCGTCGCACTCTACCCACTACGCCACGGCGACCACGAGAGAGAAAATTTTAAGCGATAGTATAATGACAATTTCATGCGATAATTTTTTCGTCAAAATTCAGGAAATTTAAAGCTAACTTCGCTGCCACACGCTTTATACTTAAAAATTTCGATAAAATTGCATGGCATGAGTCAGCTGATATGCCGACTTCTCTATTAGTGATTCGAGGATTCTCCATACAAATTTTCTTCAATTTTCTGAATATTTTCAACGGTTGTTGATGTGCCATGGCCTCTAGGACAAGCGCCGTAAATCACATCTTGACATTTTTTGAAGAGCTTGTACACTCACCGTATGCCACTGTCAGCATTTCAAATGTTTTTAACATAAATTGAATGTGTAGTGGAGAAACCACATTACAAAACGGTCCGATTCAATGTGAAGTAAATCTGAAAATAATTGATCAAACAATTGTAGTATGTTGAACGCGTTCGCTGCTTAACATGTGCTGAACACATTCATTTATCACGACACTCGAGCGTGTCCCAATGCACCACAAAATACCGTTTTAAATTTGGCATAAAACCGCGCTGTTCTCGCGAATTCCCCCCTTATTTTTTTTTCACTTTCGCGCTCTAAGCAACCAATCGTATGACTCGTGCTGGCCGGCAAAAGCCCTTCTTTAGTATACCAAAAATTGTGTTAACTATGGAGTAACAAGCCCTTTTTTGAAAATACTTCCACAAATGCAAATTCTTCGATCCGTTTTTTTTTTTTCAAAAACAGGAAATAAATGTGTATGCTTCTCACAAACAAAATAAATACGCTATATAGCTTAAACTGTTAACAAACATTCGAAGCGAGTGTACCGAAACAACGAAATAAAAAAATCGAAAATCAAATGTACGCCGAATTTGAATGTCACCTTAATTTTTGAACAGACCTCATAATTCAGCTGTAGTGGTTTTGTTCTTTGGAAATCAAACCTTTACTTAAATATTCACCTATATATGTACAAAAACAAAAAGAATTTTCTTTTTAATTATTTTAAATATTTATTTCTAAAATATATTTAGAGGTAAACAAAATTTTGGCCTAAAATGTTACTCACACTTGTATAATAATAATAATAATGATTGTTGGCGCTACAGTCCAAAGGGGGACCAGGGCCTAGCTTGCTCATCAACTACCCGTGTTGTGCGCGCTCCTGCTCTTTCACGAGTAGAAGGAACCTACAGTGTTTTGCCGACTTCAAACGACGGAGTTGGAGAAGTGTTTTCTTAGACAGTTGTTACTCTTTGAGTGTTGTCAGCAGCTCGAAAGAGGTGGTGCCGTGAAAAATTCGAAAAATTGGTTTTGAGCTGGGGACTCACACTTGTATGCTTTTGAAAATTGCACCAATTCGCATAACATACAATTTTCTCTAAACCGGTTCTGGTTCTGGATAATTTTAATGTCCTGCCAATAACTGACGGGTGACCTGTAAATATATATATGGTATGCTATTTTTTCTTCTTCTTCTTGTGGCACTACAGTCCGGGGTAGTCCTGGGCCTCAACCAACTTGCCTTTCCAGCCTGCACGATCTTTTGCTAGCTGCTTCCAGTTCCGCAAGTTGGTTGAGCTCGTTCTCTACTTGTGTGCGCAACCTTAGCCCAGACCGTTCTCTGTTGCGTTGTTCGAATGGTTCAGATTCGAAAACTTTTTGGGTCGGTGCAGTGGTGTCCATACGCTCTACACGGCCTAGCCATCTCAGGCTTTGTATCCGAATTTGCTTGACGCAACTAGGCGTGTGGTCGCCGTGGCGTAGTGGGTAGAGTGCGACGCTCACACGCCGAAGGGTCTAGGTTCGACTCTCAGTTCAACACCAATTTTTCTAATATTTCAATGCACCACCTCTTTCGAGCTGCTGACAACACAAAAAGAGTAATAACTGTCTAAGAAAGCTTCTCAAATTTCGCCGTTCGGAGTCGGCAAAAAACTGTAGGTCCCTTCTACTCGTGAGAGAACAGTAGCGCGCACAACACGAGTAGTTGATGAGCAAGCTAGGCCCTGGTCCCCCTTTGGACTGTAGCGCCAACAATTATTATTATTAACTAGGCGCATGTCGCTGTACATAGAGTTCCTAGTTGAATCTTCTCCTCCAGATGCCATCTACGCAAACAAGACAGAAAATCGCACACAAAACTTTTCTCTCGAAAAGTCTAAGGGCTTCCTCATCCGCTTTTAGTAACGTCCATGTTTCCGCGCCATAGAGTAGGACTGGGATGATTAAACTGTTATATAAAGCGAGCTTAGTCCTTCGAGAGAGGGCTCTATTACTCAATTGTCTCTTGAGCCCAAAGAAACAGCGATTGGCAAGAGTGATTCTGCGTTTGATTTCGGTACTGATGTTGTTGTCCCTGTGTACCCCGGATCCGAGGTAGAAGTCCTTGACCACCTTGAAGTTACTGCTGCCTGGTATGACACTGTCCGAGACGTCGATTTTGTGTGTTCTTCCTTGATGATAGCATGTTTTGACCTCATTTATCGCCAGAGTCATTTTAGTCGCTTCGACTTCAATGCCAACAAACGCTTCATTGACGCCTCGCTGTGTTCGTCCAATCACGTCAATGTCATCAGCGTAAGCTAGCAATTAAACTGACTTTTGATGGATCGTGCCTCTGGTGTTAACTTGAGAGTTTCGCACGAACTTCTCGAGCATGATGTTGAAGAAGTCATATGACAGTGCGTCGCCTTGCCTAAAACCTTTTTTGACATTGAAGGTCTCGGTGAGTTCGATGCCGACATTGACGGAGCGAGGAGAGTTGTCCATCCTCATCCTACACAATTTGACGGGTTTGGTAGGAAAGCCAAAACTAGACATGGCACTGTATAGCTCGTCTCTATGCACACTGTCATATGTGGCCTTAAAATCGACGATTAGGCGGTGAGTGTCGATTTGGTATTTTTTGGGTCCTTTCCAGGATCTGCTGTAAAGTGAAGTTCTAGTCTATAGTGGACTTTCCTTGCATCCTGATCAGGAACCTGTAAATATATGTAATATATTCCTTAACTGATGTAAATATGTTACCCGTGACGGGTGTGTGTATTCGGGTATATTTAAGTATATTTTCAAATACGTATACAGGTGCCCCTCGTATAACGCGGTGCTTCTACAACGCGTTTTCGATATAATAGGAATTAAAAAAACAGATTCAGTACAACGGGAAATTTGAAAGAGTTGATTTTATTAGCAACTGGTAACAATAACTAACTGCTTCAAGTATCGCACATAAAAAAGAAGACATCAATTCTGAGGACACTAAAGCGCATGCAAGAGGGCTTAAATTTGACTGAGAGAATGAACTATTTTTTTTTAGATAATGGTCCGTCAGTGGAGAGGTCAAGCAAATTCAAGGGGCAAATAGAGATGAATCCAGCTATTACGAAGTCGAAAAACAGCAAAAACAAAAAAAAAAAAAAGCAAAGGCCGATAACCTATTTCACAATCGCACAACAAATGAAAGAACGTCCGACAACTTGTCTTATCAAATGACGAAAACATTGCCGAGGAAATTTCTTCTGATGAAGTTATACGCCCAAAGCGCAACGAAATATGATGTCCGAAGACAGTGACACAGACTAGCGAAAGCACAACAATGAAGTTTCTTAATGAATAAAATTTAAGTTTTCCGATTGTTTTTTTCATTATGTTTTTAAATTTTTCAAATAAAATATGAATTTTGATATTGAGTTGTAAACGTACATACATCTTTAATTTAGTACTTATTTTATTTTGGAAAAAGCTTATTGGAACATAACCCTCAAATCTATATGAAAGCTAAGTCTTCTGTAAAGCGAATTACATAACGTGGAATTTTCTGAAACGGAACTACCGCGTTACACCTGTATAAAGCAATTTCCTGCTGTTTGTATAAATGTGATGTTTATTTGTCCTGATTGGATGGAGCACCAAAGTTATCGGCTGGCTTTGAGTTTAAGAAGAAGTTCAAGAGCAAAGCCAGGGAACAGGATAAACTGTTCAATGAGGAGTACGTCAGCAATCAAAATATACAGGAGTACCAAAAGAAGTGTGAACCCTTGGAAGACCTCATGTTTGTGTGAACTCTGTCTAGACAGCTGTTCGTGGACAAGCCGGGCGATGGCCTTGCCGCACCAGACTCTGTGGTAAGACGGCGTGTCGAAGTCACTTCGAGAAGAAGTGCTGTAAGGTGAGCGAGAGTAACGTTCTAGAAATTTGAAAATCCACCTTATTTCGAACAGACGTAGCACATGCTGCTTTTGATGAAAGCTAAACTTTGTTAGTTCTGCTCCTAGATTTCTCAAAAGTATTTGACTCAGTAAACTACGAGATCCGTTGCCTTTGAGAATTGTTCTTGCCTAATTGTATTTCTGCTTGGAAGTGGAAGTTAAATTAATAAAGACATTTGTTTGACCTCTTATATTGTATGGATTTAACCTATTTTTAAATCTGGACTAGAAACGTAAATGTCGCATTTAATAACTCTCCAGGTATGTTTTCACTCTACGAGGAAACAATCATGTCTCTTCCTATGTGAAGCAAATCAATGCTCACTGCGAGATCCTGCTGCCTGAAGAGGCATGTTGGTTACGGTCCAGGTCCACCCCGAACTGTAGCTGTACTGTAACTGTAAAAAGATGAAGAACGGACCAAACACATTTTCCATTGAAATCAGTTTCAAGGTCCACGTATAATCACCATTTTACAATTGAATCGCTCATTGCGAACCAAAGAGATGAACAATAATTGCTTGCGCTACAGTTCAAAGGAGGACCAGAGCCTAGCTTGCTCATTAACTACTCGTGTAGTGTGCGCTACTGTTCTCTCACGAGTAGAAGGGACCTAAATTTTTTCTCGACTCTGAACGGCGAAGTTTGAGAAGCTGGAGACCCTTCGGGGTGTAAGCGTCGCACTTTACCAACTACGCCCCGGCGACCACAACCAAAAAAATTATTCGAAATTAAATTCTTATCCGCGGATTTTCTGATTCCACAGAAATTTACTCAGAGACAATTACCGCTAGTCCGTTCAAAAAAGTAGTTCAAATTCCTTTAATCTGATCGATTAATGGCCGATTGTTTCTGGAAACTGGCATTACCTCACGTATGTAGAAAATTTAGTCATTCTCGCCAATGACGCAGTCCCTATCTGTCACTATCGGACCGTGTTCTACAAAATCAAATTACACCTAAATTTTCGTTGATTGCGACTTCATTTGAAGTCATCCGTGACGTAAGTGAACCGTCGCGCGTAAGTGCTGCTCAGATAACCGCTTAACATTTTGTAACCAGTCAAGACAGAAGACAGACAAAAAAAACACCCTTAATCAGTCGTGTCGCTATCTAATCACAACACTAATTAAGTTCCCAAAGCGTCTGTTGACGAGCACGGATGTTCCTTATTATCGGACATTTCAAAAACACTCAACCCCCTCGAGCGACTGCCAAAGTGGTGGTTGCAAAACAAAACCACCTCCAGTGGCTGACATAGGTTGAGGGTGCTGCTACCCACTTGAAATCGTAACCCCCTAGTGCGGAATGGCGGATAATTTAACTAATTTTATCTGTGATCCCTTTTAAGCCCCATTAGTCTTTGATTTGTGTTCGTTGTCGAAAAGGCAGCGCGCTGGGTACTTGTTTTGTTTTAACTGACAGGCTGTTGAGGGGGGCGGCAGGAGGCAGCAGGCATATTGATAACATCGACGATGTTCGACGCGTGTAACTGCCACAGTCCCGGAGTTGTTTGCGGTATGATATATGAAGGATCACTTGAAATGCATCAGTGGAGCTTGTCGCCTCTAATCGGGCTCTGTTTCGGTGGAATTTAATGGAACACCAGTTGGCTCTGTAGGACAGCGGTAATTACGTGTTTGTTTACCTAAATTAAATGGAATTTAGCGACAATGACATCTGGAAGAGGTGATGTCCTGGTGATGGTGTGAGAGGGTTTATTTTAAGTGCTCTGTAATGGGCTTGTAAATATGGATTGATTCATTTTCGAACAGAAGGTTTTGAGTGACTTTTAGTGGGGTCGGCCGATGGCGGTTTAATTGTTGTTAAGTGGGTGATAGGCGCTGTTTGATCATATGTCACAACAAAGTGGTTGCGATAACGAGCTGAAATGCTCTTGAAACGTGGTAGTCATGTTTGTGATTCGAAAATTGAAGGAAATTTTCCTTAGTTGGGTGCTTGCTGGTGGTAAACCAGTATTTTCGCAGAATTACAGGATGTATATGTAATCGTCTACGCTAAATGTAAGACCCATCATCGAAACTGTATGCGGCTGCAAGGTGACGCAAAGGCAAAGTTGTTTAAGAGTAGAAAAACCTTCAGGGAGGAATGTACGAGGGGTGATATGAACGAAAATGCGAATTCAATTTAAATTGTTTTTATTTTTCAATACAATCTCCCCTAACATGAATGCATTTGTTACATCTTGAGATAAGCTTTTTTAATAATAATAATTGTTGGCGCTTCAGTCCACAGGGGGACCATGCCTAGCTTGCTCATCAACTACTCGTGGTGTGCGCGCTTCTGTTCTCTCTTCTTCTTCTTCTTCGGATGGCGCTACAGTCCGGGGTGGACATGGGCCTCAACCAACATGCCTCTCCAGCTAGCACGATATCTTGCACGCAGAACTTTTCTCTCGAAGAGATCAATGGCTTCCTCATCCGCTTTTAGTAGCGTCTAGTTTTCTGCGCCGTAAAGCAGGACTGGGATGATCAAGGTGTTGTACAAAGTCACCTTGGTCGTTCGGGAGAGGGCTTTATTACTCAATTGCCTCCTAAGCCCAAAGAAACAGCGATTGGCAAGAGTGATTCTGCGCTTGATTTCGGTACGGATGTTGTTGTCCCTAAAAACCGCGGAGCCGAGATAGACGAAGTCCTTCACTACCTCGAAGTGTCTGCTGCCCATAGTGACGCTCTGTCCGAGACGTCGATGTTCTGCGTCCTTCTGACAGCATATACTTCGTTTTGCCCTCGTTTACCACCAGTCCCACTTTAGCCGCTTCCGTTTCAATGCTAGCAAACACCTCATTGACGGCTCGCTGAGTTCGGCCGATCACGTCAATGTCATCCGCATAAGCTAGCAATTGAACGGACTTGTGGAAGATCGTGTCTCTGATGTTGACGTGTGAGTTCCGCACGATCCCCTACTGTTCTCTCACGAGACGAAATTTGAGAAGCTTTCTTAGACAGTTATTACTCTTTGAGTGTTGTCCGCAGCTCGAAAGAGGTGGTGCCGTGAAAAATTCGAAAAATTGGTGTTGAACTGGGAATCGAAACTAGACCTTTCGGCGTGCGAGCACTCTACCCACTACACCACGGTGACCACGATAAGCTTTTTTAAACCCCAAAAAGAAAAATTTGCAAAATACCCATTTATTTCCGACATGAGTTCTTCATCTTCCGAAAATCTTTTTCCACGAAGAAATTTTTTCAAATCAGGAAACAGGAAATAATCAAAATGGGTGCTGGATTTCTTCGAAACTACAATCTTGCGCAGCAGCCTTGGAAACTCGCGCAGTTTAAACAGCAGCGTTTTCATGAAGAAGCAACACACCCGCTGCGAGTTTACTCCGTCTTTTCTTTTTTATTTCCTCCCGCAAATTATGCAAAGTCGAAGCGTTGCATGTGATGTGGTTTCACCTTTTCTTTGTACTCAATGAGCAAGATCCCCTTTGAGTCCCAAAATATTGTGGCCATGAGCTTTCCGGCAGACGGGAGGTCTGTTCCGTTTTTATGCCACTGCATCGACTCTTGTTCGCATTCAGGCTCATAGTGGTGAACCCATGTTTCGTCCCCAGTAACAATTCGATCCATAACACCGTCCGCGTTCTCACTACACATCTCCAAAATCTCTCTACAGCATGCGGTTCTCACTTCTTTCTGAGGCGCTGTGAGCATTCGTGGCACCCACCTTGCACATACCTTTGAAAGGTTAAGATGGTCATGAAGAATGGTGTGAATGGTATGGAATGGTTGAAAGCTTGGTAGTCTCTGCCATCATATTCACCTTTATTCGGGCATCCTCAAGAACAAGTTTTTCGACTTCTTTGTGGCTTTCTCCCGTACAAGCAGTAGCCGGGACGCCGGAGTGGGGGCGTCTTCAATGCTCTCTCTGCCTCTCTTGAACTCACTTGACTACTTCGGCGCAGTTGATAATGAAGGTGCGGAACCCTGATAAACAGACACCATCTCTTCATGAATAGTTTTTGTACTTTTTCCTTGCTAAGTGAGAAATTGAATCACAGCGCGATGCTCATCATCGTCTCAGTTGGAGGTTAACAGGGGCTGCCCCCAAGGCGGGGTCCTGTCTCCCCTCCTATGGTGCATGCTGGTTGATTCTCTGCTTTCCGTTTTGAATAGTTCTATCAGGCTTATGCAGACGATGTAGCCGTATTGGTTACCGGACCATGTCTTGCGGCCGTCAGCGCACGCGGACAGGCGGCTCTTGACACGATCGATAGCTGGTGTACCAGGAAGGGGCTTTCCGTCAACCCTCTTAAAACTGAGGTTGTTCTCTTTACGAGAAGGAAGAATATGACTGGTTTGACTCAACTGGTACTTAAAGGCGTTAATATCCCACTTTCCAATGAAGCCAAATATCTAGGTGTTATCCTGGACAGTAAACTTCTCTGGAAAAGACATTGAGACGAAAACCTCCAAGACGCTGTCAGTCTTCTGGCAATGCAAGGGAGTTTTCGGCAAAACCTGGGGTCTATCACCCAAAAGATCCGTTTGGATCTATACGGCAATGATAAGACCACTCCTCTCTTATGCATCAGTCGTTTGGTGGAACAAGCTTTCGCGCAAATACGTGACTGCCGTTTTCACCAAGTTTCAAACAACAGTTTGTCTCGGCTGCACAGGGGCTTTCCCCAGCACACCTGGCTCTGCTCTCGATGCTCCTGATTAATCTCTCCCCCCCCCCCCATTGATCTCCACATCATGGGATGTACACTCAAGGCCATCTCTCGACTAAAAAGGAATGGTCTTTGGTTCCACTTGCACTGGAGCTTTGATGACCTCGCACACCGCATCTCCTATGATACTACTCTCATGAACATGCCGTCTGATAAGAGGTCGCCAATAACACAGTTGCGACGCTTTTACAAAGTCGACTTTCCACGTGTCCTGGACTGGCTGTGGCCAGAAACTGATCCGTGAAAGGTCGGATTTTCACGGACGGCTCCAAGACAACGGAGGGTTCTGGAGCTGGGGCCTTCGTGGAAAACGAAAACATTAGACTTCACGCCTCCTTAGGAAACTTCGCGTCGGTCTTCCAGGCGGAAGCCTTCGCGATCCTAATGGCCACTAACTACATTGTGAAGAATAGGTGGAAGGGAAGAAGTATCTGCGTCTGCAGCGACAGTCAAGCTGTGCTCAAGGCCTTACTCAACCCCTTTAACTACTTCCAAGATAGTTCAGGAATGCAAGTCTTCCCTTAATTCGGTCGGCAGGCTAAGACTTGTCTGGGTCCCTGGTCATCACGGAATCCTGGGAAACGAAACTGCCGATGAACTAGCTAGGCTAGGTTCAGCAAAGGCATTCGTAGGACCCGAACCCGCCTTGGGATTACCCGCGTCCCTGGTCATCGCCTACGTCGATGGTTGGGTATCCCTACAGCACAACCAGAGATGGCGTGACTCCTCAGGATGCAGGGTGACCAAGAGTATGCTCCCAAACGTCTGCAAGAAATCCGCTTCTTTTCTGCTATCTCTAGACAGAAACGAGTGCAGAAGACTTGTTGGCGTATTAACGGGACACTTTACCTTCGCTATGCACCTGAGTCGGCTTGGGCTTAGTGATGTCACACTCTGCGACGCCTGTGGAGAAGGTGAAGACACTTCAGAGCACTTTCTCTGTCAGTGTCCTGCTTTCGCTCGTATAAGGTGGCGGCTATTTGGCACTGATGTGGTGGGAACTGAAAACATAAGTTCTATATCACAGAAGCGCATATTGGTTTTTCTTCGGAAACTAAACCGCGTTCGTTTGTGTTCTTTCAGAAACAAAAGCGAAAAATTTCTTGTAGGACCTTAATGATCAACCGATTCTGATCAACTTTGATGTTTTCCACTTATCGGCAAACATACAGCCACATATGATTACAATCTTTGCAGCTCACTCCATTCAAAATCTTTGCACGCTCTGTAATAACACATCACTCGGCATAAACTGCCAGTGGTGGCTACACGATTCCACTCCTTTTTACGTTTATTACCTCAATAAAGTGGTGACGTTAAGCCAGACTCCCGCCGCTGGTCACGCAAAACTCCTTAGATAACCCTGAAAATAAAATCAAATTGAGCAATTTACGGTATTGCAGTCCTGCCAAGTACCGTGAACCGATCCGAAACACCCATAACACCCGAAACACTTGCAAATCATAAAAAAACCCCGTCGATAAAATCAATCAGCCATAAAATATGACCCCAGATTACATTACATCCCATCGAGGAGCATTACCGACGCTCTCGTCCGTGGGGCTGCTGTTCTCTGTGGTGCTGCTAATGGCCGGGGTGGATTGCTGCCACACACCGCTGCGGGAAGCGCTCTCCATCTGCGCAGCCACCCCATAAAAGCAATTTTCAAAATTGAATAATAACACATAAATTGTTGTTCGCTTGTTTTCCGTTGGCTTCGGTGGCATCGTTGTCATGGGGGGGTGTATGGGGGTGCTGGTGGTTGTTTCTTTTTTATGGTGGAAATCTGTCCGCCATCATCATCATCATCATCGGGATCGGCACTGGAGCGGAAGGAAGAGAGAAACAAGGTTCGGGGGAGGTGGGCGGTGGGCGGTCTGTCCATCCCCTTGTACCGTAATTTTGGTAAAAGTTCGTAAGTGCCTTTGTTGTGTTTTGATGTCCTCCAATGAGCAACAAAACAAACATTCATTCAATTTAGCAAACGATTTCCCATTTTTTTTCTTCCTTTTCATTTCTCCTCGCCAGCTCACTTCGTTTTGTGGGTATATCCGTGTTCCCTCGTTTTGTTTTATCTGCCTGAAAGATTTGTCGGACAAAAAAGGAAAGAAATTTGGGACAAAGGCGGCAGTGATGAAGGTCTGCTTGTCCGCTCCGGTTTTGGTTGGCTCGCTGGACATGAAACCTTCGATGGCAAAACAAACAAAAAATAAACAGAAAAAGTAGATAAAATTTCTTCATCGATATCCAGAAGGTACGAGTATCGACAGCAAAAGGCCAGAGGTACGCACTGCCTGCCGCGTGTGTGCACAGCCCTGGGGAGAGCGAGGCGATGGAGCTCGT
The DNA here is from genome assembly GCA_955652365.1 of Eristalinus aeneus. NCBI lineage: Eukaryota > Metazoa > Arthropoda > Insecta > Diptera > Syrphidae > Eristalinus > Eristalinus aeneus. Next base: position 45,191,333 of record OY019134.1, on the reverse strand, counting down.
TAAATTAACTTTTATCATGCCAAAAAGTTGATATTTATTGCCTCTCCGCGTGGCTCCAGTTTCTGAGGGGGCAGACATCAATGGCGGATGATGAAATGGCGGCACTCGCTAACTGGAACCATTAACGCAATTTGCACTGGCGAATGGGGCGGGGATTTTCCGTCGACGTGCCTGGTAGTACTTTCTCGATCCTCACGTGAAGACTTGACTGCGTTTGCATGGCCAAACATTTTTTCATTCTACTTCAGAGCCGCACACGCCAGTGACTTCGGCTACGCCCTTAAGGCGATTTCCGACATGGCTTCCATTAACGTTTCTATGGAGTTAAAAGTTACATTTTGTTGCTTTTAGAAATGCATCGGATTCTAATGTAATGCAAACGATACTTCGAATGCTAGCACTGCTAACAACTTGAAATCCCAAAACTACAGTTTCTCTCGCTCAAGTTCGCACAAACTATGTGGAGAACATTGGGAATCCGTTTGAGAAATTTCTACAAGCATTCGATGGGCGTCAGCTGAACATTTATCCTAATTAAAAAAGATATTCAAAACTTTCCGCAAGTGCTGAGGCGAAAACAATGTTGCTGTCTAAACCAGACTCTGATGCACACTTATTATTTCTTTTCAGTGAAGTAGGTAATCGCTTCCACGATTAGCCACAATTGCAGGTAGCGCCATCTTTTGAAAAAAGTGTTAAGATCTTTCTTTTGATTAAGTCACACACAAAGTGGGACAAGGAAAGGTCTGCTTTTGAACTTTTTATTTTATAATTGTGTAAAATACTTTGTTGAGTTTGCATTATTTTTGACAGTAATTTCGAAATTTTTGCATACCGTGAAGCGAATATTTGGTGGCAGAAAGGAAGACTTTCGGTTTAAAGAGCTTTAAGGTTTGTAGCTCTTTCTAAGCCACCTTTTTTAAGTTAAGCCTAGAAATGCTCTGTTACATTTAATTCGGCGATTACGCAGATGGACAATTGTTAAGTTGGTCAAGTTGGAATGATACAAGTTCAAATCTTCTTTTATGCAAGGAAGTTATTTGTTTGTTTGCACGTTCATAAGCGAATTGTAGTCTTTAATGGTGTTGCTTTTCTGAAATTATTGGCTATTCTCGAGGAACTCTTCCGTGTAAATTGTAATTTCTTAAGAACTCCCGAAATACATTTGGACTCACTTTGACATATCAAATGTCCTTTAAATTTTTCTGGGGATCTATGACCGATGATAAGGTTTCAGTTCGAACTATTCTTGGAATAAATTCCTCATCTCTAGTTGCTATTCCTATTTGCTTTTATTGTTTTTCTTTCATGAGGCGAGCATCTTCGAATTGCGGTCGCCGTGGCGTAGTGGGTAGAGTGCGACGCTCATACGCCGAAGGGTTCGACTCCTAGTTCGACACCAATTTTTCGAATTTTTCACGGCACCACCTCTTTCGAGCTACTGACGACACTCAAAGAGTAATGACTGTCTAAGAAAGCTTCTCAAATTTCGCCGTTCGGAGTCGGCAAAAAGCTGTAGGTCCCTTCTACTCGTGAGAGAACTGTAGAGCGCACAGCACGAGTAGTTGATGAGCAAGCTAGGACCTGGTCCCCCTTTGGACTGTAGCGCCAACAATTATTATTATTTTATTATTTTTGTTTATCGGGTCAGCGATTTATGAAAGCTCCGCTTAAGCTATAGCTGCCTTCTGTCCTGAGCACTCTGCTTTTAGTTGTCAAGACTAGCGTCCGGATGTTGGATCTCCCTCTTTTCTCATGAGCCCGGAATGTGGGATTCTAAGGCTCTGAAGACTCTAGCTGGAGGGTTGCTGTCCATTCGCTTGATGTGGTCAAGCTCATGTTGTCGTCGATTCTTTTCCTGTGATACAACGTCCACATCTTGGTACAGCATAGAGTTGTGTAGTTCCGGACCTACATACATAGTTCCTGGACCTAATTCCACCGTCGGAACTAGTTCCGATCGTTCCACATATTCCTCATACACATGTCCGATAGTTCCGACATGTTCGGTAGCTCAAACATGACAGATACATCGTGAATGTGTGAATTGAAACATCACGCAACTCAGAAAATATATTTCAGACATGTATCAGTCGCAAATTTTGTTGTTTCCTGTGAACGAGTATTTCTTTGTCTTCTTTGTATGATGTACACAGTCAACCCTTACGTCAAACAATGAATATTGCGGTGTGAAAAGAAGAAAGAGAAAAGCTAATACTCTCAACATATTCCTTCTCCTCATTAAAGTATTGTTTCGGAGACTGATACGTGTTCGAGCCTGAACATGCTGATGGAACTATTACTTAATAGTTCCATGGACATATAACCAGTGTTGAGTCGGCCTGAAACTATATAGGTCCGGAAATCACATCGGTCCTGGAACTATGTATAAAGGTCCGAGAACTACACTACGGCGGTAGTTTTGAATGTTGTTTCAGCTAACATGTTAGCTACTTTGTTTTGTTGACATTTCATGAAATATTTCAGATGTTTTTCACTAGTCTTGTTGCTAGACAAATGCTCAAACCTTGTTCGGGTATATCAACGTTCTTTGAAATTTCAAACATATTGTTTCAATTGTAACAGGTAGATGAAAATTGGTAAACACGAATATAACATTTATGTAGTAGTAGAAGTAGTTTATGGAGGTTTAATTTTACAGTCTCTCATCGGAACTAAATAGGTCTCCGGAAGTACATAGTTCCTCGGAAAAAGTTTCTGGAACTAGTTCCTTTCCACCAGGAACCGTTCCATGTTCGGTCCGACAAAGGAACTGCTTTACGAAACTCTAGTACAGCAGATTCGATTCCCAGCTCAACACCAATTTTGCTAATTTTTCACGGCACCACCTCTTTCGAGCTGCTGACAACACTCAAAGAGTAATAACTGTCTAAGAAAGCTTCTCAAATCTCGCCGTTCGGAGTCGGCAAAAAACTGTAGGTTTCTTCTACTCGTGAGAGAACAGTAGCGCGCACAACACGGGCAGTTGATGAGCAAGCTAGGCCCTGGTCCCCCTTTGGACTGTAGCGCCAACAATTATTATTATTAGTACAGCAGTTGAGGTAACGATTTGGATTTTTCTCCATTTTCCTTTCCTCCCAGGACCATATTGACCATAAACTTGGCGGAGAAATTAAGAAAATGATCGTTAAGTACGAGTAATCAGCTTCGCATTAAACTTGTCGACTCCATATTGGATAAATGTCTAGTTAAGCACTATCTTGGTCCTTCGAGGAGTTTCGATACTATCTGTTTCAAAATGAAAGGATGTCGAGGGTGATTCCGTGTAGTGTCATTTGTGGAGTTCACGTTTGCCCCGAGGTAGAAAACTACCTTAACTGTCTCAAAGTTATTACATATAGAACGACGTGATATTTTACGGATGGATTCTTTATTTATATTTAACAGCGTATATTTCATTTTATCGCATTTGTTCTAAGGTTTGGTCAGAGCACTTTCTCTGTCAATGTTTGGCGCTGATGTTGTGGGAACTGAAAACCTAAATCTATATCCCAGAAGCGCCTTCTGTTCTTTCTTAGGCAAACCAATTTATTTTTTGAAAATAAAACACTAATTATTAATGGGAAAGTAAAAACATTTTATTCAAAGTATTGGCCATTGGTTTCTACACATTTTGACCACCTTTCTGGCTATTTGTTAATACCACGCCAATAAAATTGTTCGTCTTTTAAAGCAAACCAAGGAGACACTCAATTTTCGACCTCCCCGTAGGAATCAAAGTGCTGCTCAGCCAATGCGTGTCCCATCGATGAAAACTAATGGTAGTCGGAACGAGCCAAGTGTGGTGAATACGGCGGGTGGGGTAGCTGCTCCCTGTCAAGTGTTTTGATTGTATCCTGAACCGGTTTTGCTTTGTGTGCAGGTGCATTGTCATGGAGCAAAATTACCTTGCCGGGTCTTCTGCTCCATTCTGGTCGTTTTTCGATCAATGCATGGTTCAAATTGATCATTTGTTGTCGGTAGCGATCAGTATTAACGGTTTCACCAGGTTTTTGGAGCCCGTGGCATAGCACACCTTTCTGGTCCCAACAAACACACAGCATTGTCTTCTTGCCGAATCGATCTGGTTTTGCAGTCGATGCTGATGGGTGTCCCAGATTAACACATGATTTTTTCCGTTTAGGATTCTTAAAATAAATCCATTTTTCATCGCCAGTAACAATCTGATGCAAAACCAATTTTCTTTCGTGTCTTTGAAGCAAAATTTCACAAGTGTTTTTTCGGTTTTCCATCCATCTTTCATTCAATTCATGTGACACCCATTTTCAACACTTTTGGATCTTTCCCATAGCTTTCAAACGGCCAAAAATTGTTTGTTGTGTAACATTTAACATTGCTGCCATTCGCTTTTGACTCCAAGTGTCATCCTCATCCAATATAGTTTGCAATTCGGCGTCTTCAAACTTTTTTGGTGGTCTTCCACGTTCTTCATTTCTCACATCAAAATCATTATTTCTGAACCGTTTAAACCATCTTTTGCATGTTGCTTCTGATAGAGCATGATCACCATATGCCTCGACAAGCATTCGATGCGACTCTGCAGCACTTTTCTTCAAATAAGAACAAAAAATCAATGCTTTCCGCAAATTATCACTTTCTGGTACAAAATTCGACATTTTTAACACAATAAAAAAATATGATGTTGTCTGTTCAATGACTTGATGTGTACCAGAGACCAATAGGGAGACAGTCAACTCCCTCGTCTCCCGCCCTTGAATTCATTTTGATAGCGTTTTTTATAACATTTCCCCTCCTTGAACAATTTGCAGTCGATTTTCTGAACACGTTTTGTTGACTGTACACAAAATGGCTGATGAATTCACGAACAGTTGACAATTTACGAGTGTTTGACACTATTAAAGGCAAAAATTGACAAATTAGCCGCCATCTTTTTAATTTTGGAGGAGAAACATGAACATGTGTGAGTAAAGTGAGACAATGTTCGATGATACGTAAATAACTTTCAGAATTTGAGGTTATGTTCGGGTTATGTCTACTAGAACACGTAAATAACAGTCAAACGGTCGATGGACAAAGGGGAAATCAGCTGTTCAGTTGACCATCTCCTTCCTTATTTTTTTCTGATGTATACTAAATATTTTTCACAGATGTCATAGCAATCAAAGAAAATAAAAATTAGGGCTCGTTCACAACAAATGTTCCCCTACATATAGAAGCTGCTCTGACCAGGGCTCGAGGCGCCTTTGCCCTTGCAAAGAGACTGTTTTACAACAGCCAACTCGATGCGAGAGTGAAGGTAATCTGCTACATGGCCCTAATCAGGCCAATGCTTACCTATGGCTGTCCCGTGTGGTTCAATGTGGGAGCCAGTCTGATGGAAAGGATGCGGTTGTTCGAGAGGTCATGCCTTCGGGCCTGTCTTCGACTTTATCGAACTCCTTGGTCCGAGTACAAGAAATTCTACTCTAATGAAGTCTTATACAACAGGGCTAAACTGATCAGAGTGGATAATTTCATCCTGAAGTTGATTCGGAGACATACTGCTAGAGCAATGGACTCCGATAACAACCTAATTTTGGGAGCTTACTATCCCAACACACAATACCATGAAAGAGTGCGCCATAACGGTTTCGTTCCTCCAGAGGCATTCGTCTATTTTGATAAGCTAGGTCTGTTACAAGACAAGAAAGCGGTACCGCTCATCTTTCATTTCGCCCGTTCTGCTGTGGATGGGCGGCTCAACTACGACCGTTCCGTTGCACGACGAGCTGAGGACAATTTCCTCCGCTTCAGTACAGCGGTATCGAAATGGGATATGCGGGATGTTGCGAAGCAACATAAATGGTTCTGGTGGCTACGAGGCGAATCAAACTCCCTCGACGAACCTCCAAGCACTGGGTAGGGAATTCAACGAGGGCGGTCGGCTATTGTTTTGCAACGGACCAAATACCAGCTGCAATCTTTGGCCGACTTACATATCTTTAACTTTAGATTTTAGATTTTAGGATAGAGTTAGGTTTTAAGACAGTAAAAATAAAATATAAAAAAAAATACAAAAAAAATAAAAAAACAAAAAAAATTAAAATACAAAAAACCCAAAAAAACTAAATAAAAAAAAAACAAAAACAAAAAAAAAATAGTATATGTGAGTGTATATTAGATTATACACACATATATAGGTGTACATAGACGCACCTGTGCATGTATATATGAACATATACCGATAAACTATATGAAAGTATACATGCACATGTGCGTACGTAGTTTAAGTTAGTAATAGAATAGTTTTAGTATTAGTATTAGTTTTAGTTCTTAGCTTTAGTTGTAGTCGTAGCATTAGTTTAGTTTATTTTTTAGTAAAATGGTTAAGTTTTTAAGTTTCTGTTTTCCTTTTCTTAATACATAATGCGTCTTAGTATGAATCAGTGTTCTTATAGTAAATAATAAAGTCGTTGAAAAACATATAAAATTAGGTTAGTCTTAGAGAGCCTGCGAAGGGCCAGTAAGATTATGATTACACAATGTTAAGTGAACTAGCTTTAAGCATTTTTGTCTAGAATTTAAGTGTCCCCTTTATGAAATAATAAAATGCAAGAAAAAAACAAATGTTCCCTATCGAGGCATTTTTATCTTGACGCTCACTTCATGCAGGTATACCTGGAATGTTACTTTAAACGTAAGCAAATTGAATTATTTAATAACTTATGTTGTTATAAGCCGTTTTAAAAAAGTGATTTTAAACCAAACTTAGTTTTATAAAACAGCTTAAGTCAAGATAAGATATTTTACTACTTTAATTGGCTGCAAAACGTATATCTTAACGTTACCTAAGTTTTATTTTTTTCTTTCTGTGGTTATTTTTCAACAAAAACAAAATATACAATGTAAGGATATTACAAGCATGTATTCTAAAAACGAAAATCTTTTGTCTAGCACCAATGGTTTCAAGGTATTCACCGAAAATGTTTTAAAAAACTAGATCACAAAATTTAATTTGATCAAACTGAAAAATGATGAAAATCGACTTAAGCTCCTTCAACTTGTTGCCACAGAAGTTTTTTCCTAAGTCAACAAGACAGACCCCGGTGCACTGTCTTAATCTTGTTCCACTTCATAATCGAAACCAATTTTGACGCGGCATATGCAGAAATATGGTGGCTGCCCTGGCGTAGAGTGCGATACTTACACGCCGAAGGTCCAGGTTCGATTCCCTGCTGAACACCTCGAATTTTTCACGGCACCACCTCTTTCTTGCTGCTGACAACATTCAAAGAGAAATAACTGTCTAAGGAAGCTTCTCAAACTTTGCCGTTCGGAGCCGGCAAAAACTGTAGGTACCTTCTATTTGTGGGAGAACAGTAGAGCGCACAACACGTCTAGTTCATGAGCAAGCAAGGCCCTGGTCCCCTATGGACTGTCCCGCCATATCACACAATAATAAACAACTTTGAATATGACAACTAATTGATTCAAGAGTTAGATCCGGCTTACCATTGAAGATCTCTGCTAAAGATAAACGGACAATTAAGCAAATGATGCAGTGAGAACAAGTTGTTACAGCAAGCTCAATAAGGAATAAACTAAAAGAGTTCAACGCTACCGGTGTGCATGCAGAAACAGTAAAACGAACGATTGTAGAAATGGGCTTCAGATCCCATAAACCTCGCGTTCGCAAAAGAATCAACGAGTCTCCTTGTACGGCGTATTGGTTAAGAGTATTGGAGTCAAAAATGCATATATTTAATAATTAATGATATTAAATATAAGTGAGAAAATTGCATTAATATTATAAATCTAGTACTAATCTAAACTACCTTATCGACCGTAAGTGTTTATGCAAGAAATGTCCCTTCTACTCGTAAGAGAAAAGTTGGACGCACAACACGAGTAGTTGATGAGCAAGCAAGACCCTGGTCCCCGTGTGGACTGTCGCACCAACAATTATTATTATTATTATTATATCAGGACGCTATTGACATTCTTTTCACAATCCCTGCTTATGCAAGAGAGGAGACTTATCGATCGAAGGTTTCTCAGAAGCGAGGAATCTTTGTCCCTCATGGGGATGGCTTGCACTACCACTGTCTTTTAATGCTCTGGGTAATGTGCATTACTAAGAGCATTGCTTGCGGCCGTCAGCTCACGCGGACAGGCGGCTCTTGACATGATCGATAGCTGGTGTACCAGGAATGGGCTTCCCGTCAACCCTCTTAAAACGGAGGTTGTTCTCTTAACTAGAAGGGGGAATATGACTGGTTTGACTCAACTGGTACTTAAAGGCGTCAATATCCCACTTTCCAATGAAGCCAAATATCTAGGTGTTATCCTGGACAGTAAACTTCTCTGGAAAAGACACATTGAGACGAAAACCTCCAAGGCGCTGTCAGTCTTCTGGCAATGCAAGGGAGTTTTCGGCAAAACCTGGGGTTTATCACCCAAAAGATCCGTTTGGATCTATACGGCAATGATAAGACCACTCCTCTCTTATGCATCAGTCATCTGGTGGAACAAGCTTTCGCGCAAATACGTGACTGCCGCTTTCACCAAGTTTCAAAGAACAGTTTGTTTCGGCTGCACAGGTTTATTATTAATCTATTAATTTATTATTAATTATTAATCTATTATTAATCTAAATCTTCCCCCCCCTTTGATCTCCACATCATGAGATGCACACTCACGGCCATCTCTCGACTAAAAAGGAATGGTCTTTGGTTCTACTCGCATTGGAGCTTTAACGACCTCGCACACCGCATCTCCTATGATACTACTCTCATGTACATGCCGTCTGATGGGAGGTCGCCAATAACACAGTTGCGACGCTTTTACAAAGTCGACTTTCCACGTGTCCTGGACTGGCTGTGGCCAGAAACTGAACCGGGAAAGGAATGTAGTCGGATTTTCACCGACGGCTCCAAGACAACGGAGGGTTCTGGAGCTGGAGCCTTCGTGGAAAACGACAACATTAGACTTCACGCCTCCTTAGGAAACTTCGCGTCGGTCTTCCAGGCGGAAGCCTTCGCGATCCTAATGGCCACCAACTACATTGTGAAGAATAGGTGAAAGGGAAGAAGTATCTGCGTCTGCAGCGACAGTCAAGCTGTGTTCAAGGCCTTACTCAACCCTTTAACCACTTCCAAGATAGTTCAGGAATGCAAGTCTTCCCTCAATTCGGTCGGCAGGCTGAATTCGCTAAGACTTGTCTGGGTCCATGGTCATCACGGGATCCTGGGAAACGAAACTGTCGATGAACTAGCCAGCCTAGGTTCAGCAGAGGCATTCGTAGGACCCGAACCCGCCTTGGGATTACCCGCGTCCCTGGTCAGAGCCTCCGGCGATCCCTACAGCACAACCAGAGATGGCATGACTCTCCAGGATGCAGGGTGACCAAGAGTATGCTCCCAAACGTCTGCAAGAAAACCGCTTCTTTTCTGCTATCTCTAGACAGAAACGAGTGCAGAAGACTTGTTGGCGTATTAACGGGACACTTTACCTTCGCTATGTACCTGAGTCGGCTTGGGCTTAGCGACGCCTGTGGAGAAGGTGAAGACACTTCAGAGCACTTTCTCTGTCAGTGTCCTGCCGTCGCTCGGATCAAGTGGCGGTTATTTGGCGCTGATGTGGTGGGAACTGAAAACCTAAGTTCTATATCACAGAAGCGCATCTTGGCTTTTCTTCGGAAAACCAAGAAATTAAATTAAATGAAGGTTACTGCCTGGTAGTACAATGGACCAGTATTTGAGTCTAAGTGCTCCAGTGTAGTTGATCCCAACCTCCAACAAAAAAAAAAAAAACAGAGCATTGCTGAACAGGATTGTGCATATCTCTACCACCTCCGTCTATTTCGGTTCATGTTTTGTCCCTCAGACTGTTTAAAATATATTTGAGACCCGCCTTTGAAATGAGTATGGCATAAGAGAGATTTTGGGCGACGGCATTGAGTCATCATCGAAGTTGTTGAATCCACAATTCTCAGAATGGCATTTCTATATTTCATTTCGAAGGTAGGAATGGTTAGGCAAGGCTCTGCCTCTAAGTTGTGACGCGGCCTACGAGATTAGTCTACGTGTACACATCCTAGAAAACTGGAAAACTTCTATTGCTTTTACATTCTCTTGGGCATCCTCAACAATGAAGTACTCATTGTCCAGAACGGCCGCATCCGGATAAATTCCAACTGACGTCAGTAGGTTTGCGTTTTCGGTTGTTCAGTTAAGTTGAAAAGTTTCCAAAACGTCGTGATCTCTCCTTTGGAAGATTCGGCTGATTTGGAAGGAAATACATTGATGGCAGTTCTGCAATTCCTCCAAATCAAGCTCTGGAGGCTTTTCAGCTGCGACTTGAGCTACCTCAGTTCCTGGTTGTCTCAGTCTGTAAATTATCTGTTAAATGTATTGAATCTCGACCATAACCTGCTTTCTTGCACCTGCAGAGCGTCGATTATATCGTATGTCGCCATTTATGTTCGGCGATGTTTAACGAATCGTTTTGTCCATAGTAAGCGCATTTTTGTATTGTATAAATGTGGAAAACTTGTATTGTGGTACACGCCTGAGTGTGACATTGCAGAATGAGGAAACCTTTCATCTGTGCGAAGTGCCTCTCTGAGCTGTCCACAAACCCGGAATTCGCTCCTTAACCTACAAATCATCCTCTAAATTCAATTTCTTTTCGAAGTGTGTGCGTCTCACATTTAACAGAACAATAATGCAATGGCAACAAGAATTACCGATTTTTCTTTTTCCATCAAATTCCCACCACTGACTCGTAACTAAAGCAAAACTCCACAATCATGAGTTCACTTGGTGTTTGACAAATGAGTCTGAATCTCAACAGCAAACAAATAACCCACACCTCTCGTGCCATCTCGCACGATTTCATGCATGAGAGGATATCACAGTCGGGGCATAAAGCAGGAAATAAAATCCAAAACAGCCATAACACAACTTTTGTCAAAAATATTTATGCTAAGCAATCAAAAATATCAAGAGATGTCAAACAAATATCATTACCACCTAAGAGCAGACATAAAACCCGCCCCACCTCTCCACTGGAAGGGTCCTGGTTGGATGGTGGGGGAATCGTGTCTCTCACGTATCCGCTGACGAAAGCACATCCATCTGCACAATTGACGGCGGGCGAGAAGTTTTGCTCCAAAAATCCTGACAAATGGCAGCACATTCGTTTTTTGATCCTGACAACATTCTCTAAACAGCAATCTTCTTGAAATATTTCTCTCCACCCGAGGATGTTTTGTTTGCCTTGGCATCATTTTTGCCTCTTACTTCGTTCCCTCCTGGTGCCAGCGTCGCTCCTTGTGATCATCTTGTGGTTTATGATGGCAAAGATGCTAAAATTCTTGTTTACCGTTTATTTGGTATGTGTGATGTCCTGTTGTTCTTTTTTTTTCGTTCCAGCAGAGAGACTTTTATTTGGCCACGTCCTGTGTCACATGCCAAGATTGATTGTCTGCGACCCACCACTAGGCAACTGGAGACGAAAATCTCCAGGGATGATGTCCATCTGAGTGCTCATTATCGTGACATTGATTGTGGGACATACCCTACTCACATGTAGAATTGTCCTGGGGACATCATCGGATTGCTGCAGGGATGTTTATGTTTGCAAAGCTTTCAGACAGAAAAGGCATGAGTTGAAAAACTGCTTCTGCTGAATGGCTTGGAAATTGCCCGAGAACAGCAGAAAAGGAGCAGAGCAAAATAATAATCCCATCAACCGCAAGGACACACAAACACACAAACATTGAGACGGACACAATCCAAGTGAAATGAAGAGAATGAAAATTGCTAAACAAAATACTGAGCAAACTAAATGAACCAGAACGCTACCAAATCGAAGAAGGATCATCGCCAGTATCGATGAGGGACGACGACCCACAGCGGCGGTGGAGCACGGCTCGGGATGGTTTCGGTTTCGACGAATGGGCTCCTAAATAAATAGAAATTCAACACAAAATACTCCAAAAAAGAGAGAGAGGGAACGAGAAAAATAAGCGTTTTTTGTGTGGCCTTACAAGGACATTTTAAGGAGAGGGGAAGCCAAACAAAATGAAAAAGAAAAAAACATTGATTGGCTATTTGTCCTTCGGTATGGCATTACAAGCGTAATTTAGGGCTTAAATTCGTCGAAAGACAATTGTGACTGTGATTTGTGGAAGATTTGCATGTCAGATGTGGAAGGAGGTTTTCAAACGACTGCTTTCGTAATGGGCGCCAAAATTTGTCTTAATGTTTTCCCGTTCTTTGGATTTGAGTCATGCGGTTGAATGTGGGTGACGTGTAGTTTCTCTCCGTAGGTACGGAGCGCAGTGATTCAATATCAAATCTTGTCACTACTAGCCTGATGAAGTTTCAGAAATGGAGTGTCCCAACAGAATGTAAGAAGTAAAGGTGCTTAAGGAGCATATCAGCAATTACCCGTGGGCGCATTCATTGAGATTTTAAGTGTCACCATATTTATATACATGCTTGAATGGACTGCAACGCGAAGTCAAAGCATTGCATTTCGATTAATTTGTAAGATGTTGTGGGAACTTGTGGCATCTTTATTGAGATTGATCTTGCTTGGCATACGTTTTTTAAATCTCCCTTAACGGGGGTTGCTTCTTTGTTTTTTCACACTTCTATTCAACTTTTCTACATTTTTGTGGCTTTAAAGGTTTCCCGAAATTTAGATGTTAAACCTTAAAATTTGACAGATACGGACCTCACTACTGATCATTGTGACTTTATGGGGCCATGCTCATAATCCCGTGATCATTTTTAACACATTGATAAGAAAGCTAAGGGTAGAGTGTTGGCTTTTCCGAGTAAGGCATGTATTGTGGCTGAATTTTTAAAATGGAGGCATGTACATTTAGTCACAAAAGCAAGTATACACCTATGCGCGTCAAATGAAACATTACTCACAATACGTCATATATGCTGCTTGACATTTGCACAGCTGCTGTAGTTGTCTAGTTCAATCGAACATCTTTCGTTGAAACATTGACAAAGACGAGACATTTCCTTGGTTTTTCAAGGAGTTTTTCGGATATCTACAAAGTTTCTTTTGAATTTCGCTCTTTGCCTTCAAGTTCAATTCCACAAGAAAGAGAAGCTTTTGGACCGGTAGGCCAGATCGATTTAATGAGCTCAAGCTGGTGAAGCTGGTCAAGCGAATGTTTGTAAGTCTTATATATTGTTACCAAAATAGAGGCAATCATTTTTTCTTTTATATAATTAGTGCGCACTAAAGGGATTGTTTATACCCTTAAATGACTGGAATTAAGTCACAGCACGGGCCGAAGGTATAGAGGTAGAGAGGGAAAGGAGGTACCGATGCACATTGGTTTTAAATGCCTGTGGATTGTAATGGGGGGAGTTGGGAAGAGCATTCCATATTCGTGTGTTGCGGCTGAAGAACGAGTCTCTAAACTTAACTGCACGTCCGAAGGTGGGCTTAAGGGTGAACGGGCAAGCCTTCCTAGCAAGGCGGGTATTTCGGGCGAATTCTTGAAGGTGAGGAATGCAGCCGGCTAACTCGTTAGAGCATTTTTTGTTGAAATAGCGATGAAATAGTGATGGAGACACAACATTCCGTCGTTGTTCAAGCGAGTCAATTGACTTCGCAGCATTATTATCACCAATAAGTTTTATCGCTCGCTGTTGGATTCTATTTAATAGGTGCAGAGAGGTCTTAGGCGCAGAGAGGTCTTAGGCGCAGAGAGGTCTTAGGAGCACCGGACCAGATAATAATAACATTGAAGATAGATACAGATTTTAGGAAAATCTAGACACCTCCTCATTTCTTTCTCTTTTTTCTCACAAGAGTGTCAGCTTATTTATGACGAGAATGAATTACCATTTTGGTTGCTTTTTCATAGTTTTCAAAGATTTTTGCTTCGGAGAAACCTTTAACTTTTAACTTCTAACGAAATCTTCTTTAGTAGTTGATTGTTTTTCCTTTCAAGTCCCTTATCTTGAGTAACAGGAAAAGTTATTGGTGTACCAGATATACCCGTATAAAGTGAGCGTCAAGATAAAAATGTCTCGATAGGTAACATTTGTTGTGAACGAGCCCTTATTTTTATTTTGTTTGTTTGCCATGACATCTGCGAAAACTATTTAGTATACATCAGAAACCAATAACGAAGGAGATGGTCAACTGAAGAGCTGATCAAACAGCTGATTTCCCCTTTGTTCATCGACCGTTTGACTGTTATTTACGTGTTCTAGTAGACATAACCCGGACATAACATCAAATTCTGAAAGTTATTTACGTATCATCGAACATTGTCTCACTTTACATGTTCATGTTTCTCCTCCAAAATTGAAAAGATGGCGGCTGATTTGTCAATTTTTGCCTTCAATAGTGTCAAACACTCGTAAATTGTCAACTGTTCGTGAATTCATCAGCCATTTTGTGTACAGTCAACAAAACGTGTTCAGAAAATCGACTGCAAATTTTTCAAGGAGTGGAAATGTTATAAAAAACGCTGTCAAAGTGAATTCAAGGACGGGAGACGAGGGAGTTGACTGTCTCCCTATTGGTCTCTGGTATACATCAAGTCATTGAACAGACAACATCATATTTGTTCCTCGTGTTAAAAATGTCGAATTTTGTACCAGAAAGTGATGATTTGCGGAAAGCATTAATTTTTGGTTTTCATTTGAAGAAAAGTGCTGCAGAGTCGCATCGAATGCTTGTCGAGACATATGGTGATCATGCTCTATCAGAAGCACCATGCAAAAGACGGTTTCAACGGTTCAGAAATAATGATTTTGATGTGAGAAATGAAGAACGTGGAAGACCACCAAAAAAGTTTGAAGACGCCGAATTGCAAACGATATTGGATGGAGATGACACTTTGAGTCAAAAGCAAATGGCAGCAATGTTACATTTTGCACAACAAACATTTTCTGATCGTTTAAAAGCTATGGGAAAGATCCAAAAATTTGGAAAATGGGTGCCACATGAATTGAATGAAAGACAGATGGGAAACCGAAAAAACACTTGTGAAATTTTGATTCAAAGACACGAAAGAAAATCGGTTTTGCATCGGATTGCTACTGGCGATGAAAAATGGATTTATTTTAAGAAACTTAAACAGAAACAATCATCGGTTAATCTGGGACAACGATCAACAGCGACTGCAAAACCATATCGATTCGGCAAGAAGACAATGCTGTGTGTTTGGTGGGACCAGAAATATATGCTGTACCACGAGCTTCTAACACCTGGTGAAACCGTTAATACTGATCGCTGATCAATTTGAACCATGCACTGATCGAGAAACGACCAAAATGGGCCAGAAGACACGGCAAGGTAATTTTGCTACATGACAATGCACCTGCACACAAAGCAAAACCGGTTCAGGATACAATCAAAACACTTGGCTGGGAGCAGCTACCCCACTCGCCGTATTCAGCAGATTTGGCTCCTTCCGACTACCATTTGTTTTCATCGATGGGACACGCATTGGCTGAGCAGCAATTTGATTCCTACGAGGAGGTCGAATTGGTTTGGCTTAAAAGACGAACAATTTTATTGGCGTGGTATTCACAAATTACCAGAAAGATCGAAATGTGTAGAGAACTATGGCCAATACTTTGAATATAATGTTTTTACTTTCCCATTAATAATGAGTGTTTTATATTCAAATAAAAATTGGTATAACTGGTATTTCTTTACTCTTTAATTAATTTAAAACTTCTTACTGAATTTTCGTGACTACATGGTGTTGCTGTCCATAGACAATATACACATATGTGGAAACATTAATTTGGTTGCATCAAACGGACAAGTTTCAAGAAGGTATTTTGCCAGGGCACATTTATTCCGAACACTGTAATTTAATTAAATGAATGCGTCAAGAGGTAAGTTGATTTGAATTTTGCTGAAATATTAGCTACGCTGTTGCTAGTCCTTTTTTATTATTTTTTAAAGAAAAACGCTGCAAGGCATGTCAAAACAAGTGCTGCTTAGGGTGCGAACGCTGTGAGTGAACCAGGACAGGTTCGAAAACGTATTTGATTCCGGACATATCGATGTATGATATCCATGCCTGTTATGGAAGAAATTCGGCGCGAAATCCGTCAAGTGATAGCTAACCATTGACCATGTGGCAACTTGCCATTGCTTCATGTAGTCAATTATTCATTATTCATTATTCAAGTAGTCTATTAAAGAAGTGTAGTGTTTAGATGGGCTATTCATTATTCAAGTAGTCTTTTTAAGAAGAGTAGTGTTTAGATGGGCTATGAGTTATGGCAAAGAAAGACAATCGTCCACTAGGAAAACTTGGCAGTTAAAAAGTAGCCAATTTTGAGGATTAAAAATGTATGAGAAGAGCCAATGTAGGCAAAGGCCGGTGGGCGATCATAAATGGCCGCAAATCCAGACTTGGCTCATAGTTCTGTAAACTAGTCTTAAGCATTTTTGTCTAAGGTATTTATGTTTATTAATAAAGCGCATAAAAGACTGAAACCAGAGCTGACGGGATTTGATGACTTTTTGGAGGTTGGAGAGGAATTGTCGCTACATAAAAAAAGAGTGATCCAAATTGTCTTTCAGAGAGGGAATTACCTTTCAACATGAAATTGCTATCCCACACACATTTTTGACGGGCTCAAAACATATTGATGAAAGTTTTAACGGACCATTCATTCTCCGATTACTTCTTGCTTAAGAAAATTGGTTTCGTATTTTTTGCTGGTGGAACACAGAATTTCTGCTGTAGCTTTTCTTCAAATGATCAATGTCTCTTGGGGGCCATGGGCCAAAACCTTAGAAAGAAATTTGCTGTTGAAAACGTGTGTATTAATCGGGACTTTAGTTTAGTCTGAAAAGGAATGCTTGAACGAGCACAAAAAACATGCCTTCAAGTGATTTCAGCTTTCAGTGCAAGTTAATTTAAAAAATGATTCACCAAAGCAATGCCTTGAAATCATATTTTAATACTACTGACCCCCGCTCAATTTGTGGGTGTATCTATTCCCCACCCTTTCACTTTAAAACTTATCAACTGCACCATCATTCTCAAGTTGAGCTGCAAAAAGTTTATCTTCACATCCACATCAGCGCTGTGTACCGACCGACTGGCAATGCAGAACTTTTGCTTCCGACTTTTAGTTTCTTGGCCCTGCAGCAATTGAACCATAGTTGAACCGGATACCACCAACAACCACCCACCCTGCTAGAAGTACTTGTTAAGAGACACCACACTTCCACACAGCTCCATTGTCACTCCGCCGACAAGGTATCATCGTGTTTGAATAAACATCGTCAACATCGGATAGACACACAAGACATACTCGAACAGGGCAACAAATTTTGCATGCGAAGGCCTCCAAGGCATCGAGACCAACTGATAAGCATCGAATGGTGGGCGAAATGTAATTTGAGTCTTGACTACACACTCGTTCGGCCGTCCGCTTGGTGCGGTGTTTGCGCAGCCATATGCGACGGGAAACTTGGGCATGCGACTGGAATAGCAATTCGCCTAACAAAACTTGGTCGGCAGCGACGTGGAAGCGTTGTGCGATTGGCTGCGAGAGTTACTGTAATTTATGAAGTGAGGTGAGACAAAAAAAAAAGAAAAAATAAATTAAAAAAAAAATAATTGGAGATGCGGGGCATCGATCCCCGTACCTCTCACATGCTAAGCGAGCGCTCTACCATCTGAGCTACATCCCCTGATGGAAAACCGAGTGCTAACACGGAATTTCATTATAGTATTGAATGTCGTGTACTGCATTCACTTTCGTTTGTAAATTATCAATTCAAGCTCTTGTTGTCTTGATCAGTTTGAATATATTCAAACGTCGTGGACACTTTAGGAAACTTATTTAAATTTTAAGCAAAGGGGGCGTTGAATTGCTCACTTCAAGACAGAATTCATAGCGAGGAAACAAACTTTCAAAATTAGAAATAAAAACAAACCGATGCAATTTCGGAATGCCCATTTCACTCAGGAGAATCATTTTTCGAACGGCTGCTCTACGAGAGCAACGTAGGAACCGTAAATCCTGGTGATCTTCGATTCAGCACATCCATCCCTTTTCGCGACATTAACGATGGGGAAAGGGATAGGCATTTTTTCTGGTGGCTAGAGCCACATCTGGTGGCCCAGCTGCCGTCAGCTGAAGCCGATATTGGTCCTCCGGACAACTGACGTTTAGTTTAGGGTAGAATATATTAGGATTATATATAAATTATATATATATATATAATTTATATATAATATATATATATATATTATATTAAAAAAAAATATTTGTCAATTTTATTAGATTAAGATAGTTGTATGTAGGATAAGTGTTTTAATTAGGTTAGGGTAAAAATAGAAATTAGTTGCTAGGTTTTTCATAGAAGTTTTCTTAGTATTAAGCTATCTAGAATTAAGTAAATACTGTAAGCATTTACAAATGAAGAATATCAAGAAGCTGAAAATCACTATTACCATAATTAAAAACAGATTAACTTAGGGTGCCCGTCTAGGGCCAGTAAGATAGATTTGTAAGTTTTAAAAAAATGATAAACTAGTTAAGTATTTTATCTAGATTTAAGAAAATTAACTGATGAATAATAAATTACATTAAAAAAAAAATAATTTTTCGAAAATGACAAAAGCTTAAAGTTGAGTAGATGAAGTTGTACCGATCTGGTTTCGCTTTGAAAACTTTGTCATGCGTCACTTTCCTTACCATAATGGTTTTGAATGTAATAATAATTGTTGGCGCTACATTCCACAGGGGGACCAGGGCCTAGCTTCTTGCTCATCAACTACTCGTGTTGTGCGCGCTACTGTTCTCTCACGAGTAGAAGGGACCTACAGTTTTTTGCCGACTCCGAACGGCGAAATTTGAGAAGCTTTCTTAGACAGTTATTACTCTTTGAGTGTTGTCAGCAGCTCGAAAGAGATGGTACCGTGAAATATTCGAAAAATTGGTGTTGAGCTGGGGATCGAACCTAGACCCTTCGACGTGTGAGCTTCGCACTCTACCCACTACGCCACGGCGGCCACTGTTTTTGCATGTGAAGATCAAAATAAAAGACACACCAGATTTTGGATAGTATTCAATTGTTTGTCTATTTGTTTTTGAAAAAAAACCTTTGTATTGGACTAAATTATTTACACAAAAGCATGAGAAAAGAGAATCGATGAGAGAACAAGACAGGATTGTCGCACAGACTAGAACCAGGGATGAAAGAAGAAAGAGATGGACATTTTCACAGCTGATTGATCAGTTCATTTATTCCAACACTGATTTTTATTTCACCGACAACCACAGAAGCACTTTCTTCAATGCTTCTAATCAACCACTTTTCTGTACGGCTATCTACCTTGGATGTCCAGATCAAGCTTTATTGGTAACAGTTTTTTTTCTTTAATTTCTCCACGTCCAATACGTATGAGATAGAAAAACATGGTTTCTTACATGTAAAAAATTTTGTGAGACATACATACAGTGGACCAAAAAAGGTTTTTTTTTTCAATTTAACACTAACTAAAGATTACCATAGTTTCAGAAAACAAAATGTTTCGATTTTTTTCTTCATCTTAAGAAAGTTATCTTAGCTAATATTGAAAATCCATCCAAGTTACACGTTTAATACGAGGGTTGCCTTTTATATTTCGGGATTAGAGAACAAAAACAAATATTAATCATAGAAAATAGCTTTAGGTATTGTTTTTCAAAATATTCCCAATTAAGATTTATACACTCTTGCATGCGTTTCCAAAACATGCATTCTTAATGCATCAACCGCTTCTTCAGGTGTCGAAAAACGTTGACCTCTCATTTTACTTTTTACGTACGGGAATAAAAAGAAGTCATTCGGTGCCAAGTCAGGACTATACGGCGAATGACTAATCAAATCGATGTTTTGAGTGCTCAAAAATGCAATTGCTTGAACCGATGTGTGAGAGCTCGCATTGTCGTGGTGAAGAGTGATCCGTCTTCGGCTTTTGGTTTCCCTGATTTCTTGGAAGACAACTGGCATACAAATGGTTGTGTACCACTCAGAATTGACTGTTCGGCGATGTTCTAGTGGTATTGTTGCGACATGTCCAGTTCTTCCGAAAAAACAGGCGACCATTTGCGTGAAAGTGCTTCGTACGCGAGCAACTTTTGTTGGATTTAACTCAATTTGAAACACCCATCCAGTCGACTGCTGTTTACTTTCGGGCTCATACGCGTAAATTCACGATTCCTCACCTGTCACGATGTCATAGACGTGTTTCGAAGCACCGCGATCGTATTTTTGGAGCATTTCTTTCGATCAATCGACACAAGCCTTTTTGTGAGCGATTGACAAATTGTGTGGGATCCAACGCGAACAAATTTTTTTCACGGTCAAATGTTCATGCAATATTGAATGTATGCTGCTCCCACTAATGCCTAAGGTTGTCTCAATCTCACGATAGGTCACATGACGATCTTGCAATATCAGTTGGCGCACAGCATCAATGGTTTCCGGAACAACAACTGATTTTGGACGACCTTCACGAAATTCGTCTTGGAGTGAACTACGACCTCGGTTGAATCCACCTTCTTCTTCTTCTTCTTGTGGCGCTACAGTCCGGGGTGGACCTGGGCCTCAACCAACATGCCTCTCCAGCCAGCACGATCTTCCGTCAGCTGTCTCCAGTTGCGCACTTGAAGTTGGTTGAGGTCCTTCTTCACTTGTGTGCGTCACTTTAGTCTAGGTCGTCCTCTGTTGCGTTGTCCCAATGGCATGGATTCAAAGACTTTTCGGGCCGGAGCAGTGGTGTAGATACGCTCTACATGGCCTAGCCATCTTTGTATGCGTAGACGCTTGACCAGGCGCATGTCGCTGTACAGCCCATAGAGTTCGTCATTAAAACTTCTCCTCCAGATGCCATCAACCCAAACAGGACCAAAAATCGCACGCAAAACTTTTCTCTCGAAAAGGCTAAGGGCTTCCTCATCCGCCTTTGCTAACGTCCATGATTCTGCGCCATATAGTAGGACGGGGATGATCAAGCTGTTATATAAAGCGGGCTTTGTACTTCGAGAGAGGGCTTTATTACTCAATTGCCTCTTGAGCCCATGAGGCATGGGCCTATGCACGCGAGGTAACGTCGTTGATTGCGCTCAACATAGCGAGCGGCCTAGGCTATCCTCGTTAGTGCACAGGTCAAGTTGACATACAGCCTCCACACGGCTCCCCCTGGATAGCCATCACAACACCCGTTGTATGGTGAACTAATATATGCAGCGAACCCCTCTGCCCAAGGATTTAAATAATGGGCCTGGCCTACCAGTCTGTGGGTTGTGTGTGAGGGTAACTTCCTCACCACGTAAAACTAACGATAGTTCAGAGACAACAACATGCCTCGGTTAAATCCACCATACCATCGATAAACACTTGTCTTTGATGGAGCTTTATTGCCAAAAATTGAATTAAGTTCATCGATGCACTGTTGTTGAGTTAATCCAATTCGAAAGTTGTAAAAAATAATCGGACAAAAATGTTTACAATTTAATTCCACTTTTTGGGCGAGATGAATCTTTTAAGTTTGAAGTACTGTAAACAACACAAATAGCGCTCGTATGTCAAAGAGTTCTGAGTACGTGTAACCTCAAAAATATCAAACTTTACGATAGAGCTGGCAGTTGCCAGATTGCAACACTAGGCTTGCTCAATCCCGAAATATAAAAGGCAACCTTCATATATTGTTGCGACTGGGCGTACTTGTAGTAAAAAATATAAATGTTTTAGACACGATTTCCTTACTCGCGAAAGTCGGGCTGGTGTTTCTGTCGGGATTTTGTCACCAGTATTTCCGTCGTTTCGTTTAAGTGATTGCCCCGCAGACAACAAAACAATCGACAAACAGCCGACAACCGAAAAGAATCCAAAAACCTAGTCAAACTTTGTTAAAATACAGATTGAAATGTACAAAGAGTACAATGAGCGCGCTGTTATGATTTCGTTGATAAAAAATCAGGTGCGGGTCTCCGTTGCACCTCTATTTTTTGATGGTAATACTGCAGCGTTAGAGTCTGGCAAGTCTGGCAATTGCATGGAAAATGCTCTAGACATGCATTATTCTGATGTAAACTTGATACCTGGGTGTTTGTGAGAATATCTTCGACTCATTAAGGAGCTCCGTAACAATATATATACACGGATTATCATTCATTTTTATTATTTATCTATTTTTGTACTTTTTTTATGAAATTTGTCTGTCTAACAGTCCATTAGGAGACCATTGCCAAATTTTATCACCAACTCTTCGTCCAGGGCGTGCGATTGCTGTCACGAGCAAAAGGGACTTACATTTCATTATTCTTATTGACAAATCGAATACTTTGAGCGCTATCTGCAACTCGAAAGTGGTAGAGTCTTAAAAAGGCTTATTGCTGACATCCACACATAATTTTCGTACTTTACGCACTGCGGAAGTCATGTACAAAAGTGCAGAAAATTTCTTCACCAATTATCAGTAACATCCTGTACACAACCACTGCTTGTGCTCCGAATTTCTCATTCGTTTCCAACAAAAACGAAACCATAAACGTCACCATAAACTGCGATAAATGTTTTTCTTTCGTAATGGGAGGCATGAAACTTAAGAATAAAACCCTTATTTAGGATGTTTTAGGATACACTTTATAGCGCATTGTAGGCGTCTTCCAAATCGTCGCCATGGAGGTCGCTTTTTGTGCTAAATGCCTCGTCCTAGATTTCTAAGCAATTGCCATCACATAAAGGGAATCCAATAAAAAATCAACCATTCATATCCATTACTGTCAACAACCCCAACCGCCGCATCCACCAAAAGCCTGCAACAACTTTGAATCACCAGCAAAAAAAAAAAAAACACACAAACAGACGTGCCTTTCGTTCGTTAGCCGCAATTCTGAATAAAATCACTCCCCGCACCGCACTTAATCAGAAACATAACGATGACGCCCCCGATTTTCAAGAAAACAGTGTCGATGATTTAACCACCAATAGACACAAGGGTTATGTGTTAAATGTGCTAAGTGTATGCGAATCCTTACGCAAAACAACGATGATATCCCATGTAATGCTGTAGTCCTTGGCAAATAAAATCAGTTTACTTGCTTCGTCGTCGGCTCCCCCTTTTGCGAACATTTAAAGATTTTGAATATGAAAAATACAAACACCCCCATCAGCTATCGCCTTCTCCTTCGCCTCCGCCTCTGCCTCCACCCACGTAACGAAGGATATTCGGAGTCGTCTCCCTCTTGGATTTTGCGAATCCCCTCGAGCAGCATCCAATATTACATTACACATCCTGCTCATGCATAAATGTATGAATTGCCACTGCTCCTCATCGAGAGCGGGCGGCGGCAGTGTCGGGCAGAGGGGTCTGTGATTGTGTTTGGTGTTTGGTGTTTGGCGTAAAAAAGGATTCCTCGCAGTCAGTGAGCAATTTTCGGTGTAATTTTTCGGCATAAATCTTCTTGAGTGTGAGAGGACCTCAGTGCAGAAATACACACAAAATGAATTATGGATAAACGCATATGAATTAATTTAATTAAATCGAAAGGATGGGTCTCCGGAGGAGGGGAGAGGGAAAATGAAATTGAAGTAATTTGCAAGAATTAGTTAAATCAATGCTCCCGACACCAGGCAGGGGAACAGATGCTTGCTTGT
Source organism: Eristalinus aeneus (assembly GCA_955652365.1). Classification (NCBI taxonomy): domain Eukaryota; kingdom Metazoa; phylum Arthropoda; class Insecta; order Diptera; family Syrphidae; genus Eristalinus; species Eristalinus aeneus. The sequence goes on along the minus strand of OY019134.1, from coordinate 45,167,696 downwards.
AACGAGTCTGCGGAACGACTGTTTCGAATGGAGCCATTCAGTGTCCTTCGATGTTGACCAACATCGGTGGTAGCTGGATAGAAGTTTGTATGTTTAAATGCAGAGAGGGTCATCTATAAGGTTTTAGGTGGCTTACGAAGTTTGTTTATCCTTCTCGGTTGCTTGTTCTGAACTCGTGCGAGTGGGACTGGATATTTGTCGGGATCACAGCAGTCTTAAAAGTCAATTAAGGACGAAACTAAAGTCTTAATGCACCGTTTGTGCACTTGCAGATGTCGTTTCTTCTGTGGTTTGGCTGATCGAACGTATACCCTTAATTGAGCTGACGATAAATACTCTCTAGCTTGTTTGATCTGCTTTAGAGCTGTGCGTGGCTTGTGCGTTTTTCCTCCTTTTTCAAGGAAGCAGCTTATTGAGCTGTGGTGCCGATTAATGTGTGAGTTAGTTGGTGTTTTTTCATCAAATGAAGTCGTGAAAGTATTTTGTGGCCCTTTTGCCCTTCACGAATTATGTGAATTCTAGAATTATAGACGAGAAGAAAGCCTTCGTTTTTTTGATTTAGGTTGTGCAATACTGCACTGAAGCATTCAGACTCTAAAACTTATCCACAGTGACTCACATTTAATTTAATTTCCTGGTCTTCGGAGGGAAAACCAGCAAGGTTTACAGCTCCCGCCACATCAGCCCAAACATCCTTCACCTGATCTGAACAAAGGGAGGGAACTTTGACAGAGACAGTGTTGTGCAGTGCCTTAACAGCAGTGCCTTAACAGGCATCGAATAAAGTACCGTCACTTAGCCCATGAAAGCTGATGTGCTTAGCGCAGGTGAAGTATTCCGTTTGTATGCCAACAAGTCGTCTGCAGTCTTTCTTATTTAGAGATATGAGAAATGCAAAGGAAGTCTTTCTGACGTTTGGCAACATTGACAGAGGCAGTGTTGTGCAGTGCCTTAACAGGCGTCTCATTGGGTACCGTAACTTAGCCCATTAACATGTATGCCAACAAGTCGTCTGCAGTATGTCTTAATTAGATATATGAGAAATTCAAAGAGTTCTTCCTGACGTTTGGCAACATACACTTGGTCAGTCTGCATTCTGGAAAGTCATGCCATCTCTGGTTGTCGACCAAGGACATGGACAGTCCCAAAGTGAGGTTTGGGCCCTTTGAATGTCTCTTTTGATCATTGTCTGATAAGTTTATTGGCAATGCCATTTCCTATGGCCACGTGGTGTCCCGTGACCCAGATAAGTCTTAAAGATTTAGTTTGTTGACCAAATCCAGGGAAGAATTGCACTCCTGTACAATCTTGGAAGTGGTAAGAGGGTTGTGTAAGGCCTCAAGCACAGTTTGGTTGTTGCAATAGAAGCAAATACTTCCCTTTTTCGTGGCCACGAGAATCGAATACGTTGTCGTCTGAAGGGTTGACGCTAAATTACCCACAGAGGCATGAAGTTTGATGTTTTTTTCGACGAATGCGTAGTGGGTAGAGTGCGACGCTCACACGCTGAAGGGTCTAGGTTCGATTCCAGGTTGAACACTTCGAATTTTTTACACTCAAAGGGTAATAAATGTCTAAGAAAGCTTCTCAAATTTCTCCGTTCGGAGTTGGCAAAAAACTGTAGTTCCCTTCTACTCGTGAGAGAACAGTAGCGCGCACAACACTAGTAGTTGATGAACAAGCTAAGGTCCTAGTCCCCCTGTGGACTGACTCCCCAACAATTACTATTAATTGCCCACCTTCATATCCCTCCATCGTCTTGGAGCCATTTGTTGAAATCAGAGTGCATTCTAGGCAAAGCCAATCCTGGCCACATGGAAATTCGGTTTTGTATGAACGGCAGAACTTGTGCCCCCGCATTAGACGGCATGGGAAGCCTTCCTAGTTAGGTTTGTAAAAGTAACTATATCGACGTTTACGAAACGAAGCAGGAACTTCTCTAGGTTGCACTTAAACAGCGTTTTCGTAGTAACTGCTACTGCTCAGAGTAAGCAAATACGGCGTCTATCTAGCGTGCTTTAGTTGGCTGTTTGTCAGTATGAGGCCGACGGTTTTTGTCAGACCGTCCATTTAGGGGCATTTGCGTATGTGACATGGTATACCCGTATGAAGCAAGATACAAATGTCTCGATAGGGAACATTTGTTGTGAACGAGCCCTTATTTTTATTTTGTTTGTTTGCTATGACATCTGCGAAAAATATTTAGTATACATCAGAAACCAATAAGGAAGGAGATGGTCAACTGAACAGCTGATCAAACAGCTGATTTCCCCTTTGTCCATCGACCGTTTGACTGTTATTTACGTGTTCTAGTAGACACAACCCGGACATAACCTCAAATTCTGAAAGTTATTTACGTATCATCGAACATTGTCTCACTTTACTCACACATGTTTATGTTTCTCCTCCAAAATTGAAAAGATGGCGGCTGATTTGTCAATTTTTGCCTTTAATAGTGTCAAACACTCGTAAATTGTCAACTGTTCGTGAATTCATCAGCCATTTTGTGTACAGTCAACAAAACGTGTTCAGAAAATCGACTGTAAATAGTTCAAGGAGGGGAAATGTTATAAAAAATGCTGTCAAAATGAATTCAAGGGCGGGAGACGAGGGAGTTGACTGTCTCCCTATTGGTCTCTGGTACACATCAAGTCATTGAACAGATATCATATTTGTTCCTCGTGTTAAAAATGTCGAATTTTGTACCAGAAAGTGATGATTTGCGGAAAGCATTAATTTTTGGTTTTCATTTGAAGAAAAGTGCTGCAGAGTCGCATCGAATGCTTGTCGAGGCATAGTGATCATGCTCTATCAGAAGCAACGTGCAAACGATGGTTTCAACGGTTCAGAAACAATGATTTTGATGTGAGAAATGAAGAACGTGGAAGACCAGCAAAAAAGTTTAAAGACGCCGAATTGCAAACGATATTGGATGGAGATGACACTTTGAGTCAAAAGCAAATGGCAGCAATATTAAATGTTGCACAACAAACAGTTTCTGACCGTTTAAAAGCTATGGGAAAGATCCAAAAGTGTGGAAAATGGGTGCCACATGAATTGAATGAAAGACAGATGGAAAACCGAAAAAACACTTGTGAAATTTCGCTTCAAAGACACGAAAGAAAATCGGTTTTGCATCGGATTGTTACTGGCGATGAAAAATGGATTTATTTTAAGAATTCTAAACGGAACAAATCATGGGTTAAACTGGGACAACCATCAACATCGACTGCAGAACCAGATCGATTCGGCAAGAAGACAATGCTGTGTGTTTGGTGGAGCGAGAAAGGTGTGCTGTACCACGAGCTCCTTAAACCTAGTGAAACCGTTAATACTGATCGCTACCGACAACAAATGATCAATTTGAACCATGCATTGATCAGGAAACGACCAAAATGGGCCAGAAGACACGGCAAGGTAATTTTGCTCCATGACAATGCACCTGCACACAAAGCAAAACCGGTTCAGGATACAATCAAAACACTTGACTGGAAGCAGCTACCCCACCCGCCGTATTCACCACACTTGGCTCCTTCCGACTACCATTTGTTTTCATCGATGGGACACGCATTGGCTGAGAAGCACTTTGATTCCTACGAGGAGGTCGAAAATTGGTTTGGCTTAAAAGACGAACAATTTTATTGGCGTGGTATTCACAAATCGCCAGAAAGGCCAGAAAAGTGGTCAAAATGTGTAGAAAACAATGGCCAATACTTTGAATAAAATGTTTTTACTTTCCCATTAATAATTAGTGTTTTATTTAAAAATTTCATTTCATACCGGTATTCCAGGTATTGAATACTGACGTATCTTTACTTGAAAAGGCTTAAATTGAGTCTTAGTTTATTTTTATACTCCTTAAACGGAAAAAATGTTAAGAATCCTTTTTCAAACATCTGTCTTACTACCCAAGGTGTTCGGGACGGTGTTGGTTTTTTGCGTGCCTTTACTGATGAGTGTTCCTTCATACATACCACTGGATTGGGCAGGTGTTGTCTTGAAGATCTGCGGCTTGACAAGGGCTATACCCGCCTTGTAATCATCAGGCGACCTTTTGGATTATCTTCCCCGTCTAGCGACTCAAATCAGTCTTCTTTGGCAAAGATTTATCAAAAAAAAAAACGCATCTACCCACTTACCAATACCCAGCCGCCGAAGGAAGATATAAATCCAACAAAATTCATTGCTGACCACCTCGTTACTCCACACCAAACATCAATTCAATACATTTTCACTTATCGCAGTAATTCCCAAAATATACAATGACTTGACAGCGTACAACTGAGCAGACATCACTGCTTACGCACGGTAGTGACTCCAGTCACGACGTTTAATTTAACATTAATTGAATCGCAATCAGAGCCGATCATCAGCGCCGATAGGTTGCGTCGAATTCAGTAATTACAAAATAAACTGACAATTAGGACAGCTCCTAAGTCTGTTGAGCTGTTTTTGGTCGTACATCGCAGAGCTTATCGATTACTTGTGTTGCGCACATTTCGCTCGGCAGTCACAAGTAAGTCACGGAGCGACAAATGAACGACTGTTGGTGGTAATGGAGACTTATGTTGTCTGATTAGATTTTGGCTTCTGTTCAAATTAAACTTTTTCCTTGACACTTTGGAAAATTTTAATGGATTGGATGTGTTGCCAAATGAAATTTACCACACATTCTCGTAATAACATGATAGCACAAATGTGTTACGTCGGACAAACGAAAATAACTGATGGCTCAGTCTGTGGCACGGATGGAGTGCTTTATTTGAATTTGAATTGAATAAAGCGTGCAGGGGTAGTTTTTAAAAATGTATCTTCTGTTTAAAAGGTTTGTCAGTGCCATGATGCATTGTTTGGAATCGTTCAATCGACCACCATTCACCGGTGTTGTTTTTATATTTCCAAACGATGCTCATACATCTGTCTTTAATTGACACTAAGTATATTTTGTAACAAATATGTTTGGGATCTAGATTTGGGCTAGTATTCAGTGTCCTATGCCTTTTTTGTTTTCACGTTTTATGAACATTAATTCAAATATAATACACATTCGACAGATTTTTTTTTTATTATGATAATGATATATGAATATCAAATCAGTAGGCCTAGATCTCTTCAGTTGTCGTTTTCCAAATATTTCTTTTATTGGTAGGGAGTTCACTTTATTGCGAGGGTTACATCTCATATTTCGGGATTAGACAACAAAAACAAATATTAACCATCGAAAATAGCTTTATTGTATTTCAAAATATTCACCATTGAGATCTATACACTCTTGCATGCGTTTGAACCAATTGTCGAAGCACTTTTGCCACTCTGATTGAGGTATCTCCAAAACATGCATTCTGAACGCATCGACCGCTTCTTCAGGTGTCAAAAAACGTTGACCTCTAATTTTACTTTTTACGTACAGAAATAAAAAGAAGTCATTCGGTGCCAAGTCAGGACTATACGGCGAATGATTAATCAAATCGATGTTTTGAGTGCTCAAAAATGCAATTGTTTGAACCGATGTGTGAGAGCTCGCATTGTCGTGGTGACGAGTGATCCGTCTTCGGCGGTTGGTTTTCCTGATTTCTTGGAAGACAACTGGCAAACAAATGGGTGTGTGCCACTCAGAATTGACTGTTCGGCGATGTTCTAGTGGTATTGTTGCGACATGTCCAGTTCTTCCGAAAAAACAGGCGACCATTTGCTTGAAAGTGCTTCGTACGCGAGCAACTTTTGTTGGATTTGGTTCAATTTGAAACACCCATACAGTCGACTGCTGTTTACTTTCGGGCTCATACGAGTAAATCCACGACACACCATCTGTCACGATGTCATAGACTTGTTTCGAACCACTGTGATTGTATTTTTGGAGCATTTCTTTCGACAATCGACACAAGTCTTTTTTTGAGCGATTGACAAATTGTGTGGGATCCAACGCGAACAAATTGTTTTGACAGTTAAATGTTCATGTAATATTGAATGTATGCTGGTCCCACTAATACCTAAGGTTGTCTCAATCTCACGATAAGTCACATGACGATCTTGCAATATCAGTTGGCGCACAGCATCAATGGTTTCCGGAACAACAACTGATTTTAGACGAGTTTCACAAAATTCGTCTTGGAGTGAACTACGACCTCGGTTGAATTTACCATACCATCGATAAACACTGGTCCTTGATGGAGCTTCATCACCAAAAATTGAACTAAGTTCATCGATGCACTGTTGTTAAGTTAAACCACGTCCAAAGTTGTAAAAACTAATCGTACGAAAATTTTCACGATTTAATTCCATTTTTTGGGCGAGATGAATCTTATAAGTTTGATGTACTGTAAACAACACAAATAGCACTCGTATGTCAAAGCGTTCTGAGTACGTATAACCTCAAAAATGTCAAACTTTACGATAGAGCTGGCAGTTGCCAGATTGCAACACTAGGGTTGCCCAATCCCGAAATATAAAAGGCAACCTTCGTATATCTAGATCTCGACGCACATGTACGCAATGCCGCGCTGCAGCCCATCCCAATGTTTCGGGTATACCATGTCCCAGTGGAGGCATAATATTCTATGCGGTTGTCTATATTGAAACGAGCTACAAAGGACTTTTCGGGTCGGTTACAATTTGCTGTCACGATCTAAGTATCCTGCCCGCCGCGGCTGAATAAGCACTGCAAAATTATGTCAAATTTTTTTATCAGATTTATGTCTTTACCTGTTATTTCGCTTGATTTGATTGCGTTTTTAAAGAAGCGCCTGGCCACATTCCCAGTGTTCGTATTGCCATATCCTGGTTTTTCAGTTTTGAGGTTGAGGATTTTCAGAGATAAGGTTTCTTCAGAAGTTCTTCTGTCTCCAAAAGCTCGAAAATTCATTTGAGCAGCAAACACAAGTTCTTCAGCGGATGTGTCCCTAAGATCGGCTGTTCTTTCACGTTTTTTCCGATTACTCAATTGATCAAAACTTACCTGAGGACGTCCAGAGGGGTGTGCAAACATTGCGAAGCTTATTTTTTCTTGAAGCCAAATTGATTCGTTTTTTTCAAACACCGACCTTGTGCGGTTGCTTTTGTTCCATTTAGAATTGAGTTCACATTTGAAACGGGTTAACTCTTTCCTTAGCTCTGATACATGGTTTTCAGAGCAGTTTGTTATCAAAAATGTCTCAACATCTTCAATTCTTTTCTCAAAAGTCAAAAATATTTTAAAGAGCTCCTGTCTTTCGCAAGAAAAAAAAATGCATTTTGACACCTTGAATATAATAACAATACTTCAATATTTTCGACACTTAGACTTGTACTTGTACTTGCACTTGCACTTTTTAAATTGAATAATATGTGTAAAATAAGGTTTAAAGTCAAGAAATTTTAACTACTGGTGTACGCTACGTGAAGGCTCTTCAGAATAACGTGCCGTTATTATTTTGCGCAACTTGAAATAGGTTGCATTTTCGGTATTCGGATGTTTTTTTTTTTTCAAATCAAGATGCATTTTTAATATTATGTTGTTTATTACTTCTATGACTAATGTAATAAAGATGTTGTGCAATGAATATGAAGCGCCTACCTTACCATGGGAAGAAGTTATTAGCAAAATCAATAATGATGCCATTATTCTAAACAGGGCTGTATAAAAACAAAAAATTAAAAAAAAAAATAGTTTAGACAAACATCGGTGACTTTTGACTTCGGTTTTCAGTAAAGAAATGATTAAGCTAAAAAAAATAAGTTCAAATTTAGTTCGATGTTTGCCTATTCAAAAAGTACCGTTATTTAAAAACAACTTTTAGGTTCTTGTAATCCGCCATTTTTTTTTTTGGGCTGACGTTACTTTCTAACCAAGTGAAAACTAATTGTATTCAAAGAACATATTCTAATTGATAGATTCAATCCGAAATGTTTGTTACAAACACTTGTTTTTTAATGTACCAACTGAACAAAGTTGCGTCAAGTACTTTTGAATGAACACAACTTCAATATTCTTACAACTTTGATGCCAAACGCTGAGTGATTAAGCCACTTGTTGGGAAAAAATCAGCTAACCGGAAAGGTAAATATTATTGAGATCTTGAGCAACTTCTCGCCGCTCCTGCCATAGAGCTGCCCCAGAGCTTAAATTTTGTCACGACATCAGTTTCGAGGAAGATCACATACAGTTCGTGATTGATGTGTCTCCGGAAACTTCCTAACATGAAAAATTATCCGTAAAATGTTTCTCTCGAACTAAGAGATCAGAATTCGTTTAATTAAGTACCCAAGTTTCGGATCCAGTTTTGAATAAATTCGTTTCGATTTGAAGCTTGAACAGTCTATAGTAGGCTCTGCTGGATCTGATCAGACGCCCGCGTATTTCTTGTTCCATTTTGTTAGTCTGCTACAACATAGTATTATTATTATTATATTATTATAAACATTCCTTATTGGTCTTCATTTTAACAATTAGTAATAGAAAAAGAAATGTTAGTTAACATGGCAAAACGCCGTCTGTCGGAGATTGACATTATCTAAGATACTTATAATACAATGAGCCAAATTAATATGCTTTAAGTTATACAAATGATATACCTTACTGTTAGATGAAGCTATTACGGTAATTCAAGGCATGAATACAAAAACGATAGAGCAGGTTCCACCCCTCCGCGCCGTTCAGTATATTCTTCGTTTCTTCAAGTGTAAGAGATCCTTTTGAGAAATAAAATAAACGTAGTTCTAGTAATACATGACATACCGCGATAAAATGGTATATATTTTCAACTTCATTGCGATTGCAAAGTGTGCAGGTAGCATTAACATCTTGCCAGTGCGGTATGTAGTTCAGACTCAGCAGTTCAGTTCTAGCCCTAAAAATAGTGCTAATTTGTCTATTTGAGAGTTCTGTTTTAAAGTAGTTACTGGGTCCTAGTGTATGGTTAAGAAGCTTGTACATAGATGTCGACGAGGAAGTACGAGCTCGATCTAAGCAATCTAGATACATCTTTTCATCGTCTTTTTTTATATACTCGTACAGTTTATCCTCCCATTCATCTGAGTTTGCCTCAGTAAGTCTAAGTACAATGCCATGTGTGGTTGCAAGTTCATGCCATTCTTTAAAAGAAGATAAATTATATCGAAGCGCCATCTTCCTTCTTCGCCTCTTTGAGAGGTTACTGTTCGGCCTACGCATAACTTTAATTAAATAGTCCGCATTTGCCTTCAAATTTTTATGGTAAATCTGCGGCAGACCAGATTCCACGTAGATAGCGTATGAGGGAGTTGTTGGGGGAAGTTTAAAAATTCGCTTGAAGAAAAATCGTTGGACGATTTCACACTCTTCAAAGAACTTAAAGCCAAATATTTGGTTTGCATAGCAGAGACATGCATTCACCGTAGCATTGAACAACTTTAACTTTGACTCGATACCGATTCGTTGGTTACCAAAGATAGTTCTCCACATCAGATTAATTGCTGTCTTTGCCGCTACCTTTTTCTTATGGACATGGCCGCTCATATCAAGATTCGATTTTAAAACAAAACCCAGGTAGTTGAACTCTTTGACAACTTCGATCGGCTCACCCTCCAAAGTCCAATTTTCATGTGCAGTCCTGTTACCTCGACCAGTGCCAAAAACCATAATTTTTGATTTAGAGGTGTTTATCTTTAAGTCCCAAAGGTCGCAGTAGCTTTTCAATTTATTTATTTGCAGTTGAAGAGCCTGTGGATCTTCAGCCAAAATAACTAAATCGTCAGCATACAGCAAAACTTTAACCTGTACATCGCCAACTGTAACTCCTCCCGGTAAGAATGTAGTTATATCATCTACGTACAGCGCAAACGAAAGTGGTCTGAGCACGCAATCTTGGGGAACCCCTGTTTTGACATTGAAGAAGTTTGACAAGCTAATTCCATTCCACACAGCAACAGAGTTTTGTGTGATAAGTGCTTTATAAACTCTTATGAACTTTGTTGAAAGTCCCAGGGACGAAAGTTTGTACAACAGCGAGTTCCTATTGACTGTATCGAAGGCGGCTTTAAAGTCTGCGAAAAAAGCGTAAAGCTTTCTTCCTCGCTCTTTAAATCTTCGAGCCGTCACTGTTAATGCAAAAATTTGATCAACAGTTGACAGCCCAGACCGGAATCCTGCCTGAAAGGTACTGAGACGTTGGTCTCCACCCAAATAGTCAACCTATGGTATAATATTTGGGTGAGGACTTTTCTGAACGCCGACAAAAGGGAAATACCCCTATGATTTTCCGGTACGTTAGTATCCCCCTTTTTAAAGACACCATAGATTACTGACTTAAGAAACACTTCCGGCATTATTTCGGACTCTAACAACTTATTGTAAAACAGCAGTAACCATTCCAAATAATCAGGGGTGAGATTTTGTAAAAACTCGACTAGAATACCATCCAACCCGGGAGCTTTATTTTTTTTCATTTTACTTAGAGTTCCAATTAACTCCATCATCGAGATTGGGGCGTCTAGCACAGAGTCCGAGACGCTAGGGAGGGCATACTGAAAGTTTACTTGCCCATCCGCGGGGCTTAGGAATTGTCTAAAATAGTTTGCCAGTACTTCAGAGCTTATGGCGCAAGTAACCACTGATCCACTTCCACTTAGCATTCTGACCGTTTTCCAGAACGACTTCGTGTCCTTACACTCTTCCATTTTATAAGCAAGTTGTTTATAATACTCTCCCTGTTTGGCCTTGCAAACTTTCTTGTATGCTTTATTCGCTTCAACGTAAAGCAACCAAAACACATCAGCTTTAGTTTTTCTAAATAAGTTTAACAGTGCAAAAGACTTACTTGTAAGTTTTCTGCACAATCCATCAAACCATATTGCTGAGTTATCAGCCGCATTAGAAGAAGTTGGGCAAGCAGAGGCAGTAATAGATTGCGTGAATAGACCTAGCATTTGTTCGCCTGTAAGGCTGGCATAATCTGAGAAACAAGCTGTCAAGTTACCAAGTTTTCTTACATACTGCCTAATGTAGCTGTCGCTCCATTTAATTCTCTTAAGAGTAATGCATGGCGGGTTACGTTCCAGATTTGTGAATTTTAGAGACGTCACTATCGGCAAATGAACCGAAAAGTTAGCTGTTAAAACTGCAAAGTTATTTACAATATTAAGCCAATCACCCTAATTAGACAGTAATCAATCACTGAACAACCTTGACCTGAAACAAATGTTAGCTCCGCTTTGCAATCACTATTAGTGATTCCGTTAAGAACAATAAAACCGAAGTCTTCAATTAGACTTATAAGACGTCTACCATTAGCGTTTAACACATTATTTAACATAACATAGTACCTGAAGTATTGCACGACAGGAATTAAATCGGATATTCAAAAGAATGCCGTCATTTGAAGCGGTTTCAAAAAATCTTCCAATGATTTCAAAGAATTGTGTTGCACCTACAAACTGCAAAACGAAATTGGAATTGAAAATAACTGCTGGAAACATTTTAGCGTGCCGCTGAAAAAAATTATCTATCTGTCGTCAAACCAGAACGTTTATTGCTATGTGACTTACGTTTGCCTGATCATTTACTTTTAAAACATCTATCACAGAAATGTACGACAGCTGAACTCTATCACAACTTTTGATCAGCCTTCCTTGTACCAGCAAACCTCTCAATTTTTCACATAAAAGTACATTCCTTTCAATAAAATTTGAAACCTTTACTCACATGATAAGCGCACACTTCTTTAAGTATATCAATCGATTCGAGATCGCGACCCGAACACGCCACTTAAGAAATCGCTTCAAGATTGCTTGAATATCGCCTGTAAACAAGGACTCAATGCTCCACCTACCAATCGTCCAAATGGAACTCATTCGGTTGCCCCTGTTCCGGCAAAGATAGCAACAGACAAGGTCAAACCCGCATTAGACACATTTCTAATATAATCGCCCGCACTTGGCGTGCATGTCCCTCAGTAAGTGAACCCAAGGACTCGACGAAAGCAGACGCAGTCAGCAATTTTCGAAATTGTTAAGTGATTTACGACATAACAAATGCAAAAGTCAAAAGCCTCACAGTCATCCACCATTACAAATTGGCCTCCATTACAGATTACCCTTCAAGTTGACGCACACTCACACATACCCAACCGAGTTAGTCTCTCGGATAAAAGAGAAAAAAAAAAGAGGGGGACCAAGCTGACACAAGGGATGCTTGGGCTAATGGAAGCTGCCGAGAAAAGCGCTCTAAGTGAGTGGGTGGTGCCATACACCCTTGCAGCGGCATCTATTTTGTTCTCTTTTTTACGACCAAAATATGGAAATCGCGGTATGGGAGAGGTGTACGGCCCGGATTCACGCGGAGCGGAATAAAATCACAGTGCAAGGGTTGAGATTTCTCCGAGAACCCGTGTCGCTTTTGGGGGGAAACACTCTAAACGGCTGTCTTTCGATGTGATAAATGGGATCGCACTGTCACTGGGGCTATTAGCAGAGATTAGATACTTCTGGTAATCGATTCGGTTTGGAAGAAAGTGTTTTCCGGGCTTGCGGAAATTAATTATTTCATTTTGCTCAGATACGATGGCGACACTGGGCCAGGCCAAATGCCGGGGGTGTCCACTCTAATCGCGCTCTCTGCGCGCTCTGGCGGCAATAAATTTTCCTAATTATGCAGGCAATTTAATTATTTTCCAGAGGAGCGGTAATTTGTGTCACTAATTGCGTGCAAATGGGATTTTCCTCAGGAGGTTATTATTTATATTACAGGTGGCTTATTGGTCACATATTAACACACGCAGGCACACTGCGAAAGGGGTATATAATTACGGATTAATTCATAACCTCTTATGCAGGGCGACTGGTGGCGCGGCGGCCGCCCACCTGCCGAGTTGGTGTTCTGCTGCCGGTTGCGATGCAATAAACCCGACTGGGGTTTGCTTTTATGGGATCGGGGCCGATAGGTAACTGTGGGGACGATAAATGTCGTTTATTAACCGACCCCGGCCATGTAGAATCATTTATTAATTCAACATTAATCGAGCTGATGCAATTCCATGGAGGCGTGGGTTGGGTAAATGGTTCAATTCAATATTGCCTTAAATTGGGTAGTCAATGGTGGCCTCAATGATTTCCCCGCAGTGTGCAATCGCATACAATCTAGATAAGAGGTGCTACCGAAAACAGTTTGAAATTATGTCGGGGGCTTACGTGTGGCTGTTGACATTCTACTCGTTTCACTTTATTTTCAAAGTAAGAAGTTATTGTGAAGGCAACAATATCATCTAACAAGAATCAGCTGTTGTTCCTCGTTAGGTCTGTTAAAAAAGAAAAAAGAACAAGTTTTCCTTCTTCTTCTTCTTCTTGTGACGCTACAGTCCGGAGTGAACCTAGGCCTCAACCAACATGCCTCTCCAGCCAGCACGATCCTTCGCCACCTGTCTCCAGTTGCGCACTTCAAGTTGGTTGAGGTTCTTCTCCACTTGTGTGCGCCACTTTAGTCTAGGTCGTCCTCTGTTGCGTTGTCCCAATGGCACGAATTCAAAGACTTTTCGGGCCGGAGCATACGCTCTACATGGCCTAGCCATCTTAAGCGTTGTATCCGTAAACCCTTGACCAGGCGCATGTCCTTCTACAGCCCATAGAGTCTAAGATTCCGCGCCATAAAGTACGACGGAGATGATCAAGCTGTTACATAAAGCGAGTTTCGTCCATTGGTGGCCGCCGTGGAGTAGTGGGTAGAGTGCGACGCTCACACGCCGAAGGGTCTAGGTTCGATTCCCGGCTGAACACCTCGAATTTTTCACTGCACCATCTCTTTCAAGCTGCTTACAACACACACTGTCTAAGCAAAAACTTCTCAAACTTCGCCGTTCGGAGTCGGCAAAAAACTGTCCCTTATACTCGTGAGAGAACAGTAGCGCGCACAACACGAATAGTTGATGAGCAAGCTGGGCCTTAGTCCTCCTGCGGACTGTCGCGCCAACTATTATTATTATTTATCCATTGAGAGAGGGCTTTATTACTCAATTGCCTCTTGAGCCCAAAGAAACAGCGATTGGCAAGAGTGATTCTGCGTTTGATTTCGGTACTGATGCTGTTGTCCCTATTTACCGCGGAGACGAGGTAGACGAAGTCCTTGACTACCTCGAAGTTTCTGCTGCCTAGTGTGACGCTCCGTCCGAGACGTCGATGTTGTGTGTCCTTCCATGATGACAGCATGTACTTAACTTTGCCCTCATTTACCGTCAGACCCATTTTAGCCGCTTCCGCTTCAATACCAGCAAATGCTTCATTGACGGCTCGCTGTATTCGTCCAATCACGTCAATGTCATCAGCGTAAGCTAACAATTGAACTGACTTCTGGAAGATCGTGTTTCTGGTGTTGACTTGTGAGTTTCGCACGAACATCGTGCCTCCGGTGTTAACTTGTGAGTTTCGCACGATCTTCTCGAGGATGATGTTAAAGAAGTCACATGACAGTGCGTCGCCTTGTCTAAAACCTTTTTTGACATTGAAGGTCTCGATGAGTTCGTTACCGACCTTGATGGAACAGCGAGAGGCAGGGCATGCTTTCCTTCGACCATATCTTACAGATGAGCTGATGCATGCGCCCAACCAGGTCATCTCCAGCTGCTTTAAATAGTTCTGCGGACAGTCCGTCCGCTCCAGCAGTTTTGTTCGACTTCAGTGTGGATATTGCTATCTTCACCTCGTCTTAGTCGGGGGGACGGAATTCTTGTCTATCATCGTCCAAATTGAGTGGAACATTCTGCCTAAAAGCGGGATTTGGGTCGTCATCGCCGTTTAGGAGTCTGCAGAAATGATCCTTCCAGATTCTCAGCACACACTGCAACGCTACCACAAGGATGTTTCAGTACTCAAAAAACATTGGTTTAATGTCAAACCAGACAATTTAGGAAATTCCAAAACAACAAACAATTCTTCGGCAAAAAGTGCTCATTTGAATGATGAAATTGCACTATTTTTGATTTAAACCTTAAGCTGCTAAAATTAAAAAATTAACAATAAATGTGTTTGGATAACTGAAACCGTATTAAACTGTAGTTTCATATTCGATTTATTTCGTTTTAATATATTAAACAATTGCTGAGATATTTCAAGCGGAATTTCAAGGTAATAAGTGTCCCATTTTTTTTTTGTTTCACTGTATGTATTGAAACAAAAAAAAAAAATATATATATATATATTTTGTTGCCAAAATGGACAACTCGTAGTAGAGTCGCAGTCTGTGCTGAGAATCTGGAAAGATCATTTCTGCAGACTTCTTTAAGGCGATGACTGCCTCAATTCCGCTGTTAGGCAGAATGTTTCACTCAATTTGGATGATGATAGACAAGCATTCCGTCCCCCCGACTTAGACGAGGTGAAGATAGCAATATCCAAGCTGAAGTCAAACAAAGCTGCTGGAGCGGACGGACTGTCCGCAGAACTGTTTAAAGCAGCTGGAGATGACCTGGTTGGGCGCATGCACCAGCTCATCTGTAAGATATGGTCGGAGGAAAGCATGCCCGATGAGTGGAATCTCAGCGTCGTTTGCCCGGTCCACTAGAAAGGAGACCCCCTTGACTGCGCCAACTACAGAGGGATTAGTCTCCTGAACATCGCATACAAGATCCTCTCTGCCGTATTGTGTGAGCGTCTGAAACCGTTTGTCCATGACCTGATAGGTCCCTATCAATGTGGTTTCAGGCCAGGAAAGTCCACAAGAGACCAGATCTTCACATTACGGCAGATCCTGGAAAAGACCCAAGAAATGCAAATTGACACTCACCACCTATTCGTCGTTTTTAAGGCCGCATATGACTGTGTGCATAGAGACGAGTTATACAGTGCCATGTTTAGTTTTGGCATTCTTACCAAGCTCGTCAGATTGTGTAGGATGACGATGGAGAACTCTCGCTGTTCCGTCACGGTCTTTTCTAACTGAAACTCCAAGGTGCGCATTTCTTATTGGTGCCTTCTTCTGATTTTCGAACCCTCATGCGATTGCCTGTGAAAAAAAGTTCCACAACTCTAAATTAAACTGGATTTGGGCAAATTCACATCACCTTGCATCACGCTCCTTATAGCACTCCCTTCACCATCGCTCAAACACAGTTGCAATGACTAGCAAAAAACGACAGGTCCTCATTTCTTTTGTTAATGTTCCATCATGCCCACCCTCTCCCCTTAATTACCGAAATCATAATGTATCCACCACCACCACCACCCTCGTCAGCCAGCTAGCCAGCCAGCGTTTTTCATATTTACCCTCGGCTAATTGCATCATGTGCCACATAAATTCCATACTCTTCCCGAAGCCGTGGAGCTTCCCTCCATGGTGGCATCATTCAGCCAAGAACGGGCATCGCAACAGCACTCCAGACCGAGAGGGGGATGAAGCAGCCAACAGAACGGGAAACATATTAAACACTCCTCAGTGCCTTAATTAAGAGCCATAAAGGACATACTTACACAGAATATCTGAACCAAAGTAGGAACTAAGTGCCTCTCTCTCTCGTATAATTAGCACAGGGGATGATGACGATAACGATGATAATGATGATGACGACGATTACGACGACAGCTTGGGTGTATCTGAGCCCCACTCATCCTGCCCGCACACACATCCACACAAGCTCGTGCGCCGTTCAACGTTTTCGGGGATGAAATCACCATTAAACTCCAGTTGACAAAATGGATGGATGCGTGTTGTGAAGAAATGGCAGCAGCCGTGTTCCACCCACTCATTCAGTTGCCAATTCAACCCCTATTAGGACATAAGAAGGACAATTTTCCACACATCAACTGGGAAACATCCACCTTGTCGTGGTCGTCAACTAACTTCGGGGGAGGGGTAGCGTACAGTTAAACTCTCTTCGGAAGGCAGAAAAAAGAAACTTAAAAAGGAAATACGATCTGCTGGCGAATGGAGTATGCGTGTGTGTGTGGGTGTGTGCGAAGGGAAAGGCGAGGACTATAATCAAGGACATTAAAAATGGCGTCCACATTCGGTGGTAAGAATTATTAATGTTTCTCCTCGTCGGAGTTTTTTGTCGCACCACCACCACCACTTTCTGGTGCGCGCCCGGGGATACTTGCGATTGCTAAAGTGGGAGTTGGCTTTACTACCTCCAATTATGTACGGCTGGGAAAGAGGAGAAAAAAAGTTTACTCCGTGTAAATGATGCTGCGAGGAGGGAGGTGACTTTGGGTAATTAACTTTTTCGAGCGTCTTGTCTTTTCTTGAGTCGGGTGGGGGTGGGGTGGTTGAAACGAGAAAACTTTTTTCTTTTATTTTCTCCGTAATCGTTGGGCTCACTAGTCGGGAGCTAGTAGATAAGCATTTTCTTTATGTGCTCCCCAAGGGGGACGGAGAAATACTTTCAGTTGATGGGAATGTGCAATTTGATGGGGGGCGGTTGATGTTTTTTCAAGTGATTACTTTTTCACTTCCTTATTGTTGCTGTCTATGACTCTCTGTTGGGGGTAATTTGAAACTTAAGCTGGATGGACCCTTTGTTCATGTTGTTTGTGGTAAATGGGATGATTTTTTTTCGACAAATTTGCACCCAAAAACTGCGGCTAGAAACATTCGAATTGAAGGAAACAAAAGATGTGTCTGCAATGGCGTGATATTTACAAAATACCATGTGTCCGGTTCAGGGGACGCTAAACTATGCCTTTCCCCGTCCCGAATGGGTGGACCTTACAGTTCTATACTGACTTCGGACGGCAAGTTAAAGAAGTTTCCCTGAGAGAGAAGAAGTTTGTTGTTACGCATGGACTGGCATTTCTTCTGATACTAATTGCATGTGCAAATGGGTTTCTTGAGCAGTTTTGGTTGCTTTGCACGCTTATGACTCCACTACGTTCTTAAGGATATGGATGTACGAAGGTTGTCTTTTATATTTCGGGATTGGGCAACCCTAGTGCTGCAATCTGGCAACTGCCAGCTCTATCGTAAAGTTTGCCATTTTTGAGGTTATACGTACTCAGAACGTTTGGACATACGAGCGCTATTTGTGTTGTTTACAGTACCTTAAATTTAAAAGATTCATCTCCCCTAAAAAATGTTATTGAATCGTGAAAATTTTCGTGTAACTTTCGCCAACTTTCGACGTGGATTAACTCAACAACAGTGCATCGATGAACTTAATTCAATTTTTGGAAATGAAGCTCCGTCAAGGACCAGTGTTTATCAATGGTATGGTGGATTCAACCGAGGGCGTAGTTCACTCCAAGACAAATTTCGTGAAGGTCGTATAAAATCAGTTGTTGTTCCGGAAACCATTGATGCTGTGCGCCAACTGATATTGCAGGTCATGTGACCTATCGTGAGATTGAGACAACCTTAGGCATTAGTGGAACCAGCATACATTCAATATTGCATGAAAATTTGACCCTCAAAAAAATTTCTTCGCGTTGGATTCCACTTGTCAATCGCTCAAAAAAAAGCTCGTGTCGATTGGTCAAAAGAAATGCTCCAAAAATACGATCGCGGTGCTTCAAAACAATTCTGTGACATCGTGGCAGGTGATGAAACGTGAATTTTTGCGTATGAGCCCGAAAGTAAACAGCAGTCGACTGTATGGGTGTTTCAAATTGGGCCAAATCCAACAAAAGTTTCTCGCGCACAAAGCACTTCCAAGCAAATGGTCGCCTGTTTTTTCGGAAAAACTGGACATGTCGCAACCGTACCACTAGAACAACGCAGAACAGTCAATTCCGAGTGGTTGTGTACCGTTTGTTTGCCAGTTGTCTTCCAAGAAATCAGGAAAACCAACCGCCGAAGGCGAATCACTCTCCACCACGACAATGCGAGCTCTCACACATCGGCTCCATTAACTGCATTTCTGAGCACTCAAAACGTCGATTTGATGCGTCATCCGCCGTATAGTCCTGACTTGGCACCGAATGACTTCTTTTTATTCCCGTAAATAAAAAATAAAATGAGAGGTCAACGTTTTTCGACGCCTGAAGAAGCGGTTGATGGCTTCAGAATTCATGTTTTGGAGATACTTCAATCAGAGTGGCAAAAGTGCTTCGACAATTGGTTCAAAAGCATGCAAGAGTGTATAGATCCTAATGGGGAATACTTTGAAAAACAATAAAGCTATTTTCGATGATTAATATTGGTTTTTGTTCTCTACTCCCGAAATATAAAAGGCAATCCTCGTACCCCCTTCGTAGAAGCCCTCTCTTTATTTGCGAAGAACTCGGACAGCCACTTTTCACAAGCCTCTTTTGAGTTCAACTTCACACCTCCAAGGGCGTTCGCCATGGACAGGAATAGCTGGTAATCACTTGGCGCTATCTCCGTGCTATATGGTGGATGCGATAAAACTTCCCATCCGAGCTCCCGTAGCTTCTGACGAGTCATCAAGGAAGTGTGTGGTCTGTCGTTGTCCTGGTAGAATACTACATCCTTCCTGTTGGCCAATTCTCAACACTTCTGGTCGATCGCCATCTTAAAGCGGTCCAGTTGTTCGCAGTAGATGGTAGAATTAAGCGTCTGGCCATATGGGAGCAGCTCATAGTGGATGATTCCCTTCCAATCCCACCAAACACACAGCTAAGCCTTCCTGGCCGTCAATCCCGGCTTGGTCACTGTTTGGGACGATTCACCGGCCTTCAACCACGCTTGATATTGTCGCATGTGATCCATTTTTCATCGCCAGTCACCATCGGCTTCAAAAATGGGTCGAATTGGTTCCGTTACAGCAGCATATCGCAGGCGTTGATACGGTCCAGAAGTTTTTTTTTGAGTTAAATCATGCGGCACCCAAACATGAAGATTTCTTTTGTATCCAGGCTTCTGCAGATGGTTTAAAATGGTTTGGTGGCTAACAACCATCTCCTTTGCGATGTCAGATGCCACATGCCAGTATAACTCGATGATTTCCATGATTCGATCGGTATTCCTCGTCACACGTCTTTCGCCTGCTGGCGTATCCATGATGTCGTTTTCTACGGCTCTGAATCGTCGAAACCATTCCTCCGCGGTTCGAAATGATAGAGTACCATCCCCCAAAGCAATATTAATCTCACGGAAAACTTTAAAATAGTGCGAATTTCGGAGTTAGTGAACTCCATATTTACACGTCTATAACTGTTGAACGTAATATCCAAACAAATCATGCATCGTCGTGAGTCGTTTGTAAGTTATGTCGAGACCTTTCAACTGATGTATATCATTGCCAGATACGAGCTCTGTAGCGCTTTGTACATACCCGGAAAATTCAAAAGACAAAAAGCTGGACCTTATAAAGGGTGATTTTTAAAAAGCTATAGGAAAGTTTTTCAAAAAACAAACACATAAAATTCGAATAAATGCATGAAAACTTTATATAATTCAATAGTACGGTCCATATAATTTAATATTTGAAGATTATTTCATGCAAATGTTGACCTTAACTACGCCTCAAATGGTCCATCCGCTTAGTCTAATTTTGACATACACTTTCCAAAATTTCTGCCGGTATCTCACGAATAAATGATTCAATGTTGATTCAATGCGTCCATTGAAGCGGGCTTGTCTGTAGACATGACCTTTAACATAGCCCCACAAAAAATAGTCTAAAGGCGTTAAATCGCACGATCTAGGCGGCCAAATGACCGGTCCCGAGCGTGAAAGAAAATGTTCACCGAACTCGCCTCACAATAAGCCAATTGTTGCGCGTGATGTGTGGCATGTGGCACCGTCTTGTTGAAACCACATGTCATGCAAGTCAAGCTCTTGGGCAAAACAAAGTTGGATATTATCTCACGGTAGCCGCTCACCATTCACAGTTACGTTACGACTCGCATCATCTTTGAAAATGTACGGTCCAATGATGCCACCAGCCCATAAACCGCACCAAACTGTGATTTTTTTCTGGATGCATTGGTAGCTCTTGCAATCCTCTTGGCTGATAATAATAATAATTGTTGGCGCTACACTCCACAGGGGGACCAGGGCCCAGCTTGCTCATCAACTACTCGTGTTGTGCGCGATACTGTTACTGAACTACAGTGTTTTGCCGACTCCAAACGGCGAAGTTGGAGAAGTGTTTTCTTAGACAGTTATTACTCCTTGAGTGATGTCAGCAGCTCGAAAGAGGTGGTGCCGTGACAAAATTCGAGGTGCTCAGCCCACTACGCCCCGCCGGCCACGCTGTGGCTGATATTCAGTCCGAAATCGACAATTCTGCTTACTTACGTACCCATTGTGCCCAAAAATGTACTTCGAACATTTTTGACCATAAGATGGAAGAAGCACGCGATGAACTTTCTTAACAGAGCACGCAGTTTGATAATGAAATTCAACAACTTGCAAGCGTTGTTCGTTTGTTAGACGATTCATGGTTAGGTTATAGACCAAACTGAGGATGTTTGACAGTGAAGCAAAACACGATACTTGCGTCAGCTGTTTAAACCAGTGTTACCAAAAAGATAATAGCTAAAAAAATCACCCTTTATAAGGTTGTCAAATATCCCCGTTCCGCCTTTTCTGTGTTTTGAATTTTCCGGCTATGTACAACCTAATAATATAGAAGTCCAAAGGTAAAAAGAATATATTAAGAATATTAAAAGTCAGTTGGCTTGAATTAAGATCTGTAGATTAGATTTATAAGCTAGCTCAAGTATTTTTTGTCTAGAATGTAATAAAGAGATGGAAATTAATAAAAAAGAAATGCATTAAAATACTAAAACCAAGTTCTTAGTCGGGAACGCTTGCTATTTCAATGAATAACCTGCAACTCGCGATTTGGTTGCTTACCCTGACCGCTTGTTCAACGCTGATTTAACCAGCTACCAGATAATACTATCTGATCAGTAAAAACCACTTTCAACTCACGTTTTAGAAAACTCAACGTTATTTGGTTGTGAACGATTAATAAAAACGACACTAATCATTGTTCATTAATTATTGGCCGTTCTAGGGATTTTGTGATTTTAAATGTTTGCCAATAACTGGCGACAGGTGGCAGCATGAGATATTAAAGGTTAGGGAAATTACGTTCGTGGCCCGAAGGGGCTTCTGTTCACACCACGACTGTGAACCATGTGACGTCAAAGTACTTTCATCTCCGCTAGCGCGATTAGACTTATTTTTCCTGCTCAATGAAACCACTATCTCATCTTTTCCACAAAGAAACACAAAAAGAACATTTAAAATAAAAACAAACGCCTTCTCACTCCCTCTTCAAAGCAAGTAGCCGTGTATCGCTGACTGCAATCAAACAATCTAATTGAAAAGCTAAATAAAACCCACGTCAACCAGTCAGCCTCTCTGCGACAGTCATTCGCCATCGACATCAATCGGTACCCGGGATCACACCCCCGTCGACTGGCGAAGCCAGGCGGCAGCATCATCGCCTACACCGACACCGTTTCCAGCACTTGTTTGCGCTCATAATTTCAAAATCAATAGATAAAAGCTGGTGATGATATCCTTGTGCCAACAATTTGCGCAATTATTCAAATAAATTGATCTCAGTGAGGCGGTTACGGAGCCTAGCATCGATTGGAACGATGCCCGTGCTCTGCCGTCGATGACCGATGGTCGCTGGTGTGGTGATGCTAATGACGACGACCGATGACGGTGCAGCTACATATTTGCTGTAACGTTTCGCCGCATCCCGATTGCATTCCAAATCGAAAACTAATCAAAAACTATAGGCTCGACGTCCAATTTGGGAAATTGTGTTGGTCCTGTAGCCCGCGGGCAAGTGTTTGTCGCTTTCAGTTAAACGCGGCCATGATTCCCGCACCAATCACCGGAAGAGAAGCCGCCTCCCGCCGACTGCCGGTCCTGTTCCGTGTTTGGTTAATTTCCAAGAGTGACAATTTATTCAATTGACGACAGATTATTTGCCAATTGGTACATGGTCCTGATCCGGGCAGTTTCTGTGGAGTTTCAGAATCGGCGGAGGTGCAGGCATACTATCGGACATTAGCGCAATCTGTGTTTGCGTTTGAATTCGTCCGCGCGGGTGATGGCAATGCGCTGGTGTGTAATCGCATGCAAATATTAACAGAGACAGAAAAGATATCCGATCCGGCTTTTGAGGACGATAAACGGTATGTGTACATCCTTCCCGGGCATTTGCTCGATGGATGTGTGTGTGCGATAAAACTGCAGATGTCGCGGAATTTGACGGATTAGAGAGTATCGGGTTTGTTTTGATATGAATTATGTAAGAGATACGAATGTGTGCACAGGGAGATTATTGCGATGGGAGAAGACACGGGGTATGTGTCGGGGAGGATAAGGACGATGAGGTGAGACCTTGTTATCTATTAAGGTAAAGACTGGACGGCTTTGGGCTAAATTTTTGTTTCATTACAGTCACAGGAAATTGGTTTGTCTAGCAGAGTTCAAATTTAAGAATTCTAAGTTTACATTGAGAATCTGCTGACACAAGGAACTGTTGTCCAGTGATGCTCATTGAGCACCGGATTCTGATCCACAACTGCTCAAGTATGAAATGAATAGCAGATGACACAGAAGTTTTATTTGACACACCTATTTTGTCCTGTCAAAATTACGCAGACTCGCGTGCAAAGAGATTTCATGGAAAAGTATCGAAATTCCGAAAGTTCTGCTAAATGGTATTGATTAAGCTCATGACAAATTTGCGCCACCAGAAGACAGGGCTTTACGTGTGGTTGGAATGCGAACTTTAATGTGGCAGATGAGAAAGAAACGAGGAAGACATCCAACAGAGGCAAAGATTCGAAATGCAAGAGTGACGTTGACGTTTTCCAACCAAAAAAAAAGTATTCAAATGAACGATGGAAATATATACCGTCCTCCTGTTTGTCTGTGCCTGTCTTACGAGGGTTGCCTCTTATATTTTGGGATTAGAGAACAGAAACAAATGTTAAATATCAAAAATAGCTCTATTGTTTTTCAAAATACCAGGTATACCAGTATGAAGTGAGCGTCAAGGCGCAAATGTCTCGATAGGGTTTTTCATTCGATGCGTGACTCAAATGCATTAGTTGTACTCGATAACTTTTTCCATCAATAGTTTCTCCTGATTTTAGCAGCTCATAGCACACCTCACCGCCCTAGTCCCAGCAAGTGAAGAGCACGGCCATTTGTTTTTTAAATAAGATTGCCAAATATCTCCCTTCCGCTATTTTGCTCTTCATTCAATGCTTTATAAAAAGTATAACAGTGATAGGATTTAGTTCAAATATGCGCCATTTTGTTCGATAACCTGTTTCAACCCAGACGGCAACTTCATAATGCCCCCCGAATAGAAGCCCCCTCCTTATTTGCGAAGAACTCGGACAGCTACTTTCCACAAACCTCTTTTGAGTTCAACTTCACACCACCAAGGGCGTTCGCCATGGACAGGAACAGGTGGTAATTACTTGCTGTTCCAATCCGAGCTCCCGTAGCTTCTGAAGAGTCATCAACGAAGTGTATGGTCTGGCGTTGTTCTGTTGGAACACTACACCCTTCCTGTTGGACAATTCTGGACGCTTCTGGTCGATCGCCTACTTCAAGCGGTCTAGTTGTTCGCAACAGATGGTAGAATTAAGCGTCTGGCCATATGGGAGCAGCTCATAGTGGATGATTCCTGTCCAATCCCAAAAAACACACAGCAAAACCTTCCTGTCCGTCAATCCCGGCCGTGGCCACTGTTTGGGACGATTCACTGGCCTTCAACCACGACCGTTTTCGCTTGATATTGTCGTATGTGATCCATTTTTCGTTGCCAGTCACCGTCGGCTTCAAAACTGGGTCGAATTTGTTCCTTTTCAGCAGCATATCGCAGGCGTTGATTCGTCGCCAGTCACCATCCGCTTCAAAATTGGGGCGAGTTCATTCCGTTACAGCAGCATATTGCAGGAGTTGATTCGGGCCAGAAGGTTTTTATGCGTCAAATAATGTGGCACCGAAACACCAAGCTTTTATTTCAGATGGTTCAAAATAGGTTGGTGACCAACTCCCATCTGCTGGGCGATGTCACGAGATGCCACATGCCGGTCTAACTCGATGATTTCCATGATTCGATCTGTATTCGTCGTCACAGGTCTTCCGCCGGCTGGCTTATCGATGGTGTCGTTTTCTCCGGCTCTGAATCGTCGAAACCATTCCTCCTTATAATTGGGGTGGTCTAAAGGGATTCTTTTGTACCCTTAAGTGACCGGAATTAAGTCAAAGCACGGGCCGGCATCGATGCTGACGATGATGGAACGGGTTCACCAGGAATTCGTAGTATTTCTGAGTGCATTTCAATTTTCATTCCAGTAACGATACGGTACAAAAATGACTTCATTTGATGTCTTTCAAGAAACAGTTCCAAAGGTAGCTCACAACTCATTCGGCATTCAATTTCCTTGTTTTTGAATAAGAAAAAATTTTATTTATATGGCGGAAATTATTTGCCAAGTCATTTCCAATAATTCTGCATTCTTTTCTCCGCCCAACTAGGTCATCTCCAGTTTTTTTAATTCATTCTGCGGACAGGCCGTCCGCTCCAGCAGCTTTGTTCGTCTTCAGTTTCGATATTGCTATCTTCACTTCTAGTCGGGGAGGGAATTCTAGTCGGGGACGGAATTCTAGTCGGGGAACGGAATTCTTGTCCATCATCGTCCAAATTAAGTAGAGCATTCTGAGTAACAGTGAAACTTGGACCGTCACCGCCGTTAAGGAGTCTACAGAAATGATCATTCCAGATTCTCAGTACAGGCTGCGACTCTACCACAAGTTGTCCATTTTGATCCCGACAGGCTTCGGTTAGAATCTTGTATCCGCCGGACTTCATTCCTTCCATAATAACTTTCCATTTCCTCGACCGCGCACTTCTCATGCTCCTTCTTTTTCCTTCTGAGAAGCTGGTGCTTTTCCCTCTTTCTCTGTTCGTACATCTCACAAACAGCCGTCGTCGTACGATGCAGCGTTGCCATTCCGGTATGAAGTGAGTCTAAAGATACAAATGTCTCGATAGCGAACATTTGTTGTGAACGAGCCCTTATTTTTTTTGTTTGTTTGCTATGACATCTGTGAAAAATATTTTGTATATGTATATGTATGGTTTTTCGTGATTTTTTCTTCCTCGGTATGTTGTCGTAAATCCCATATCGTTCAAAATGCTTTATTGTATTAAATACTTTTTTCTTTAAGCAGTTCAAGTGATCAGCAATTTCCTTACACGATACTCAGACATTCTTAACTCAGAAATAGCTTTCCGATCAGCTGGTGAACGGTTAGCAGTTTTTTCCATTTGCAAGAAACTTACTAACTGTAAATTGAATGTAAAAGAAAATAACTATGTTAATATGTATTAACACTTACCGAAATTATATTTCAACACAGTATCATTTCGAATAGGCAGCATGGCTTCATGCGGGGCAGAGTTGGGCATAAAATAACATAATGACTGATGACTTAAGAAACGTGACCAAACGTTAGTATTTATTTGCCGCATTTATTCATGACTAACGTCTATTCATGAATTTTCGTTATTCACACATATGATTGACTGTTATTCATGATTAATGTGTAGTCATGACTAACTCTGTATCATGAATAACACCCAATCGCGAGTATGTCGGAATCTAGGCATATAGATTATATAGATTTTTTGCGTGACCAAAGGAAAATACGACAAACACTTTGGTCAAAGATCGTGGACATTTCAACAAGACGCGGCAACGTCTCACAGACGCCCGTAAACCAAAATTTCAAAAAGACAACAAGCACTTTGGTCAGAGACTTTTCAAAAAGACAATGGTTCACACTCCATTTCTTCTACACAGTGTATTGAAAATTCTCCGAATCCCTCAAGTTTGTTGAATTTTTCTGTTTAAGGTATTTTGAAGACGACAGTCTTAGGTTTCTTATCCGCGCCAAAATTTCAAGATCTACTTTACAGCATTATTTTCGTTGACACAATAAAATTTGTCAAGAAAATTGACTCAAGTTAGTTGCCCTGTATAATAAACAAAAAAGTAATTGACTTAGTGTTACACAAAAAGCAATTCTGTGATGGCAGCAGTTGCTAGGAAGCTAGCCGTCCATCGTGTGTCAAGAAGGTACAACGTTTAAAATATTTGAACTGATGGTTTTAAAACTGCTAAGGAAGTTTAGAGTAAATGGAATAAATCAGCCATTCAAGTATCTAGGCATCTTAAGTGTCTTTTAAGAAAAAAAAAATCCTACTTAAGATCTCTGCTGTTCGACATTGGGTAAAAACATCTTCGACTTCACCGACAGGCAAATAGCAGTTCATAGTAATGTAGTAATCACATTTAACAGTCCATCGTATACAGACACAGAGACTGGATTTGTTTCTGGGCACAGAAACATTTAATTCAGTCTTTGAGACAGACGAGCTAGAATGAAGAATGTATTATAGTTGATGCCATAATCCCCGACATTCCTGTAAAGAAGAAAACATTCAAAACAAGGGTACTGGAACAAGAAATAAGCTTGTGGGAAAGAAGAAAGAAAGAATTGCTACCAGTAACCAAAAGATATGTGGTCGCCGTGGCGTAGAGTGCGACGTTCACACGCCGAAAGGTCTAGGTTCGACTCCCAGCTCAATACCAATTTTTCGAATTTTTCACGGCACCACCTCTTCCGAGCTGCTGACAACACTCAAAGAGTAATAACTGTCTAAGAAAGCTTCTCAAATTTCGCCGTTCGGAGTCGGTAAAAACTGTAGGTCTCTTCTACTCGTGAGAGAACAGTAGTGCGCACAACACGAGTAGTTGATGAGCAAGCTAGGCCCTGATCCCCTTTGGACTGTAGCGCCAACAATTATTAACCAAAAGATATGCGAACAATGGTGAATTTACTGAAAGAAGTATTTTAAGTAACACTTACTTTCTGAGTTACTTAAACAACTTCTCAATGATTTCTCCTGTGATTTATTGATAAAGAGAGGGGTGAGACACAGTCACCACACATCTGCCCGACACTGAACATTCATTCGAAAAACAAAGAAGATTCCTCGGTATTGGTCCTGAAGTTGTCTCAGTGCCGATATAATTTCCTATTACTCATTATCGACGTAAGTAATTGACTGTATCAAAGATCTATGTCGGGAATTTCGTTTTAACTTGTCTCTAATGACCCGTTAAATTCAAATACATGGCAAATGATTTCAGAAAACATCCCAGACGCAAGCACACTCAAATGTGAACACATGCATGCGTTTATCGCCGCATCCACCCCGGCAATTAGCTCCAAATGTCCGTGCAGCTTATGCAAAAAGGCAAAGCCATTTGCAATCGATAATAATTCGAATTTATCAATTCACTCAACCACATCCAAATCCGGCGGCAGAAGAAAAGTGTCTGCCACCCATCCTAATGCGCATCGCCAATCAATTAGGATTTTCGTCACTCCGCTGTTTACTCAGTCCATATGCTGCGAAAATTGTCACCAAAAAATCTAGCCGGCTCTCGCGATGACACTCCCCGTCATACCCGTGCCCAGAGCATCGCCGGTGCCGCGTCCCATTATCGCAGAGAGCTATGATTTCAATTTAATCGGCCGAACACGGCTTTGCATGATCTGCTTTTCTTTCGTTTATGGCCCGTTCATGTGGCAGCATGAACGGGGCGAATTACAGTCATGATACAAAGAATTCGACACCATATGTGTCAACACGCAATAATTCACCAGAAAATAATCCAAACAATTGACCGATGGCTTACAGACACAGCCGGGTCGCTCTGCACGGTGCCTTCATTCCAGCCCTTAGCAATCGTCATGAGTCGAGCATCAGTATCACCTACGGCCACGAATGGTTCCCTTCGCCAAGGCAGGAAGAGAGAGGAGAGTGAGAGAGTAAGAGCATCAACAATCAACCCTCCCCACAGAGTAGAACTGAATGCGTTCCGAGGTAAACAATGGCCATCCCCTTCCTGGGGAGGGCAGAAAGATGATCTGCTAATTGCCCGACGCTGGTGCGAGTCACGAGAGGCGAGAAAACGGAGGAAAGTTATTCAACTTCTTTGGCCACCGCCGCAGGAGACTCGTCTAATTAAACGTGGCAGGTCCCGGGAGAGATTCCCTTTTCAGTCGGGCGTTAACCCAAATTGATACAAGCTTGCGACGAGTACTCGCTTCAGGGGTTGATTAGACGTCATCGTCACGCGATTGGGTCCCCCATGAGGGGTGCTTGAAATCAATGTAGCCGTGCATAGGTAGACTACGCACTTGTTTGGCTGGCAAGGCCCTTGTGCCCGGCGGCGAGCACTTTTCTCACCCCATACGAGGTCCCTTCAGACAAAACCTCTATTTGATAAATGTGGGCAAATAATTGCCTAATTTATGCGCAGTTACGTTTGAGCAAGAGAGGGATTGAATGATCCACGGCAGAGGACGAATCGTAATTGCTGCGGGGATTACATTTTAATGTTTCCGGAAACCGGTTTCGCGGGAAAAAGTACGCAATGTAGGAGATGCCTTAAAGTACGCAAATAAACGCTTGGCGATGGAGAGTAGAGCTCAAAGGGGCCTTAGATGTTAAGCACTGGAAACAGTGGCTTATGATTGTAATGTCCGGAGAAGGTGGTTTTTGGGATATGTCATGACGCGCCATTATGGATTGGAAAGAGGGGAAGAAGCGTTACTATTTTGCGATATTTCTTCTCCTGAGCGCATCAGTTCGGAACTGGCTTGAGTTTCAAGCAACAAACGTCTAAGGCCACGCAATGAGCGGAAAAACAGCAAAGCGGTGAAAACAAAATTGAAATTGTATGGTGGTGGCTAAGCAGTGGTTAAGCGGCGAGTGTCATTTTTGAGCAGCCGAGCGATGCGCTCAGATTTCAAATCTGTTCTATTATCTTAGTGTGTTGCTGAGCGGTAAGGCATAACGTTGGCAAAAAATCAATGCCGAAATTCTAATTTCAATGCCGTCCTGCATTCTGATACAATGACACATGTTTTCGAGATAATATTGCTGACAGTGCTTCTGTCCATAAGCTAGATCTCACCTGTAGTAAGAACCCTAAAACAATAAAGTATTTTCATAAATAAAAAAGAAGAACTATAGATTATAAAGTGGAAATAAGACCATTTGAGGATATTCAAATATTAAAATAAAGGGTGTCCCAACAAGAACGCGAGATTTTTAAAATAAATCAGATATTTAAAAATAAATCGTGAATTCTTTATTATATCGTAAAGTAAACAGGATGAGGTTGTGTGTGGAATAACACATCGGCCAGATGGCCGCCGCGGCTTTGCTGGCACATAAGCGATCTTTTAATGAAATTTTAAATGCATAATCATAAATGCTGCGGTATTTCATGCAGCGTCCAATTTCCTCTTTTAAGGCTTGAGTCGTCGTCGGCTTATTCGCATAAACCATCGACTTCAAAAAACCCCAAAGAAAAAAGTCCAATGGTGTTAAATCGCACGATCTAGGCGGCCAATTCTGGTCTCCAAAACGCGAAATAACACGACCGGGAAATGACTGATGCAGCGATTGAATTGTTTCTCTGGCTGTATGAGATTAATAAAAAAAATTAATAAAGAATCTTAAAAAACTACAAAATTACCACCAACTAACTTGGGGGCTCAAGCTGTTAATTTCAAGTTGCCATTTTTTAGATGATTTCGTTTATTAAAGACACGGTCGCGCCACATCCCACCCAAAGAAATTTACGGGCACCAGAGGATTACGAATTGGCTCAAGAAACAAAATCTTAATCCTTATCTGTTATTGATGATTTGTTAAGCAAGGAAACTTCTTTTACTAATATTTCTATGCACACGGCTAGCACCCCTTGTTCAATCATTAATTCTAACAGCTTTTCATCTACAAAACCGAAAACAGCCAAAAACGGTTGATGTCGGGAAACAGTTTTAGAAACAAAACGCCTCGAAATAATAGAACTGTTGATGTCGGGGAACAGTTTTGAAAAGAGAACACCTTGACATATTAGAACTGTTGATGTTGATGAGCAGTTTTAGAAAGAGAACGCCTCGAAATATCAAAACCATTGATGTCGGGAAATAGTTTTAGAAACTGAAGACGTTGAAATATTAGAACTGTTGATGTTGGGGAACAGTTTTAGAAAGAGAACGCCTCGAAATATTAAAACTTTTGATGTTGGGGAACAGTTTTAGAAAGAGAACGCTTCTAAATATTAGAACTGTTGATGTCGGGGAGCAGTTTTAGAAAGATAAAGCCTCGAAATATCAAAACCATTGATATCGGGAAATAGTTTTAGAAACTGAAGACGTTGAAATATTAGAACTGTTGATGTTGGGGAACAGTTTTAGAAAGAGAACGCCTCGAAATATTAAAACTTTTGATGTTGGGGAACAGTTTTAGAAAGAGAACGCTTCTAAATATTAGAACTGTTGATGTCGGGGAGCAGTTTTAGAAAGAGAACGCATCGAAATATTCAAAGAGGACATGAAAAACACAAAAGATAATGCAGATTGGACATTTTTGGAAAGTTTATTCCCATTTATGGAAAAATTGTATGACCTGGAAGGACTTGAAATCTGAGTTTCAAAAAATTATTTTGAATATTTTGAATAAATCAAAATTTAAGGAATAATACCTCTTCAATTACATATAAACCTGTGCTTTCATTAAACTTACTTTAATGTCAAAACTAGCCTCTGTTCTGCAGAAATTGATTTTCTTTGTTTTGTAAGTTTTCTAGCAACTTTTTTCAGCAACAAATCAAAAGGTTTTGTAAACAATGGTAGTCTGTAACGATCTTTATATATTTGCAGGTTATTATAAAGTGTGATTTTTTAGCTATTATTTTTTTGGTAACGCTGGTTTAAAAAGCTGACGCACCTTTCGTGTTTTGTTTCACTGTCAAACATCTTCAGTTTGGTCTATAATTTAACCATAAATCGTCTCTCTAACGAACAAGGCTTGCAAATGATTGAATTTTATTATCAAAATGCGTGCTCTGTTAAGAAGCAGTTGACGCAATGAAAGACAACATTGATTTTCATTATTCATTATTCGTGAGATACCGGCCGAAATGTTGGAGATTATGGCAAAATTGGACTAAGCAGATGGACCATTTGAGGTGCAGGCAAGGTCAACATTTTCATGAAATAATCTTCAATCATGCAGTGGCGTAGTGGGTAGAGTGCGACGCTTACACGTCGAAGGGTCCAGGTTCGACTCCCAGCTCAACACTAATTTTTCGAATTTTTCACGGCACCACCTCTTTCGAGTTGCTGACAACACTCAAAGAGTAATAACTGTCTAAGAAAGCTTCTCAAATTTCGACGTTCGGAGTCGGCAAAAACTGTAGGTCCCTTCTACTCGTGAGAGAACAGTAGCGCGCACCACACGAGTAGTTGATGAGCAAGCTAGGCCCTGGTCCCCCTTTGGACTGTAGCGCCAACAATTATTATTATTATTTATCTTCAAACATTAAATTATATGGACCGTACTATCGATTCAAATAAAGATTTCATGGATTTTTCTGAATTTTATGTGTTTTTTTTTTTGGAAAACGTTCCTATATCTTTTAAAAAATCGCCCTTTAAAAATGGTGAAATTCATCATAACATCTGTTAATTTGATAAACACCCAGTCTCTTTTTTCAAACGTTAACAAACATTCCATATTTCTAGAGAGAGAACTAGAGAACGGCATTTTCACAACTAACCGCTTATTAAATAAACCGCAATTACCGCTTATTAAATGGTCAGTTGCCGTTTAAACTTGTCACTTGCCGCTCATTGCGTGGCCAAAGCCTTACTCTTAACTTTATTGTGGTCCTTGGTTATTTGTATACAACACACTTCAAGCATCAGGCCAAGTCACATCCACCTCCATCCTAAAAGAAATCAGTTTACAGACAATTCCAAGCTTACTGTGTTTGTCGAATGCCATCAGGATCAACCGCGTGCGCCTGTAGATGAAAAGAGTCTTGACACATCACGTGTGTAACTTTTGCCAAAAAGATTTGTACACTGTGAAGGGTGCAATTGCAAAGTGATATGACAGCGCAACCCAATGTTTAATATTTTTTTGGAATTAAGTGTTTAGATAAGATCGACACCGACCTTAGCGAAGCAGTTTACTTTCTCAGTGTCATTCTGTACAAATTGTGGAGTTTGGGAGAAATTGAAGAAGGTGATCATATCACTCATATGTGCAATCTAAAAACTCGCAGAGCTGTTGCTTGGTGTCAATCTGCCAAATTACGAAAATTTGGTCTATCGTGGGCTAAGCCTGATCCTACAAAAAATGGGATCTGATAATCGTGTAAAGAAAATTTATCCAGGACTGTTGGAGTAAGCGTCCCGTTATATCGTCTTCTTTCGCATTGAATGGTTTTGCGGGTTGTCTGCCATTTCCATCAGCTTTGTCTCTCCGTAGCTATTCTCCCCTCTTCAATGTCGAAGGAACGGAATTTTTGTTTTCGTGCTTTAGAAGGGAAAGTACGTCTTCAAAGCCGTTAAGTATAAATTCGGAGCTTTTCCCACCGCAAGTAGGAAAGAAGAAGTTGCGGCTGTGCAAAACAAACATACCTACGCAAGTAAGGACCTTTGTTGTGTCACTCGTTTTGAGTATCACCTTTGACCTTAAACCATTTACCGTTTTATAATTAGTTAAAAACTGCTTGTTCCACAAACTCCGTCTATCGAAGTAGTTCGTGCACTTGTAGGTTTTTCCATGTTGAAGAGAGACTTTCACATGATCAGTGGATATAAGGAGCTCTTTTCTTTTTCCCTTATTTCTGAAAGAAGTCTGCTTTGTTGTGTCATAGCATAGCGAAAGCAAATTATTAGATCAGCTTGATAATATAGCGATTTGCTCATTCGGATCATTCAAACTGAAGAAAATATTTGGTTGAAGCGTGAGGCGTGAGGTGTGGGAGGCAAAACTTCGTGAGAAAGAAACTGTTTTCCGAGTTGAGCTACCGATAATGTCGAATTGCTCTGCAACCCATGTGATTTGAAAGTTCTGTAACTTCAATACGAGAGCCACAGCACAGCGGTTTCTTGGGAAGCAAGTGAATATGAACCTGCTGTAGGAGCAAGTGAACTTGTCCCTTCCATCGTTTCATCTTGAAAGAAACTACAACAACAACACATTGAACGAATATTTCAAGTTAAAGTCCCATCTACTCGTTCTATGAATCTGTTAAGAACCTGTTACGGCTCTTGTTTGGCTGTTTGTTGTTCTGTTTGAATGATGTCACAAAACTTAGCACAACATTGGGAGCTCAATTTTAAGCAAGGGTAGCGCAGTCCTCTCAACAACATCTGTACCGAAATCAAACGCAGAATCACTCTTGCCAATCGCTGTTTCTTTGGGCTCAAGAGGCAATTGAGTAATAAAGCCCTCTCTCGAAGGACTAAGCTCGCTTTATATAACAGCTTGATCATCCCCGTCCTACTATATGGCGCAGAATCTTGGACGTTAGCAAAGGCGGATGAGGAAGCCCTTAGTCTTTTCGAGAGAAAAGTTTTGCGTGCGATTTTTGGTCCTGTTTGCGTTGATGGCATCTGGAGGAGAAGATTTAATGACGAACTCTATAGGCTGTACAGCGACATGCGCCTGGTCAAGCGTCTACGGATACAACGCTTAAGATGGCTAGGCCATGAAGAGCGTATGGACACCACTGCTCCGGCTCGAAAAGTCTTTGAATCCGAGCCATTGGGACAACGCAACAGAGGACGACCTAGACTAAAGTGGCGCACACAAGTGGAGAAGGACCTCAACCAACTTGGAGTGCGCAACTGGAGACAGCTGGCGAAAGATCGTGCTGGCTGGAGAGGCATGTTGGTTGAGGCCCAGGTCCACCCCGGACTGTAGCGCCACAAGAAGAAGAAGAAGAAGCGCAGACCTCTCAAAAATTTTGCAGAAGGTGCTGATGGGTTTATAAATTTTCGACATCACACCGTGGCGTTCTTCCTCGACTCTGTACCTTTAATAATTGTATGGCGCGACAGTCCACAGGGGACCAGAGCCTAACTTGCTCATCAACTACTCGTGTTGTACGCGCTACTGTCCCCTCACGAGTACAGTTTTTTTTTTTCAACTACTCGTGTTGTGCTCGCTACTGTTCTCTCACGAGGAGAAGAGACCTATAGTTTTCTGCCGACTCCGAACGGCGAAGTTTGAGAAGTTTTTTTAGACAGTATTACCCTTTGAGTATTTTCAGCAGATCGTAAGAGGTGGTGCCGTGAAAAATTCGAGGCGTTTAGCCGGGAATCGAACTTAGACATTCTGGGTGTGAGTGTCGCACTCTACCTACTACGTCACGGCAGGCACTCTGTACCTATGCCTCACCTATGCCTCGAACAATTTGCTTAAACGATTGATGCTGTTGAATTTGCCATTAACGCTGTTTATTATTAGGCGTCCGCAAAGCTCATGTCTGCCTTAACATCAAACCTACATTCTTGCTTGTTGCAATCACTGTAGTAGATGGCGTGGATACTGATTCCATTTTTTTCCGGTCCATTTGATCGCAATATCCTGCATTGCAAATTCTCGGAAGTTCCTCGACTACTCATTGTTAGTTCAGAGAGCGGTCTAACTTTCTTGAATAAGTACTTATCTTGCATTGCTCCCGTATTTATATAACCCAACCACCCTTAGTGTGTATTTGATTGTTGGCACAAAAGCGTGATTCTTGCTGAGTTGAGGAACTAAGTCACATGCAAATGTTAATATGATTTTTTCCCATCTCCTTGCACAATGCAAACACCACATTGCGGTGGTTAGAAATTAAAATTTGAATTCATAGAACTGTCAAACTTGCTTCTCCCTCCTTAATTTCATTTAAAACATTTCGTATTCTGTCACACAAAACAAAAGAAACATCCCTGCAACACCGGTCGCAGAGCATTTTATCAAATTCTTTCAAATAAAACCCAATCGAGTGCACTAATCCAATTGAATTTGTTTTGAATAAATAATACCGTTAACTAATGCTATCAAAATAACAACAACAAAAAGGCAACGAATTGAAACGAGACAGCGCCAGAAAACAAAAAGAAAAGGAACCAGCTCATCACAGTGAGGTCACCCCTCGAGAGAAACAACAGCAATCTCTCGAAAATCGAGGGTGGAAAACCGCCAGGGAAGAGATCGGTCCTAACCTTTTTTTTTGGTTCCACACGCGTGTTTGTGTGTTGGTGCCTAATAAATCATCATACAAATCAGATTATAGGATCTGAAGCAGAGATACAAAAATGTATTGTATTTTAAACAATCAACAATTTAACGCGGATATTTGCGGGCTCAGCACGCGTGCGTGTGTGTGCTTTGAAATTGTATGTGCTTCCCCTCTGTTTTCAAATCGCTCGTCCCGTCTTGTGGGGTATTGAAGTTATTCGACTAGAAAAATTCAACAAATACAAGTGTAATTTAGACCGAGGCGATGGGCGCGTATGTGCGACTTGCACAAGTGAATGATTTTCACGCTTGACGTGTGAATATGAAATTGAATGTCATACCTTCGGGGAATAAATTCCTAATTGGAGGTATAATAATATTCAAACCGTAGGGTGATTGTTTGAAATGCGCCATGAGCACTTCCGTATATCGCACTGAATCTTGCCGTAGCTGAAAATTTTAGAAAGCGTGAGGACGTGAGATTTTCTAAAGCACCTAGACTTACACACTTCTGGACGAGCAATGTGTCCCAGCCAGTAGAAATAAACCGTATGTGTTTTCTAAACACATTCTAAGTAACGCAAGAGCTGTTAGCGCTGTTTGTGTGATTGTTTGCGTAGGCGGTGGTGGAATCCAATGCAGTCCCAGAATTGTGCCAAAATTAGTCCCTACCTGTTCAAAAACATTGGCTTCTTCACCACTTGCATGTACCCAATTCCACGAGGCTACCACTAGCCTGCAACCAACTAGGACTTGTTTCCTACGTTAGAGTTTGTCAACAACAAAATTTTGTTCTTCTAACCGCGTTTTTGTGATTTTTGTTCCTGTTTGCGTTGATGGCAGCTGGAGGAGAAAGATTTAACGACGAACTCTATGGGCTGTACAGCGATATGCGCCTGGTCAAGCGTCTTCGGATGCAACGCTTAAGATGGCTAGGCCATGTAGAGCGTATGGACACCACTGCTCCGGCCCGTCTTCGAATCAGAACCATTGGGAGCGCACACAAGTGGAGAAGGATCTCAACAAACTTGGAGTGCGCAATTGGAGGCAGCTAGTGAAAAATCGTGCTGGCTGGGGAGGCATGTTAGTTGAGGCGCAGGTCCAGCTCGGGCTGTAGCGCCACAAGAAGAAGAAGAAGAACCGTGTTTTTTGACTGTCAGTAATTCGATTTGAAAGACGTTGTGTCAGTTCAAAGATTTGGAAATGGATTGGCGCGGCATGCCGATGCACGCAGATCCGAAAGGTGTGGTTGTTGATGCGATCATGGCATTTCTACTTGACTCAAAGAAGCGAACAACATTTGAAAGACTGAACAGTGGACAAAGAAGCTAACTCACCGTAAAAAAAAAGTAAGACCAATTGCTTTCTTTTAAAGCACGTACTATCGACTCAATAAACTCCATAGCCCGGCTGATGTTTAAAATAATCCCATGTCCGCTTTTTCAAAATAGAAACGCGAAAGTTGTATATACTCCGGCAGTGCTTGGTTGACACATGTTTTAAGATGGAAGCCCATGTGTAATTAAATAAGGTTTAAGACAGCTTCAAGAACCGCCGTAGATTTCGTCCTGATTGCTCCATTGACCACTTTAAATGGCAGACGCTAAACTGCTTTTAAATTTTCGGTTTTCAGCTCTCCTAACAACCTTGCAATGCTTTCATGAAATGTTGAAAAGAGGCAATGTGACAATGTCTTATGGACAAATGACAGCGGAAATGAGACAAGAGAAAAGTCTCCAAATGATCTTATTTTCATAATGACACATCACTCAATAAGTCACATTACACAACACGCCATATTATTAGGCGTGTTCCAGTACTTTCTGTATCAAATCCTGAAGTTTGTCTTTTGTTAAGGAGTGAGGGTAATTCTTTCTCAGAAAGTTGAAATATACCACACCACACCATACCATTTTTTCAGAATACAGGAACGGACATTGTGCTGTTGTGTGGTGTTTTGTACTGTTTTGTTGTTTGTTTTGAGTACGAGAACACCTCTATTATTAAGAACTACAAACGTGCAAATCATAATAATAAGTGTTAGACAGTCCACAGAGGAACCAGGGCCTCGCTTTCTTATCAACTACTCGTGTTGTGGCCGCTACTGCTCTCTCACGAGAAAAAGGGACCTACAGTTTTTTGCCGACTCCGAAAGGCGAAGTTTGAGAAGCTTTCATAGACAATTATATCGTACGTTGCCTTTTATAATTCGGGATTGGGCAATCTTAATATGCAATCGACTTCTACAGTCGTTTGCATATTAACTGGTACGATCAATTTTTTTTTTTTTTTTTGAATTTTTTTGATAGTAGGCTATGGTT
This sequence comes from Eristalinus aeneus, assembly GCA_955652365.1. NCBI lineage: Eukaryota > Metazoa > Arthropoda > Insecta > Diptera > Syrphidae > Eristalinus > Eristalinus aeneus. The sequence goes on along the minus strand of OY019134.1, from coordinate 45,129,367 downwards.
TGTAGTTTTTTTTTTCAAATATTTAGGTAAGTTTAAGTAGGCTATGGATTATATGCTCTATTTTGAATTTTTCTTAGTCATTTAAATTTGGCTTTTCTAAGAGATAAATTTCTTAAGGAAAATAATGAAATCATATAATTTCAAACATTATCTATAAGGACTCAATTATCGTGGATATTCCAAAAGAAAAGAGGGCACAAGTCATTGCGCTACATATGCACGCTGGAAAAACCATCCGAGAGATTTCAGCTTACGTTGGAGTTTCAAAATCCAGTCTTGCAAGGATTATAGTTCAACACAAGGTCACTGGATCGATTGAATCCAATCAGAAGGGTCATTGCGGGCGGAAACGGAAAACAACAAAACATGACGATAAGGCTTTGATAAGAAAGAAAATAATCAGCCCTGGCAACATAAGTTTTGACATGCAAAGGAAGTGGACAGCAGCATGCGTCTATAGTTCGTAGGCGTCTTCTGGCAGTTGATCGAAAGGCAACAAAGACTTTGAAAAAAGCAGCTGTTGACCGAAAAATGAGGCAGAAGCGACTAAATTGGGCTAAGGAACATAGGGAATGGACAGAGGACAGTGGACAATTGGAAGAAAGTTGTTTTCTCGGACGAAAATCACTTTGAAGCCCACGGATACCGGGTAAGTGTCGTGGGATAAAGTCCGAAAGAAAAACTCCCAAAACTCCGGCCATATAGTTCAAGCGCCAAAGCACCCTCCCAAATTTTTTTTTTTTTGGGTTTGTCTTACATTTGAAGGCCATGTAAGTCATAAGCCAATAGACGGTATGTATGATAAACAGCACCAAATACGCAGAAGTTTTAACTCAAATGCTGCTTCCAACCATTCAGAGGAGACGTTTGGTAGGAAATTAAATTTTCCAACAGGATCTTGCTTCATGTCACACTTCAAAAGAAATGAAACAGTATTTTGCAAACCAGAAAGTAGATGTTTTGGGTTGGCTTAGCAACTCCCCTGATCTCAATCCAATTGAGAATCTGTGGGCAATTACCAAAGGAAGCCTTGGGATGAGGGACTGCACCACAAAAATGTTCGATTTAGATTTAGATTTCGTCTATTATTGATATTTGGTTTCGTGACGAAGCAATGAAAAATATATGCGAACGACTCGTTTCATCAATGCCAAAAAGAGTCAACGCACTCATAAATGCCGAGGGAGACCATATAAAGTATCAAAATTGACCTGTGTTATTTTTTTTTATAAATTTAATTGAAAATAAAGTTAAATATATTGAAAGTTTCGTTTTTTCCAATTAATTTGCACGCGACTGTACCTCTTTTCGGAGTGTGAGCGTCGCACTTAAACCACTACGCCACGGTAGCCACGAGCTAGAGACTATGCAAATAAATATTAATATGAAATGTTTAGTTGTTTTTCGTTCTTCGTTCGATTATTTGTTGCGCAGTAAAGAATGAGTTTTGTTTCTGTTCTTGTTTTTAACCGTTATGTTGAGTTTTTTTTAAATGTTTGCTTTTGTTCCTGAAGAAGATGTATCAATATATGAAAAACGAATAGCCCTATCAACTTATTTTATTTTTTTTTTTATTTGTCCGATTTTTCGTAAGAGCCACTGTACATCGACCACAATCATGTTTTTTTAAAATAGATCTGCGTTGTTCCATTTCATTTGTATTATAAAACGAAACTTAACATAAGTCACTCCACAGCTGACAAATGACTACCATTTAAAAAAGTGTTGGCATCTTTAAATTCTAAGCTTTTAGCGAAACACCTTTCAAATGCTTTACGCTAGTGAACTAAATCAAAAGAGCATCTCTACGCAAGAATGCAATGCTAGATGACTAGAAAGTGATGCATGCATTGATTTGCAACGAAAGCCTGACCTCGATGAACAGATCCAAAATCAACACAATTGTACGTATCGTTAGGGTGCTAATTAATAATTTTGATATAGCCACGTGAAAGCGAAGAAAAAGAAATTATTCCTCATCTACTCCTTAACCGTCTCCCACTCGTTCTTCGGTTTGTGCAGAACCCGAATCTAGGATGTGATGCGCTCCCGCGAAGACTCAAACTTACACAGTCCAGGTTCTAGAAAATCATTTGGCTTCAAAATGCAGCAGCAAGGTCTTAAATGAATACATTTTTAAACCACTTCTACCTGCATGAAGCTAATTTTTTTTACCAACAAAGATACCTAATTTATCTAATTTCCGACACAGGAAATAAACTGAAGACATCATCTTCTTTTCTTTACGCTTTAGGAGTTCACAATGGCGAATGGAGAAGATTCATTCAATTGCCACCATTCGTTACAGTCACAAAAACACTTAAAATCCATTAAATGCAAATCAAAGCATTCTCTGCACCGTCCGCAATTCCCGCACAGCCCATACACTCTGCACTAAGCCTATTGTAATCCATCCAAAACGTGCTGCGGCTCACCCCTCGCATTATCCTTTCAAAATTAAGCAATAAACGGCAAATAAAGGCCGCCAGCCAGTGCCGCATATGACTCGAATTGAAAATATAATTCGGGTAAAATTTGATCATCTGTGTTGACACAAAGATCATCTTTTGTCCGGGGTTTCCCCCTCCCCTCCAGTTAATCGTCGGCATTCAGCGTGAGCACAGTGTCACAAATAAACAACCCGTAACCGTGCAACAATGAATACAAATCATCATCTCCGTCGTCGTAGTCCGCGCCAGTTTGGTTACCCGCCCCGTGCGCTCAACGTTCCTCCTGGCAAAGGATCAACAATAAATCCAATCCCTCTGGTGTTTAGAGTCATCACCGTTGTCGTCGTCGCCGTCGTTACTGTTGCCGTTGTTCGTCCTCACCGAGCGAGGGTGAGTGGAACGGCGATGACAAATAATATAATTTGCACCCTTAATTGCAGACGGAAACCAAGGGGTAAGTTACACTTACACGCTCCACTTCTGCACCGCAAAATACTGGAATGGCAACGAAGCGAGGACGTCGTCGTCGAAATCGGTGAGGAGGAGAGGCATTTAAGCAATCATCTGTTCGGCATTAGTCCTGCACCGGACTGAGACCAAAGATGAACAGATGGGCTAAACGACAGCGCACGACACAATCAACTGAAATTCGTATCCAGTGCCGAGGACCATATTAGCTGTGCTGTCAAGGGCGAGGGGATGCCCCGGAGAGTAAACATTTCATGGCTGGTGCATGGATGAGAGGTGCATCATCTTCGGAAGGGTGGTCCGGTCATGCACTCTTACATGAATTGTGCGTATCCACTTTAGCATGTACTGCGTAGATGAGTTATGGGATACACCAGGCGACCGGTGCATGTGGGGGAGATGTTGGTTAAATAAATGTTTTCCTTTGGACGCCTTCACGCACAATAACGCAGTTGGAGTGGCCGATAAGTGTCGAGAGAGTTACGTGATGAAGTGGATGATGCTCGATGAAGTGAAGCAACGACCAAGTGAATTAGTGAGCGAAGCACACTGCACACAGGAGTCTTGAGAGGTTGATTACAATCATAATAAGGAGTTAATTGTGGACAGTTGGTGTGTACGTATGAATATGCGGCTTGTGATACTTTTAGAGTTTTTCAACTTTTGTGCAGACGCACAGCATGAAACAAGGACTTAACTTAAGCTCATAGGAAACATGTATCCTTGTGATGCTTATTACCGCCTGGTTTGGCTTTTTCTTTAAAAAAAAGCTTTTCTTTCATGGGAGTATACGTTGCGACATAGGGGTCTTACCAATTTCTGCTAAGAGACAAGATTTCGGCGGTCACTCTTCTCATATTACAATTTTTTGTTAGAGTTCCCTGAGTTTCAAGTCACTCCAGGGAATTTCATAATTCTTTCAAACTTCCTCCGTGAATTTGTTTTAGGAAGACTTTGTGCATTTTGTGGGAAATCCTCATCGACTTTGACCCTAAATTAATGACATAAAAGGAAGCTAGACTTATCGTAAATTCTAAGAACAGAGGACCACATATTGACTTGTCAGCCCCGCCGCAATTAGACACAAACTGTTACAACTAACAGCAAAAAGTTAAAAAACTTACTTCTCAACAAAAGTGGTTTCGCTTCAAGAGTGGGAATTTTAGCGTCAGAGACAAAGAACGTCTTGGCCGCCAATAAAAAGCTTGAAGTTACAGAATTTTAGGCTTTACTGGATCATGATCCGTGCCAAACGCAAAGTGGACTCGCAGAACTGTTGGAAGTGACAACAAACACAGGTATAATAATTGTTGGCACTACAGTCCAAAGAGGACCAGGGCTTGCTCATCAACTACTCGTGTTGTGCGCGCTACTGTTCTCTCACGAGTAGAAGGGACCTACAGTTTTTTGCCGACTTCGAACGGCTAGATTTGAGAGGCTTTCTTAGACAGTTATTACTCTTTGAGTATTGTCAGCAGCTCGAAAGAGGTGGTGCCGTGAAAAATTCGAAAAATTGGTGTTGAGCTGGGAATCGAACCTAGACCTACCTACTATCTACCTACTATCTATCTACCCACTACGCCACGGCGACCACACAGGTATACCGGTATAAAATGAGTTTTTTTTTTTGAAAATAAAACACTAATTGTTAATAGGAAAGTAAAAACATTTTATTCAAAGTATTGGCCATTGTTTTCTATACATTTTGACCACCTTTCTAGCGATTTGTGAATACCACGCCAATAAAATTGTTCGTCTTTGAAAGCAAACCAATTTTCAACCTCCTCGTAGGAATCAAAGTGCTGCTCAGCCAATGCGTGTCCCATCGATGAAGACAAATGGTAGTCGGGAGGATCCAAGTCTGGTGAATACAACGGGTGGGGTAGCTGCTCCCAGCCAAGTGTTTTGATTGTATCCTGAACCGGTTTTGCTTTGTGTGGAGGTGCATTGTCATGGAGCAAAATTACCTTGCCGTGTCTTCTGGCCCAATCTGGTCGTTTCTCGATCAATGCATGGTTCAAATTGATCATTTGTTGTCGGTAGCGATTAGTATTAACGGTTTCACCAGGTTTTAGGAGCTCGTGGTACAGCACAACTTTCTGGTCCCACCAAACACACAGCATTGTCTTCTTGCCGAATCGATCTGGTTTTGCAGTCGATGTCGATGGTTGTCTCAGATTAACCCATGATTTTTTCCGTTTAGGACTTTTCCATTTTTCTTCCGTTTATCATTTTTCATCGCCAGTAACAATCCGATGCAAAACCGATTTTCTTTCGTGACATTGAAGCAAACTTTCACAAGTGTTTTTTCGGTTTTCCATCTTTCATTCAATTCATGTGGCACCCATTTTCCACACTTTTGGATTATTCCCATAGCTTTGAAATGGTCAGAAATTGTTTGTTGTGCAACATTAAACATTGCTGACTTAAAGTGTCATCTCCATCCAGTATCGTTTGCAATTCGGCGTCTTCAAACTTTTTTGGTGGTCGTCCACGTTCTTCATTTCTCACATCAAAATCATTATTTCTGAACCGTTGAAACCATATTTTGCATGTTGCTTCTGCCTCGACAAGCATTCAATGCGACTCTGTAGCACTTTTCTTCAAATGAAAACAAAAAATCAATGCTTTCCGCAAATCATCACTTTCTAATACAAAGTTCGACATTTTTAACACGATGAAAAAATATGATGTTGTCTGTTCAGTGACTTGATGTATAAAAAATATTTTTCACAGATGTCATAGCAAACAAACAAAAAAGAAATAAGGGCTCGTTCACAACAAATGTTCGCTATCGAGACATTTGTATCTTGACGCTCACTTCATACCGCTATGGCAACGCTGCATCGTACAACGACGGCTGTTTGTGAGATGTACGAACAGAGAAGGAGGGAAGATCACCGGGTTCTCAGAAGAAAAAAGAAGGAGCATGAGAAGTGCGTGGTCGAGGAAATGGAGAGGTATTATGGAAGAAATGAGGTCCGGCGGATACAAGGTTCTAATCGAAGCCTGCAGTGATCTGTATGGACAACGTGTGGTAGAGTCGCAGCTTGTACTGAGAATCTGGAAAGATCATTTCTGTAGACTCCTTAACGGCGATGACGGCCCAAATTTCACTGTTAGGCAGAATGCTCTACTTAATTTGGACGATGATAGACAAGAATTCCATCCACCGACAAGAATTCCGTCCCCCGACAAGAATTCCGTCCCCCGACAAGAATTCCGTTCCCCGACTAGAATTCCGTCCCCGACTAGAAGTGAAGATAGCAATATCGAAACTGAAGACGAACAAAGCTGCTGGAGCGGACGGCCTGTCCGCAGAATGAATTAAAACAACTGGAGATGACCTAGTTGGGCGGACGAAAGAATGCAGAATTATTGGAAATGACTTGGCAAACAATTATCGCCAAATAAATAAATAAATAAAATTTATTCTTATTCAAAAACAAGGAAATTTAATGCTGAATGAGTCGAAAGTTACCTTTGGAACTGTTTCTTGAAAAACATCAAATGAAGGGATTTTTGCGCCGTATCGTTACTGGAAAGAAAATTGAAATGCTCTCCACTGAGAAATACTACGAAAACTTGAAGAATTCCATGCAAAGCATGGTAAACCCGTTCCATCATCGTCTGCATCGACGCCGGCCCGTGCTTTGACTTAATTCCGGTCACTTAAGGGTACAAGAGAATCCCCTTAGCGTGGATTTCGACGATTCAGAGCCGGAGAAAACGACACCATCGATAAGCCAGCCGGCGGAAGACCTGTGACGACGAATACCGATCGAATCATGGAAATCATCGAGTTAGACCGGCATGTGGCATCTCGTGACATCACCCCGGAGATGGGAGTTAGCCACCAAATCATTTTAAACCATCTGCAGAAGGGTGGATACAACAAAAAGTTTGATGTTTGGTAGCCGCATGATTTGACGCATAAAAACCTTCTGGCCCGAATCAACTCCTGCGATATGCTGCTGAAACGGAACGAAGCGGATGGTGACTGGCGACGAATCAACGCCTGCGATATGCTGCTGAAACGGAACGAACTCGCCCCAATTTTGAAGCGGATGGTGACTGGCGACGAATCAACGCATGCGATATGCTGCTGAAACGCAACGAACTCGCCCCAATTTTGAAGCGGATGGTGACTGGCGACGAATCAACGCCTGCGATATGCTGCTGAAAAGGAACGAATTCGACCCAGTTTTGAAGCCGATGGTGACTGGCAAAGAAAAATGGATCACATACGACAATATCAAGCGAAAACGGTCGTGGTTGAAGGCCAGTGAATCGTCCCAAACAGTGGCCAAGCCGGGATTGACGGACAGGAAGGTTTTGCTGTGTGTTTTTTGGGATTGGACAGGAATCATCAACTATGAGCTGCTCCTATATGGCCAGACGCTTAATTCTACTATCTGTTGCGAACAACTAGACCGCTTGAAGTAGGCGATCGACCAGAAGCGTCCAGAATTGGCCAACAGGAAGGGTGTAGTGTTCCAACAGGACAACGCCAGACCATACACTTCGTTGTTGACGCTTCAGAAGCTACGGGAGCTCGGATTGGAGCGGCAAGTAATTACCACCTGTTCCTGTCCATGGCGAACGCCCATGGTGGTGTGAAGTTGAACTCAAAAGAGGTTTGTGGAAGTGGAGTTCTTCGCAAAAGAGGAGGCTGCTTTTACGAGGGGGTATTATTAAGTTGCCGTCTAGATGGAAACAGATTATCGAACGCCGAAAACGGCGCATATTTGAACTAAATCCTTTCACTGTTACACTTTTTATAAAGCATTGAATGAAGAGCAAAAAAGCGGAAGGGAGATATTTGGCAACCTTATTTAAAAAACAAATGGCCGTGCTCTTCACATGCTGGAACTAGGCGGGTGAGGTGTGCTATGAGCTGTTAAAATCAGGAGAAACCATTGATGGATTGATGGAAAAAGTTATCGAGTACAACTAATGCATTTGAGTCACGCATCGAGTGAAAAACGAAAGGCATCACCCTTGCGCCACTTGGTTGTAGCGTCCAAAAGTTTCCTGAAAACGCTTAAATGGGGGGCCTTTCCCCATCTGCTGTTTTCTCTAAACCTTGTTTTAATGTCTTGCAAAACAATTTTTATCACCGCTTCGTGTTTTTTGAAGAAGTTGAAGACCGGCTCAAGGATTATATCAATGAGAGGACTGAATTTTAAGAGAAGCCAATCGAAAATTATCAGAGAGATGGGAAAAAGTACCCGCTTCTGACGGACAATACATTGAGTGATACATATTTCATGTTTTTCCGATATGTTTTCTTTTCTTTGAATTAAAAAACAAACGGAACGAATTAATTTGTGCTTTCAGCTCTTTCTTGAATAAATTGGTATTACTGTCACTAACAGTACAGTGTGGACGCCGCGGAGTAGTGCGTAGAGTAAGACACTCACACGCCGTACGTCTGGGTTCAATTGCCGGCCGAACACCTCGATTTTTTCACGGCACGACCTCTTTCGAGTTGCTGACAACATTCAAAGAGTAATTCTCTAAGAAAAAGCTTCTTAAATTTCACCGTTCGGTGTTGGCAAAAAACTGTAGGTCCCTTCTACTCGTAAGAGAACAGAACAGAATATCTGTCCGGCGAGTAGGTAGGTAGCTTAAGGTGGCTGATGAATACAATTAGTTCCATACAGCACCATTTTGCTACCACACCATACGTTATGGAGTGGCCAGCACAATCCCCTGACCTAAACCGTATTGAGAACTTGTGCGGCGATGTTAAAAATTCTGCCAATGAGGCCAAAGCAAAAAACTCCAAGGAATTGTGGGAGGTAGTGCGAGACTAATGGGAAAATAATTCGAAACACTGCTATTGTTTTGAACAACTGCGACCGACTGCAACCAAAAAAATAGTTAAAAGTAATGAACAACGTTTCAGTATCATACAGGACCATTGTGGTACCACACCATGTGGGAAGAACCTAAAACCAGCTGAAGCCGATAATAAAGTTTAAAATGTTGCCGGGAGGGGTTTTATTGAGGTCATGTAGGCCGTTGAGGAAGTAGCTTCCAAAGTGCTTGTGTCTGACGCGCGAGAGCACCGGGCATGTGCATAACAGGTGTAGGAGGGTTTCTGATTCTTCCTCATCCCTGCGGCTTCTGCAAAAATCGTTTGAGGGAGCCCCTAGCCTGCTAGCATGCTCACCGATTAGACAGTGCCCGGTTATGGCTCCCATGACCAGGCTTATGTCTGATCTTTTGAGCGATAGTAGCAGGCCACACCTCCTTGGAGACGCGACAAAGGTTATGGTTAGACCACCTTTGATTAGTCTGCTGGATCGCGTTCAAGTGCAGTTCTAACTTGCATGTGGCGAGAAGGATACCGAGGTGTTCGTGTTCCTGAAGTAGTGGTTGCGTTGTGGCAAGCCTGACCAACTCGTCTGCTTGACAGTAGCCCGGAATATCTCCATGACCTGGCACCCAGTACAGGCATATATTGAACTGCTGAGCCATCTCATCTAAGGATGTGCGGCAGTTCATGACCGTCTTGGAGTTCGTCGAGACAGATTCCAGGGCCCTGAGTACTGCCTGATTATCCGTAAGAATAAGGATATCATCTGAGGATATAATATTCCTCTTCAGCCAAGACAGTGCTTCGCGAATGGCCATTATTTCAGCTTGGAACACGCTACAGTGATTGGGAAGTCTGAATCTTAGACTAAGGTTCAGATCCTCAGAGTAGACTCCGCAACCAACGCCTTCGTTTGTTTTTGATCCATCGGTGTAGATGCACGTAGCGTCAGCAACCCATTGAGGGTTAGCCGACCACACGTCTCGTTTAGGGATCATAGTGCGGAAATTCTGTGTCAAGAAGACCTTCGGCGCCGCATAGTCAAGGTTCTGGTATACAAAGTTTACTCTTTGAAGGATTTTTGAGTGTCCGTTGGACACGTTCCATTGTGATGAGGAGATCAGTCTTATGGCTGTACTAGCCGCGGCCTGTTGGGCAAACAGGTCTATGGGCATAAAGTTGAGAATGACGTCCAATGCATCTGATGGGGTGGTTCTTAGAGCACCGCAGATACGTATGGAGACCAGCCACTGGACTTTTCTGAAGTCTTATAGTGTGGTGACGGCGTAAGTGAATGTCAAGGCTCTGTATTCGTGAAGCAGCTCTTTTCGGTAAATGAGCTCTGTCTCATTTCGCATCTCTCCCAAATTTATTCAATGTGGATCATATCTCTTGCATTTAAGAAATCGTTTTCCATCAGCTTTAAGACGCAGAAGGCAATTTTGCCTTCTTGGAAGCACCTTCGCCAGATGAAGTGCACAGGTTCAACTGCTGTGACTTTGTTGTGTAGCACTGTGTGCAAATTTTATTGAAGATCAGAATGCAATTCGTAATCTCCTTTGGATTGCGTTTAAAACCATTAAACACTGCCATGTGCGCTTGCAAAGGCACACCCACCTCGCAGAAAGCTACAACATTTATGAAACATATGACACACACAGTCTTTTTAGATATCTTCTCTCTCAGTTATTTTGCCCATGATTGATTGGAGGTTTCCCAAAACAAGTTCGTGGATTTTTGTCATGTTGAAGGCCTTTCATTTACACACTTGCAGTTTTTTTAGAAGCGCATCACGAATCCCTTAGTGGTCGCCGTGGCGTAGTGAGTAGCGTGAGACGCTCACACGCCGAAGGGTTTAGGTTCGACTCCCAGCTCAACACCAATTTTTCGAATTCTTCACGGCACCAACTCTTTCGACCTGCTGACGGCACTCAAAGAGTAATGACTGTCTAAGAAAGCTTCTCAAATTTAGCCGTTCGGAGTCGGCAAAAAACTGTAGGTCCCTTCTACTCGTGAGAGAACAGTAGCGCGCACAACGCGAGTAGTTGATGAGCAAGCTAGGCCCTGGTACCCCTTTGGACTGTAGCGCCAACAATTATTATTATTATCACGCATCCCTTGACACGTTCACTTTTGCCATCGAAAGGAAACCATCGATTCAACGTGAACGTTTTTTTTTTCCTTTTTTTTATAATTGGCACGCCCTAAAGGGATTGATTATACCCTTAAGTGACCAGAATTAAGTCACAGCATGGTCCAAAGATAGGGAAAGGAGTGAATGTATTTGACTTCACCAACTGAGCACTGTCCTTGTCTGTGGTCTTTTACTTTCCAGTTGCACTTTTAGCGGCTCAGAGCAAACAAAGGGCTAGAAATTCACTAAGCTTAGTTCTGGAAATCGATCAGGGGAACCGGAATAACTGCAGCAAAGTTCTAGGTTGTGATTGAGTTTTGTAGAGGAATGAATTCTGTCGAAATGAAGTGTATTCAAGTTTATCCCCAACAAAGAGATGAATCCCCTTCACACGGACTGCTGAGTTCACCGTAATAGCACGAAGAATATTGCAAAGTAGAGATTTCATATCAGAACCATTTTAAAATGTGCACCTGCTGCTGAAGGATATAAATCAAAATGCGGCCACCTGTAAACGTGGCCACTCTCAAGTTTAAGTGTCATACAGTCCCAAAAATCGATTTCCTTTAAATACAAACTCAAACATTTGTTCAATTCTGTAAGTTCTATTTATTCAGTAGTGGTTGGTTTTGTTTTTTCTTCGTTAAATATTTACAAATTAATTTACTCTTAACATTCTACTCACGTATCACACATAGCGGTTATTATATTTTATTAAATTTTGTTTTCTTGTGTTTATTCTATTTACAGGGGTTTGGAGTTTTTATTTTTCAAAGATTCTCTAAAACAGAACAAATAAGACGGAAAATACTCGACGGACCAGAGACGACTGCGCCCCGAAGCACCGAACAAAACGTATGTACGTCGACGAGAGTCTGACTAGATGCATGGTCCCATCGGCCACTTACTAACTGGAGGCACTGTTTGCCGACGCTTTGGATCGTTCTTTGGCCTCCTGTTGCGCTTTTTTCGAGCGTTTCCACTTCATTCGTCGATTCTGAAACCAGATTTTCACTTGAGTCTCGGAGAGCATCAGGCCGCTGGCCACCTCGAAGCGCTTCGGTCTGGACAGATACTTGTTCTGCTTGAACTGTTTCTCCAGCTCGAGCAGCTGTTGGGAGGTGAACGCAGTTCGGGGTCGTCGCGTCTTGCCCAGGATCGCGTGATGTGGATACGCGGCCAATTCGGGGATCCTGTGATGCAGCATACCGGCGCGGGCGAGAAACTCAAATGGCAGGTGCGACTGAACGAAACTGTGATTCATGGGCAGCTGCAAGTTGAGAAGAGAGGATTGCCAATCGTCAGTGAAATTGAATCGCGTCGCTTGTGGTTCGTTGCAACTCACCGGAATGGGTTTGCCAGAGGGATCCAATGGCCGATGGAATGCGGACCCGCCTTGCGCGAGCAAATGATACGGATGTCCGCCGGCGTACAGGGGAAAGTCCTGCGGTCGTATTGGACTGTGCGGCGGGATGGGTTTCTTGAATTCGTCATGGAATTCCATTCGCATGCTGATGTGGTGTTGGTCCTCACAGCCCGGGCTAATCGGCGGACTTGATCGGGGGGACGATGTTGGAGATTCTGATCTGAAACCACACAATAAACGAGAAGGTTAGCAATGATGGAACTGAATATATTCGGAATAGAATGACGCCTGTGGCGCGCATCGTTGTGAAAATTGGCACAAATCTAATCTAATCGAAGCAAGGTGATTGTGTTACGCTCTTCCGAGGGGACAAAACTTGTGATTAATCGTTTTGTGGAACAGATTATCTGAACATGACAAATGGAGAGGGAAATTAATGAGTAATTATTTGTGCTAGTGAACTGATGGAGTGATGAGACTGCGAACGTTTCTAGGAACTTTGGGTCAGCAGGATGGACAGTATGCTAGAGGGCTCACAATTCTCTGACTCATGCAAATTGTTAAATTCGAAAAATTATAAATTGTATTCAGCTTGTAAATGGATTTGTGATTAATCGGTCTAGCAAGAGGTCTACACCAGTTCGATGGTTTGGTAATGTCACTCAAGTAGATTATTTTCAATGTTGATTGCAAAAATCGTACTTAAAAGTTTAAAGTGTTTGATTAAAACATGATTTCGAAATTCGATATCACAGGAATTTCGAAATCATGCTTTAATAAAACTTTACAGTTTCGGACAACTGCAGTTTGTTCCATATTCCTAGAGGTCGAACGCTTTGTCGAAAGGAAGTGGAGTAATTTTTCCTGGACTCTAAACGGGACCCCCTTTTGATTCTGAATTCAAAAGACGGTGGTCATTGATGACTATGAACACTTTCCAGATGCATGGAGCGTCTTAAAATGTCTGCCTTAGAGAATTTTAAATTTAAAAACAAAATTTTAAGTACAAATCGATATATTTTTAGAATGGTTTGAAGATTTGTTTTCCCACATTTAGACCCAATGTTGGGTTTGGTACAAAGAGCGAGAGAGAAATGGTTTGAAGATATGTTTTCCGGCCCAATGCTGAGTTTGGAACAAAGAGCGAGAGAGAGTTAAAAAACTTCTGTCTGTCATAATCCAAAGTTGGAAAAATTGTGTCAACAGCTTCTACACCGATACACACAACAATTTGAGCAAGAAATGATGGAAAACAGTTTTGACGTTAGTTGAAAGACGTTGACGCAAGCTAAAAGACGAGGCACACAAATTCTGATTTTAAGGGAATTAGAAACTATAAATAATAGAATTAATTTCAGCAATAAAAATATTTTAAATCGTCATTCAAATCATTCCAAGTTCCTTATTAAAGTATTTAACTGTTGGGAATTAATAATTGTTGGCGCGACAGTCCACAGGGGGACCAGGGCCTAGCTTGCTCATCAACTACTCGTGTTGTGTGCGCTACTGTTCCCTCACGAGTAGAAGGGACCTACAGTTTTTTGCCGACTCCGAACGGAGAATTCCGAGAAGCTTTCTTAGACAGTCATTACTCTTTGAGTGTTGTCAGCAGTTCGAAAGAGGTGGTGCCGTGAAAAATTTGAGGTGTTCAGTCGGGAACCGAACCTAGACCTTCTGGCGTGTGAGCCTCGCACTTTACCCACTACGCCACGGCGGCCACTGTTGGGAATTACTGACAGAAATTTGGCACCACTGCAATTGAACCCGAAACTGTTAAAAAAATGAATTGAATTTCGGATAGGATTTCTTTCTCCGGATCTTAAAGCTAGACAATAGCGGCCAACCCATTTGAAATTTAAATTTTAAATAAAACTAAGTTTTTAATAAGAAGATATTGATTGTCTGGGAAAAGGTTTCAATTCTTTTTTCTTTTAAGTGTTGTGTTAAACATTGTGCCGTTTATTTTGTTCTGGGATATGAAAACAAATAAACAAGCACAGTGTTCATGGTTGCTTTAATGTTGTGGGAAAATATTTAACACAATGCTGAGGCAATAAAGTTTTAAAAAAATTAACTCACTCGACAGTGAGTGTTGGAGGGTGTTCTGGTTTTCATGAATTTCCATTATCTGTCTCTGAACTGACAATGTGATGGAGCAAATAGCTGTCATTGAAATCATAGAATTTTTTCTTTGGTGGTTCTGTAACAAAGCGGTTTTGGGGAAAATAGTTGATTTCGAAAATGAAATAAAAGCCAAAATTATTCGCAACTAGTTCTAGTTTTTTTGCAATTGCATTTGTTTATTAAAAATTCTTAAAGAAAAGGAAAATTTTTTAATAAAGAGAGAGGGAGAACCTTGGCAAAAAATGAGAAAATGTGAGTTTATCGTTCAAGTTGCCAACAATCTAACCAATTTTTTTAAAATTTAACATTACTAAGTTACTATTTACTTTTTTACATCTAACATTACTAAATTACTATTTACTATTACTATTAAACATTACTTAAGTCAGACAGCCTTGGACGCGGCAGTAGTGGAAGTAGGTTTAGAAGGCGTCGGCCTTGAGTGGCCGCCATGGCGTAATAGGTAGAGTACGACACTTACATTGAACACATCGCATTTTTGACTGTAGCATCTCTTTCGAGTTGCTGACAAGACTCAAAGAGTAATAACTGACTTAGAGAGAGCTTCTCAAACTTCGCCGTTCGGAGGTGGCAAAAAACTGTGGGTCCCTTCTACTTGTGAGAGAACAGTAGTGCGCACGAGTAGTTCATGGTTACCTTCTGGATTGTCGCGTCATTCAATATATAATGTGCACCTTGTCTGTCGATGTGAAAATTTTGTGAAATGTGAAAATGATGTGGAAAAGTGAAAATTTTCAAGACCACGTCGGAAAAATGGAACATCTATTAGTTTAACTTTAATTAGGAGCAGACATGACAACGTACAAGTGTTCTTAGTTTGATTCCTAAGGAAACTCTCGGATAAACAAATTCAAGAGAATAACTAAATTCGCAGTTTGTTCTTGTCAAGCGCAGTTGCTCCACAATTACCATAAAATGTATCATCAGGGTTACACTTTATTCCGGTGTGACATAGGACTGCAAGGTCAATACAAACATAAACAAGTTAGACTAGAGAGGCATCTCTGGTTACAAACATTATGGTTTCCCACTTCAATTGTCAAGTCAAACTTAACCCAGAAAACGTTTTTGATAAAACCATGAACTTGCAAATGGGTCAAAAATTGAAGAATGCAAGTTCATGTGTTGTGGCCGTCGTGGCGTAGTGGGTAGAGTGCGACGCTCACACGCCGAAGGGTCTAGGTTCGATTTCGGGCTGAACACCTCGAATTTTTCACGGCACCACCTCTGTCGAACTGCTGACAACACTCAAAGAACAATAACTGTCTAAAAAAGCTTCTCGAAATTCGCCGTTCGGAGTCGGCAAAAAATGTAGGTCCCTCCTACTCGTGAGAGAACAGTAGTGCGCACAACACGAGTAGCTGATGACCTTGCTAGGCCCTGGTCCCCCTGTGGACTATCGGCCAAACAATTATTATTATTATTATGTTCATGTGTTCAATGCAAAAATTGAACACACAAATCGAATCAAATCAAAAACTGAGCAATGCAGCTAGAAATTCTTCATCCAATACGAAAGGATTACACACACAAATGGATCAAAAAGTTAAAAATGCAGCGGGACCCAACTTCACCCAACACACCCCGTTCCCAAGGAAAAACATCATAGGCGTTTTTACGTTGAAAACTTCTAAGGGCATCAATAGTGTCAGAATACAAAGACTTTCAGAATCCAAAAGCACTTCTAAACGCCGAACTCACAAATCGTTGCCGTTTACTAATGCAACCTCTTCAAGGAGAACTCACAAATCGTTGCCGCTAAATAATGCAACCCCTCTTCAAGGAGAAAATAAGGCAACCTGCCTGGATCTCTGTACCCAAAGGGAAATCTAATCGATTGAGCCTGTTTGATACTGCCTTCGCAGTTCGAAATTATATTTGGCACAAACCACTGGACCAATTGATCAGGCCTATGGCATGGCAAATTGTTGACAAGGTCTTACTCCTACAAGGAAATTCTTAACCGAATAGGAAGAAAATAACTGATCACTGTGCTCCACACCACAATCTTTATAAAGTAAACTGTATAGTAATAGGTAAGTATTAAAGAAACACATTGAAATTACTTCTCTTTTTCCGTTAAGCGATGTCGATAAGTCCGACGGCCACTTGACTTTAGAACGGTTTGTTAACATTTTCCTGTGTATTTCACTAGTTTAATTATTTTCTAATAAAAATATCCTTATCAGTATGTAAAAGGAATGCTCCAATTCATGTAAGTAGGATCTTTTCATGGTTTCTACGAGGGGCCTTCAATATATTCTCGGTATCGCAGTGAAGCCGTGGTTATATACGAGAGGCGTTCAATATAATCTCGGTATCGGGGTGAGGCTGTGGTTATATATATAAATTGACTTATTTATCAAGTAATACTATTATTTAGTGCATTCATGTAAAATTTCATATAAGTGTGATTATTAATTCGCGTTCTATCTCTAGTTAAACAGAATCATAATGGCAACTGAGACGATGATGGTGAAAATTGTGCATCGCACTGTAATTAAATTTCTCACTAACAAGGAAAATGACACAAAACTATTCATAAAGAGATGGTGGCTGTTTACTAGGGTTCCGCACCTTCATTACCAACTGTGCAAAAGTGGTCAAGTGAGTTCAAGAGAGGCAGGGAGAGCATTGAAGACGACCCCCGCTCCGGTGCCACGACTAGTGCTTGTACGGGAGAAAGCATCAAAGAAATCGAAAAACTTGTTCTTGAGCATGCCCGAATAAAAGTGAAAACGATGGCAGAGATCACCAAGCTTTCAACTGGTACCATTCACACCATTCTTCATGACCATCTTGACCTTTCAAAGGTCAGTGCAAGGTGGGTGCCACGAATGCTCACAGCGCTTCAGAAAACAGTGAGAATCGCATGCTTTGGAGATGTGTAGTGAGAACGCGGACGGTGTTATGGATCGAATTGTTACTGGGGACGAAACATGGGTTCACCACTATGACCCTGAAAGCCAATAAGAGTCCACGCAGTGGCATAAAAAAGGAACAGGCCCCCTCGAAAAAGTTCAAAGTCACTCCATATGCCGGGAAGATCATGGCCACAGTTTTTTGGGACTCAAAGAGAATCTTGCTCATTGAGTACAAAAAATTTGCATAATTTGCGGGAGGAAATTAAAAAGAAAAGATGGGGTAAACTCGCAGCGGATGTGTTGCTTCTTCATGACAACGCTCCTGCTCACACGACACGAGTTTCCAAGGCTGCTGCGCAAGATTGTGGTTTTGAAGAAATCCAACACCCACACTATCGTCCAGACCTTGCCCCTAGTAATTATTTCCTGTTTTCGGTTTTGAAAAACGCCTTCGTGGAAAAAGATTTTCGGGTGATGAAGAACTCAAGTCGGCAATAAATGGGTATTTTACAGAGAAAGAGGAAATTTATTTTTTTGAGGTTTTAAAAAAGCTTATCTCAAGATGTAACAAATGCATTTAATGTTAGGGAGATTACATTGAAAAATAAAAACAATTTAAATTGAATTTCCTTCATATCGATACCGAGAATATATTGAACGCCCCTCGTAGCATAGAAATCATTAAACCTACTTTGGATCGATTTAGTTTCTACAGTGTACGAATATTAACCGCATTTTCCTTATTTTGAATATGATATATGTTACAAACAGTGTGAGAGAGAGAGAGAGAGAAAGCCTGCGAAGGGCCAGTAAGATTCTGATTCTACAAAGATCTGTAAACAAGTTTTAAGCATTTTTGTCTAGAATTTAAGTTTTCCTTCATAAATTGCAAAAAAAAAAAAAAAACACAGTGTAGTGATAGTGTGTTCTGAAAAACTGATTAATAAAAAATAAATTGAAGTCTCAAGGCTTCTTCGTTTCTAATTAACAATTTCGTGTCACTAATTCGCACTACACAGTTTTTTTACAGCAAAGGAAGTCGGAGTGTGCACATTTTTTAGGGAAAAATTAATTCCTTCCAAAATGCTGTTATTTGCCAAGTAAATCAGGCAACAGATTCACCGCAACCTTTGTACATTTTCTGCCGCAAAATTCTTTGTTTGTTCTTATACACGAATTTAAGCGTTGAGTTAGCGTTTTGTTTTTCATTTGGGAGCGAACAAAGGCACACGGGCTCGAGTTGCTCTGATCTCCTGTGGACCGTAGCGTCACCGAATGCCGTTTTAATTTCTTTTTTTTTTTTTGATTTGATGTAACCCATGCATGTGGTCGCCATGGCGTAGTGGGTAGAGTGCGACGCTCACACGCCGAAGGGTTCGACTCCCAGCTCAACACCAATTTTTCGAATTTTTCACGGCACCACCTCATTCGAGCTGCTGACAGCACTCAAAGAGTAATAACTGTCTAAGAAAGCTGCTCAAATTTCGCCGTTAGGAGTCGGCAAAAAACTGTAGGTCCCTTCGTGAGGGAACAGTAGCGCGCACAACACGAGTAGTTGATGAGCAAGCTAGGCCCTGGTCCCCCTTTGGACTGTAGCGCCAACAATTATTATTATTAACCCATGCATGCATGCAATCCACGTGTGTGTTAAGCGTCGAGTTTCTTACAAAGTTTGAATGTTCGAAATTTAGGCGATTACTGTGGTGTAGAGTGTAATTGAAATAGTTTACACGCCAAAGAGGCAAGGAGTCGTTTCTGAACTGTTCAGCTAGCACTTTTCCACAGCAAAACAACCACCACACTAAATGTCAATTAAAAGTTGCAATTTTGCCGGTAGAAGTCGGTAATAAATAGTAATAATAATATAATAAATAAATAGTAATAAAAACCGAAGAAGGTAATAAATTACAAGTTTTTACAATGCGAGGAGTTTCTGAAAGAGTCCTGCCAGGTTCCTGCATTCAAAACTGTCCCTGTGGCCCCTGACCCAATTACTTGTTTAGCTACACATTCAACTGAAAT
The DNA here is from genome assembly GCA_955652365.1 of Eristalinus aeneus. Taxonomy (NCBI): domain Eukaryota; kingdom Metazoa; phylum Arthropoda; class Insecta; order Diptera; family Syrphidae; genus Eristalinus; species Eristalinus aeneus. The sequence continues at coordinate 45,110,094 of OY019134.1, read as the reverse complement.
TTAGAAATGTATTAACAAATCCATTTGAAAGGGCGGCGCGAGAAATAATTGGCCTTGCGACAATTATTTCTCCCGCCGCCCCTTAAAATCTAGGTACATAGGAAGGTTGATATTCTTATTCATGACGTTAAGCTCACAGACATACGCACATTTTTCGGCGAATGCATATCACGTTTATAACTATTTTTTAATGCATGTTTTCTGCTTCTTAGATCTACATTTTCTGAATTTACAAATTTACCGTCGTCGATGTTGAACGGCTTTTGAGAAAGAATCCTCCAAGAAAATGGATTGAAAGTTTCCACCAAATAATGGCAGTTCCCTTAGGGAATTGGCAATTTCTCATTTTTAATTATTTTTTTTTAATTTGCAGGCGTTGGTCCTTCATGTATTTTATCATGATGAAAATATTCAGTGGACTGAAGAAATTGAGTAAGTAGAGTTGAGTAAAAGTAAAAAAATTGAGTAAAAAGAGTGCACTCAAAAGTTCAAACTTGTCAAGCTCATTTTAGAAATCGCCCTTGATGTGATACTTTCCAGATTCCTGCATTCAAAACTGGATAACGAGGTTGTCGAGTTTGGCCCATATACGCTCTGTAACGGCAGGCATTTAAAATAAGATTGTTCTAAGATCTGTTGATTGACATATCAGTTGCCGACGTAAGATGCAAGCGACAGGTTTGTCTTAACTTCAAGTACGCGGAACCCATAAATATGACCCAAACTAACAATGTTCGCATAGTTGAAAGCAAAACAATCTTGAATCTCATAAATACAGTACGTTCTCGAATAACTCTCGATTTAGGCAGCTCCTCTGCTTTTGCAACAACTGCATTTACCACCTTGTTGACGCGGTAATCGCAACTTTAAAAAAAAATGTTACTCGACAAGTGCAACTTTTGTTCTTTTACTCATATTTGTTTTACATGCATATTTTGTTTTACATGCTAACTAACAAACATAGTTCAATGAATTCAGTGCAGTGATCAATCGCTTTTGAGTTTTAAAAATTTGTGTCATTAAAAAAAGTCTAAAATTATTAATTAAAAACAAAAATGAAATTTTTGGGAAAAAATTAAGAAAGGAGCTTCCACACGTTTAGTCTACCCTAAGTAGAATGTGCATGAATCTACTTGACAGAATAAAAGAAAAAACGGGCGATATAAAAAAGTTTGTCCGATTTTGGAACAGATGGACCTGGGAAGAGGATAATTTTTAAGGCTGGCGGATACCCGAATATGAAAAATGTACTGTACAAGTGGCTTCCAAAACAAATACAGGTAACCCTCCTATAACGCGGTACTTCTATAGCGCGATTTCGCTACAACGCGGTTTGCGAATTGCGGAATGTTTCCTATAACGCGAATCCTACAACGCGATTTTTAAGCATTTTTTAAATACATATTCTATAAACTTTTAAAACTGGCGAAGAAGTTGGAAGAGTATGTTTTGGAAAACGATCCTCTTAATAGTAGAGCAGAAATGTTCAAAAGAAATCTTGAACATGATTTATCTGCCTACCAGGAAATCTATAAAGATTTACGAAGTAGGACAAAGCAGACATTAATAAAAGATTTTTTAAGACCAGCAATAATAACTGAACCGGATCAATGTGATAGTGGGTCAAGCTCGGATTTTGAAATAGGACGACCAAGAGCAAAACGTTTGAAGCAAATTATAATAAGCGAGGACGAGGAAGCGGATTTGTAGAAGGTTGAGATTTAAAATCCTCTGAAATATGTAGATTTGAAAATCCGTGTCTATTTTTCCCAGATTTTATTTTCCTTAGTTTTATGTTATTTAAATAAATAAATTGCTTTTTTCTGGTTAATTAAATGAATTAAATATGTTGAAATAGAAAAACAGAAAAATATCTTTGAAAAAATAAAATTTTTTTATTCGATGAAAGGTCTAATATAATTAATTCGGCTGAGAAAACTTTAACATGTTACTTGCGTGATATTGTATAAGAAAAGGAAAAATGGAGGAAAAAAAAGTTTCCCACAACGCGATTTTCCTACAACGCGGAGTTTTTCAGGAACCAATTAACCGCGTTGTAGGAGGGTTACCTGTACATCAAAATGTGCCAATTTCCAGCGAAGTCCTCAAGACGAAGGTTTCCTCATTGCATTGGAAATTTTAAAAAGACACACGGAATTTGCGTTTTGAAAATTTGCAAAGAAAAGCTGTCAAACAAACCGCAGTTTTGAGTCAATTTTTAATTAAATTTAAAGAACAAGTCAAACAGCTCGACTTGGCTCCTCGTTAAACTTATAATGACGATGAGTCCGGACTGTTCTACCGACCTATGCTCAACAAAAATCTTGAAGATTTAATCGCCAGCTACGAAAGATAAGTAAAGAAGGAATCACGTTTTCGTTTCGCCTGCACCAATGCATCTGGTCTACACAAAGTTAAGCTTTTCGTAAACGGTAAATCTGTACCAGACAATGTTTGGATGACTCTAGCATTCTTTGAACAATGGTTCCACTCGGCATTTGATTCTGAGGTAACAGAACTAAGACTAAGGTAGAGCTTTATTAATTAAAAAATACAAACGCGATTATGGCAACAAACTCGCTCATTGCAACTACACTTGTTTTTATTAGTTGCGTAAATCGAGAATGTACTGTATATCGAAAAATGTGACAGCCATGACGGCAGTGTAAAAATTGAAAACGAAACCTTAAAGATTAAAGTTTTTCAATACAATTATTCCTATCACTCAAACTTTCGAAATCTTTCCAAAATCTTCTCGAAATGAGAGAAAGAGGAACAAGCAGTGCGATTAATTTGCGTATCTCCACCCTAATGAATCATTTACAATTTCAAAAAGATTACAAGCCTTTCTTTCACTTTGTTTCTCACCTTGACATTCCGTCGGGACTAGGCGTCCCGTACTGATCACGATTCTCGTGTATCCGTCTGAGCGCTTCCTGTTCGCTGATCGCGGCCGCTGGTAGGTCACCGTGGGCGCTCATTGGCAGTGCCAATCGGTCCTTATCATGTTCGGCGTCACTTTGTCCCTTCGCCAGGAGGGCGTCAATGCAGAACGACTTCTTGGCGGGAGCCACCGGTGGCGGTGAGGTTTGCGTATATGGCCCCGGCAAACGACTGATGTACCCCGGATGCGAATGGTAAGTGTCGTATTCACGTATTTCCGTCGGCAATTGAATAACGCCCGGCGGTGGCGGTAGGCAACCACCTCCGATCATGGCTGGATGTGGCGGTTGCGTTTGATGAGATGGCGGTAGGGGTCTAATGGGCGAGTGTTGCTGCTGCACCAACGGCAGTGGCTGATTGCTCTCCACCGGCAATGGGCTAAGGGTGTAGCTGCTTTGTGGGGAGTTCGCCGATTGTGGTGAGTTGATTGGACGCGGGGGCGATAGCGATGCACTTGTGTTGTTGTCACTTTGATAGTCTTGTCCCAGTGGGCTCGGATGACTGTTTGAGGTTAGGAATCGCGATATATGTTGCTGTTGCACTTGAGCACTTGACATTATGATTCACTGTTCCACTTCACAGCTGCACTTGTTCTGAGTGTTATTTTGCACTTGTGTCTGTTCTTTGTTCTAAGTTTCAGGTTTTATTGAAAGAAAGGCGGCACATAAACGTCCGACCACGTCAACAGCGCGTTCCGAACTGTGATAAAATTCGCCTTCAATTGTCACATATATCCGTTATAATCTTTCACACTTCGCGCATACCCTACACGCATGGGTACTACTAGACAACTACACGCGCAGCAAACCGGTTTTGACACCACCCCTCGTCACTTACACAGACGCGCTGTGCATGTGTGCAGAACTTGTTTGTGCAGAGAGACCGGCGATAGTGCGGACGATAACCGATGGGCGGGTCAATGGGAGAAACTCCAAAATGAAGATTGGATATAAAAGTGGGGCGTGGCCTGTGATGGTAGTGAAAAATCTCATCGAACAAGAAGCACAAGTGGCCTCACTCTACGACGCGGTGATGGTATGGTGGTAGGGATAATTGTCGATTATCGGGTGAGTACGGTGACGAACTCGAACTCGACCTACCACCCTCGATGTCACCGCCGTCGTTGCTGCTGTCGTTCGTCGTCATCCTTATCGTCGTTGTCGACCCACCACCACCACCACCACCCAATGCTGAAGAGCACTTCTGAGGTGATTTTTTCCAATTACAGAGTCAGAATGGGGTGGAAATTTGACTTTAAATGGCGTAAAATTTCCTTCTATCTCGCTCTCGGTGTCTCTCACTCTCGCAGTGCTTCTGTAGATGGTGGGTGGCAAAAAGATCCAAAGGCGAATTGGCGCAAATGTGTGCTCTCCTCTCGGCTTCCGCACAAGGTCCATCTCATTATTGTCCATTTGTTTGATTGTCTGAACTTTTTCTGGTCCGTGCGCTCTTCCCGTTGGTGCTCCGCTTGAATATGGAAGAGCTGTGGCTAAGCTGTGTCCTGGAAAAATGTAAATTGCTGGTAATGTCCTCTTTCGGTAGAGTAAGTGGCAATCAATTTGTCGTATGTGAGCGATTTGAACATTTTATTTTGGTTGATTTTTATTTTTATTTTATCCTTCTTGTGTTGGGGAGTAATGGCATCCTCTCGCCGAGGACTAACATTGACGGTGGGGCCATATCGATCGTTAAGGCCGATGGGGAGGGAATGACAACCACACGTACGCGTGCCGTAATGTTCGATTTTATTGACTTTTTGAGTGGCGACGGAATAAATCAGAGACCAATAAACTTTCTGTTAAGAGGCGGTTAATCGATAATTATGTGTCAATGAGGTTCCAAGCTCATTGAATTGATGATGCATTAAAATGAATTTCTCCGGCGTCTATGCATATGATTGCATATCTGTGTGAAAAAGTGGCAAATGTTTCGATCGATGTTATCATTGAAAGGATTTCCAAATAAACGCGATGAAGAGAGATCTGGGTAGCCGAAAAGAAAAGATGCATTGGGAGACAGTTTTTAAAAGATGTGGCTGATCCTGAGAAGGGATCGCCTACTTAATGCAAAGGTGTGACATTTGTCAGCAATAATAAGTGTGTCTCAGGGTCAGTTTTAGACAACATACTGGCAACAGGCTTTTTGGGAAGTTTTTATTTTCTTCTTTTAGTTGGATGAGACCCTTCTAGTGTTTCTAGAAATTCATAGTGAATCTGCTTCGACAGTTAAATCATGTAAAAAGTGGTTTCGGCGTGTAAAAAAACAAAGCGTCCTGGCCATCTCAAAATGTTTGAAGATTATGAATAGTAGGCTTTACTGGATCAAGATCCATGCCAAACACAAAGCGAACCCGCAAAATGACTGGACTTAGAAAATGATATCCATTCCGCAATTGAGTGCGGTACGAATTGAAACCGAAAATGATTTTTCACTTGGCACTGCTTCTTGAAACATATCAGAGAAAGGGAGTTTTTGGCCGGACCAGACTGGAGATGAAAAGCGGATATGCAGACTGGTTTGGTGTACCAATAATAATATTAATTGTTGGTGCGACAGTCCACAGAGGGACCAGGGCCTAGCTTGCTCGTCAACTACTCGTGTTGTGCGCGCTGCTGTTCTCTCACGAGTAGGAGGGACCTACAGTTTTTTCGCCGACTCCGAACGGCGAAGTTTGAGAAACTTTCTTAGACAGTTATTGCTCTTTGAGTGTTGTCAGCAGCTCGAAAGGGTTGGTGTCGCGAAAAATTCGAACACCTTGAAAGGTGTGAACCTAGACCCTTCGGCGTGTGAGCGTCGCACTCTACCCACTACGCCACGGCGGCCACGGTTTGGTGTACTATGAGCTGTTTAAACCAGGAGAAACGATTAATGGGAAACATTATCGACTACAATTGAAACCTTTGAGCCGTGCATTGCGTAAAAACAACCAGAAAACAGAAGCGATCGAAAGGCATGACGAAGAAATTTTGCAACTTGACAACACTTGGCCCCATGTGACTGTAGCGGTCAAAAGCTTCCTGGGAACGCTTGAAATGGGAGGTCCTTCCACACCCACGTATTCTCCACGCTTTACTCCTTCCGACTACTGGCTTTTTCGATTGTTCGTTCGTATCTTTTGAATAAATCGAAGACTGGCTCAAAGTTTGGTTCGATGCCAGAGAGGACTCATTTCTTAGACATGGCATTTAAAAGTTTCCACAGACATGGGGAAAAATAGTAGCTTCCGACGGATAATAGCTTAAGTGACCTTTTTCAATAAAAAAAAATATTTTACCACAAAAACAGAATATTTGATTTGCTTTATGACATAACATCAAAACAAAGGTCGATCCTCATACGGCCAATGCTCACCTTTGGCTGTCCCGTGTGTTTCAACGTGAGTGCAAGCTTGATGGAAAAGATTCGGGTGTTTGAGAGGGCTTGTCTTAGGGCTTGCCTTCGCCTCTACAGAACACCAGAGTCCCAGTACATAAAATTCTACTCCAATGAGGTCTTATACAACAGGGCGAACCTGATACGAGTGGACAATTTCCTGGTGAAGTTGATTCGAGATCGCACTGCGAGAGCGATGAACTCGGTTAATAACTTGGTCTCTGGGGCGTACTACCCCAATCCACAGTATCACGAAAGGGTACGTCAAACTGACTTCGTCCCCCCAGAAGCATTTCTCCATTTTGATAGGCATGGTCTTATAAAAGACATAAATGGGGTACCGCTCCTCTTTCACATCGCCCGTTCAGCTTTGGATGAGCGACTGAACTAGGACCGTTCCGTCGCACAAAGCGCTGAGGAAGACCTCCTCCGCTTTAGTAGGGCGATGTCGAGTCGGGATAAGAGAGATGCTGCGTTACAACATCGAAAGTTTTGGTGACTGAGAGGTAAACTGAGAGAGGGAACTCCCTCGTCGAACCCTTTAGACCCGGGGTAGAATGGGTAGCACAGATCTCCTTCAAGGGAGTAGTCGGTCTTGTAGCGGATGTGATCCAGCTACCTATGGCCTACTTATAGACTTAGTGTAAGATAGTTATAAGTTTTGTATATAAATGTGCATACGAAAAAAAAATCTAAGTATACACATTTGTACATTGAGTGTACTCATGTGTAAACAAATGTACATAGATTAGGTGCACGCATGGATATATGGTCGTATAGTATTATACACACATGTATATATGTGTGTATGTTTAGTTAAGGTAGTTATAAGTTATTTTAAGGTAGTATGTAAGTTAGCACATAAGTTTTAACTAAAAAACAAGATTCAGTTATAAGCTTTTTCTTTAAAATGTTTCTTAATAATAAGTAGTAAACATACTGATAATTAACTCCATAAATATATGAAATGTAAGGTTAGATCGAAAGACAATAGATTAAGGATAAGTTTAGCTTAGAGTGCCCGTCGAGGGCCAGTAAGTTAGATTGTAGGAAAAAGAAACCAAAGTACGTCCAACTAGTTTTAAGCATTTTTTGTCTAGTACGTAAGTCTACAATGAATTGGAAATAAAAATGTATTAAAAAAAATAATAATAAGGTTGATAAAATACGTGCTCGCCGTGGCGTCTAGGCTCGACTCCCAGCTCAACAACAATTTTTCGAATTTTTCACGGCATCACCTCTTTCGAGCTGCTGACAACACTCAAAGAGTAATAACTGTCTGAGAAAGCTTCTCAAATCTCGCCGTTGGGAGTCGGCAAAAAACTGTAGGTCCTTTCTACTCGTGAGAGAACAGTAGCGCGCACAACACGAGTAGTTGATGAGCAAGCTAGGCCCTGGTCCCCCTTTGGACTGTAGCGCCAACAATTATTATTAATTAAAATACGTTTCATGTCGAATTATTCATTTTTCGATGTGTTGTAGAAAGTAAAGCTTCATAGGTCACACTCGGTGATGTATTACTGCTTTTTGACAATATTAATATCATTAAAACGGCCGCTCCGGAACGATTTGCAGTCTACGATTTTTTGTATATATACAGTTATGTGCAAATGAATTTTGACAAACGAAATGTTCAATATATCTAACTTTATTTTCAATTAAAATTAGAAAAAAATAACACAGGTCAATTTTAATACTTTATATGGCCTCCCTCGGCATTTATGAGTGCGTTGACTCTTTTCGGCATTGATGAAACAAGTCGGTCGCATTTATCTTTCATTTCTTCGTCACGAAACCAAAAATCAATAATAGATTAAATCAGCTTAGTTTTTGTGGTGCAGTCTCTGTTCCTGAGACTTCCATTGGTAATTGCGCACAGATTCTCAATTGGATTGAAGTCAGGGGAGTTGTCAGGCCAATCGAGAACATCTATTTTGTGGTTTGTAAAATACTGTTTCATTTCTTTTGATGTGTGACATGAAGCAAGATCCTGTTGGAATATTGAATTTGCTGCGGAACGTCTCCTCTGAATGATTGGAAGCAGCATTTGAGTTAAAACTTCTGCGTATTCGGAGCTGTTTATCATACATAGCTTCTATTGGCTTATGACTTACAGGGCCTTCAAATGTAAAACAGCCCCAAAACATGACTTTGGGAGGGTGCTTTGGCGCTTGAACGATATAGCCGGATGGGAGTTTTTCTTTCGGACTTTATCCCACGACACTTACCCGCTATCCGTGGGCTTCAAAGTGATTCTCGTCCGAGAAAACAACTTTCTTCCAATTGTCCACTGTCCTCTGTTCATTCCCTATGTTCCTTAGCCCAATTTAGTCGCTTCTGCCTCATTTTTCGGTCAACAGCTGCTTTTTTCAAAGGCTTTGTTGCCTTTCGATCAACTTCCAGAAGACGCCTACGAACTATAGACGCATCCACCTGAACGCCAGCTGCTGTCCACTCCCTTTGCATGTCAAAACTTATGTTGCCAGGATTGATTATTTTATTTCTTATCAAAACCTTATCGTCATGTTTTGTTGTTTCCCGTTTCCGCCCGCAATGACCCTTCCGATTGGATTCAATTGATCCAGTGACCTTCTGTTGAGCTATGTATAGTCCTTGAAACACTGGATTTTGAAACCCCAACGTCAGCTGAAATCTCTCGTATGGTTTTTCCAGCGTGTACATGTAACGCAATGACTTGTGCCTTCTTTTCTTTTGGAATATCCACTATGATTAAGTCTTAATAAATAATGTTTGAAATTTTATGATTTCATGATTTTCCTTAAAAACATCAACTTACCTCTTAGAACAACCGAATTTATTGAAATGTCTAGCAAAAACATTCAAAATACAGCATATAATCCATAGCCTAACAATTGTGTGGCGCGACAGTCCACAGGGGACCAGGGCCTAGCTTGTTCATCAACTCCTCGTGTTGTGCGCGCTACTGTTCCCTCACGAGTACAGTTTTTTTTTTCAACTACTCGTGTTTTTTGCTTACAGTTCTTTGCCGACTCCGAACGCCGAAGTTTGGGAAGCTTTCTTAGACAGTTATTACTCTTTCAGTTTTGGCAGCAGCTCGAAAGAGGTGGTGCCTTGAAAAATTCGTGTTCAGCCGGAAATCGAACCTAGACCCTTCTGCATGTGAGTGTCGCACTCTACCCACTACACCACGGCGGCCAATCTTTTACATTATATTTCGTTAATCGCACAGCTTTTCTCTTCTTCTACGAAAAATCAATAAGTACCCAGTCTAAGGTCAGGCTACGTCCAAGCTGTAATTCTCTCTTCTATTACATTCTCAATAAAAATGTATTCCAACGACTAGTACCCAAAAAAATAAGCCGGATTGTCTGCAGAAAAAAAAGCCTTGCCTGCCGCACATCCAATGGGGATGACATTAGAATTAAAATACCACAAAAGTACTTACGCAAATAATTCCTCCCCGACAGCGGGATATTTAATCTCATTTGTTATTCTTTCCGTCTTTGGGGCGTCCTTTTCGTCTTCACTTGCAAAGCACACGGGTCCTGACGCAAATGTATACGCAAACAGCAATTTCCTCTGTCCTCCTGTGATTCCGTCTTAAGCGTCTTTATGCTAATTCCCATTGTTTTCATTTCTTAATGGATCCTAATGGCACCAGAAATTCCAACAAGCAGTCGAAGGACATCTTTGCAAACCAAGACAGACAGACAAGACACAATTTGCCAGCAACGTTGGCGCTGACCAATGGGGATATGTTGGTTTTTATTTGCCGTTGGGGACTATTGATTTTGTGGAAATATCGATTTGGTGGTGGCCGCCGTGGCGTAGTGGGTAGAGTGCGACGCTCACACGCCGAAGGTCTAGGTTCGATTTCCAGCTCAATACGAATTTTTCACGGCACCACCTCTTTCGAGCTGCTGACAACATTCAAAGAGTAAGTCTAAGAAAGCTTCTCAAATTTCGCCGTTCGGAGTCGGCAGAAAACTGTAGGTCCCTTCTACTCGTGAGAGAACAGTAGCGCGCACAACACGAGTAGTTGACGAGCAAACTAGGCCCTGGCCTCCTTGTGGACTGTCGCGCCATACAATAATTAAATTATTTTTTTAATTATTATCAATTGGATGGGATGGTGGTGAAATATTGATTCTGAACAGTCGTAGAAGATATCAACTAACTTGATGGGCAGTGATCTTTCATTTGTCAACGGTAGGTGTTGGCTGGTGCGGCGGAACACTCATGGTTTCCGTTTTGTTTGATTAAACGTTCATTATCACTTTTATTAGCATTCAGCTTCGGAATGTTCACGAAGTAAAGAGCAGGAACAATTGCGCCTGCTCGTCGCTTCAGAAGCGCCTTCTTCTTTTTGTAAGACGAATTTCCTGACATGTGTGTTGATAGCACTGTGTCCGAAATTTGCACTGACAAGTATTCTGCCCGTGAATTTGTCTATCCGATAGTAGTAGCTCACACGACTGAGTAAGTTCCACATTTGGATTTATTATGATTGTGAGTCGTGTCTGGCTGGAGAAGGAGTCTTTTTTGACATTTGTCATAAAGGGCAGTACTCTTTGAGACAACCTAACGATGCCGCTTCTGGCCAGTTGTTGCTGAATATTTCAGTCTTCTCAAGCTGTGTACATAAATGTTATAGTACTTAGCATCTGCTGTTCCAAGGCTCACATTGGGGATGATTTAAAGGAGACCATGTTTGGGCAGCGGTCTGTAGTTCAGAGCTTGTCAAGACCAAATTGTGCAAAGCCATAGAGGTGGAAGTAGTTTCTACAGCAAATGTTGAGGCACAGGAATCAAAGTCTGGACTGACACCTCATTTACTTTTGATATCTTACTTACAGCAATTGAACGCTGAAACACCTGAATTTGTTCATTTGCCATCTTTATTTTACCAAGCTTAGCCTAAGGCCCTTTGATACTCTGGATACTAAGCTACATTAGAATTTTAATAATATTGTAGTTATTCAATAAATAAATAAATAAATAAATTTTACGAAGTAATCTGAGAAAAGGCCGTGCCTACTGAAAATATTTGTTAATTGCTATACGCAGCACCGGCCTAGTTGAAGGGCTATAGGCTTCAAGATTCTTCTTCTATTGAAAACACTGCCAACTTAACGATTGGGCGTCTTATTCCGCCGCTCCTGGTCCTTACGTTTGCGACCCTGACCTTTCCGTCCTGCGACCCTGACCTTTCCACTCTGACCGACCGCCTCCACTCGTCCTATTGTCCACTATTGTGGCATGCTGCTGTCTTCATGGACGACGATGACTTTTCCGACCACGAGGTTAGGTTGCTCTTGTGCCCACTTGCTACAACCTTCCAGGCTCCTCAAATAGTCCCTTGACCACTTCTGCCAGAACTGCTGCTTGAGAGAGCATACAAGCTGTCATCTTTTTAAGCATCTTGTTGCGACTTTCGGCAGGGGCTTTGATGGCAGCGCTTTAAGGGAGCGCCTCGCCGTCGTTGGGATCCATTCTGAGGGTTGCGATGGGTTTTCAATTGAACACCGCCTCGACTTCAGCGAGAACCGTGAGTACGAGGGTTGCCTGTTATATTTCGAGATTAGAGAACAAAAACAATAATTAATCATCGAAAACAGCTTCATTGTTTTTCGAAATATTCCCCACTAAGATCTGTACACTTTTGCGTGCGTTTGAACCAGTCGTCGAAGCACTTTTGCCACTCTGATTGAGATATCTCCAAAACATGCATTCTGAACGCATCAACCGCTTCTTCAGGTGTCGAAAAAGTTGACCTCTCATTTTATTTTTTACGTACGGGAATAAAAAGAATTTATTCGATGCCAAGTCAGGACTATACGGCGAATGACTAATCAAATCGATGTTTTGAGTGCTCAAAAATGCAGTTGCTTGAGCCAATGTGTGAGAGCTCGCATTGTCGTGGTGAAGAGTGATCCGTCTTCTGCGGTTGGTTTTCCTGGTTTCTTGGAACACAACTGGCAAACAAATGGTTGTGTACCACTCAGAATTGACTGTTCTGCGTTGTTCTAGAGGTACGGTTGCGACATGTTCAGTTTTTCCGAAAAAACAGGCGACCATTTGCTTGGAAGTGCTTTGTGCGCGAGAAACTTTTGTTGGATTTGGTTCAATTTGAAACACCCATACAGTCGACTGCTGTTTACTTTCGGGCTCATACGCATCAATCCACGTTTTATCACCTGTCACGATGTCATAGACGTGTTTCGAAGCACCGCGATTGTATTTTTGGAGCATTTCTTTCGACCAATCGACACGAGCCTTTTTTTGAGCGTTTGAAAAATTTTGTGGGATCAAACGCGAAGAAATTTTTTCGACGGTCAAATGTTCATGCAATATTGAATGTATGCTGGTCCCACTAATGCCTAAGGTTGTCTCAATCTTACGATGGGTCACATGACGATCTTGCAATATCAGTTGGCGCACAGCATCAATGGTTTCCGGAACAATAACTGATTATGGACGACTTTCACGAAATTCGTCTTGGAGTGAACTACGACATCGGTTGAATTCCCCGATAAACATCGATAAACACTGGTCCTTGATGGAGCTTCATCACCGAAAATTGAATTAAGTTCATCGATGCACTGTTGTTGATTTAATCCACGTCAAAAGTTGTAAAAAATAATCGCAAGAAAATTTTCACAATTTGATTCCATTTTCTGGTCGAGATGGATCTTACAAGTTACTGTAAACAACAAAAATAGCGCTCGTATGTCAAATGTTCTGAGTATATATAATCTCAAAAATGTCAAAGTTTACGATAGAGCTAACAGTTGCCAGATTGCAAACACTAGGGCTGCCCAATCCGGAAATATAAAAGGAAACCTTCATACTTACTGTAATTGATCGCTGAAACATCTTGCTCCAACCTTCCAGATTCTTCATGTAGTCCCTTGACCACTTCTGCCAGAACTGTAGCTTGAGAGAGCATACAAGCTGCCATCTTTTTTAACAGCTTGTTGCGAGTTCCGACAGGAGCTTCAATGGAAGCGCTTTAAGGGGGCTTCTTTTTAGAAGGTGTGAGGGTGTGAGCGCTTCGCCGTCGTTGGGATCCATGCTGAGGGTTGCAGTGGGTTATAAATGGAGCACCGCGTCGACTTCAGTAAAAACCGTGAGTAGTTTCTCGCTCGTTAGGAGTGCACTTCCTGCGGTCGGCTACTGTAGACTCTTCGTCGACTTCGCAGCCCCTGCCTACAGACTGCCGAAATGAGGAATGAATGCGTAGTTGAAGCAGATGCTGACAACACTCAAAGAGTAATAATTGTGTAAGAAAGCTTCTCAAATCTCGCCGTTTGGAGTCGGCAAAAAACTGTAGCGAGAGAACATTGGCGCGAACAACACGAGTAGTTGATGAGCAAGCTAGGCCCTGGTCCCCCTTTGGACTGTAGCGCCAACAATTATTATTGAAAACTGTAACTGTCGAGTACTTACTTTTTCAAATGTTAAAAAATTATTTTACCTGCGTTACGATTGACTGTTCGGTTACAAGGAGGTTTATATGTCCCTTCACTCGGACCGCTTAATTTTTAGTACAGTAGTTTAGTACCACAGTTAGTCTGGTGAAAATAAAATATGGTTGCTTGGGCGCGTAATTCAAATTTCGTATAGGAAAAAAAAAATTATTGTGAAGTACATAATGTAGCAAATTATGTACTTCACAATAATTTTTTTTTTAATTGCCATGCGCAACAACGGGGATGAATAGGTGTACAGTCTCTATAAAAGATCACACTTCAAATATTCATTTGAAATTAATTTGTACTCGATTTCATTCAAAGAATCTACAGTGCGCGCTCGATAGATTTATGGTTGTGCTGATAAAGGACAAATCCGAAGTAATGGTAATTTTCAAAATGCCTGTCCAATGCACTCTACATGGTAGTGGAGTCCCATTTAAAGTGCTAGAGAAGTTTAAGTATTTTGGAGTCCTTTTCCCAAGTGATGGAAGGAGAGAGCCACTGAGGTTTCTTGTAGGATTAACCAGGCTGGACGAATCTTAAAGCAGCTTGGTAGAGCAGTAATACAAAATGCAAAGCTTTCGGTTTTTAACTCAGAGTTTGTTCCAACTCTCACCTATGGTCATGAAACTTCGATATTGACTGAAAGATTAAAACCGCGAATACAAGCTGCTGAGATGAGTTCTTTCCGTGCCGTTGCAGAAAAAATTCTCCAGGATTGGCTGAGAAACCCGTCGGGGAACTCAATGTTAATCAGGTTCTTCTTTGGACGAAAAGTCCTCTATTTTGTTGAATTGGTCACGTGGAACGAGTGTCCGTTTCATCACGAATTTCGATGCGTTCTTTAGATGTAATTCAATCTGGTGAGCGACCGCTTGACAGACTTAGGCCCAGGTGCCTGGATTAAATCCACGAAGTCGCGTTTAGGAACAGCTTCTGATGACATTTATAGAGTCAATGGCAAAGGATCATGTGGCTTAGAAGTCTCTTGTGAGTACATTATAACCGCAACCCCTTTAGTGGAACATGCGGGTTAGACATGATAATGATGATGACGTTCAAAAGAATCGCTCACAAGCTTCAATAGATCAAGTCGGTGCAACTGTACACGCACGTTCCTGCCCATTCAATCCCTTCAAGTCTTCAATCGGAGCGCACCCGATAAGGTCAATTAGAGTGCGCCTATCAATTTCACCTCCCACCCAGACAAAGTCAATCACTTAACTGCCAGCATCGCAAACACCACAGTCACGGCACCGAATCGAATGCGTACTGCTGCAAAATGTCCACGACGACCCCTGTCGATTGAATTGATTTTGTAATTGCAGCATTTAGGCCAAATCACTTGGAAAATTTCGACAATTTGCGACAATGCGCGACGAGAAAAACGTCACATATGTCGCAGCAATTACACCCCACGAAACCGCCGACGGGACCAACCCACCCCCTGTAATCTGCATTCAGCCGCAATAAGTGCAAACACAGCACAGCAGGTTGCAACCCTCCGCTACGGCGGCGTCGTGTTAATTCATCTGATAAGTGAGCAATAATATTTCGGTCTCTAGCTGCAGGGCTGCACTCGCAAGCGGCTGGGATTATTAATTGAATAAATATTTAAGTCGTTTAGACGAATTGTTCCCGCTTGTTAAGGGTGGTCTCCCTGCGCAATGGGGTGCGGGTAGTTTTTGTAATTCCCTCTACAAATACGGGTTGTTGTCATCACCCGTCGCACCCCAAACTAATCAAAGGATGTCACAGCAGCGGCACTTGTCACAGCCATTTGCCCGTCGATGCAGCACGACCACCGCCATCGCTTCGCAAATAGCATCGCGCTTCGAGGGAGTGTGCGCGAAGCTAATTGCTGTTTCGGCTTTCATATCTCGGAATCGGAGCCCATCGACTGATGGTTTTTCTTTTCACTACAAACTTGGATGAGCGTCCACAGTGATGCGTGTGTGGGTCCCGCTTCGGGTTCAAGGAGCCATCGCAACAACACACTTAAGCACGTTCAAATGTTCCGTTCTTGGTCGCAAAGTGGCGCGCACAATGGAATGCAAACAGACCATTAGAATCGGTTACGGGACGAAGTAATGAGGCACCATTCTCTACTTCACCGAGATGGATAACACTGGCCGCACGAACCGTACGAAATCCGCAGACAAAACATCAGACATCTCATTAGTGAAGTTTAAAGAGCTCCACAATGAACCCCCAGCGGGATGGAGGACGGCTCGGAGTTGGTGCGGAGATGTTGGATCTATTTTCTATTTGCTTTGGAATCGGATTTTTAATTCAGGACTTTCACCGGCAACGGGTTGCGAGGATTTTCCCTTTTTTCGAGAATTCTTTTTTTTACCTCCACTTGGGGTGTTTGTTCACGTAGCTACTGGGTGAGTTGCAATTAGATGCAGTCAGAGAGGGGGAAATGTATTTATTCTTGTTTGACTGTTAGACAACACAAATTACGAGCAATTGTTGGATTATGAGGTGAGTTCTTGCCAGTCGAAGGAATATCGCGCTCAGAAGAGGGGATTAGTGTCTCCATCTTCGAATGGAATACTGTCTGCGGGCGTGGGGGATATTGGCGGCGAAACTAGGAACTTTTGACGTTTGATTGTAAAGTTAAGGAAACTTTGAGATCGTTTTACGGGCCTTCGATTTAAACTTAACGTCCACCGCGTCACCTTATTCGAGTTGCGGACAAAACTCAAATAAATCTCAATTCTAATATTTTTGTCCCTTCTATGGCTCACGGTTTTCTTTTAACTGCGTGGCAGTAAATTCTCGGACTTCAAAGCAGGTCGGTGATGCTGGGTTTCATTATTGATTCAAAGGCGCGCAGTGAAATCTAAAGACGATCGTATGTTTTGTACTGTGGTACAAAACGTTTCGAATAACGTCAAGTTTTCCGGCCTCGTGTTGACAAATCGCTAGCCGCAGGTGAGATATATGCACAGAAAGCACCTAAAATGATGAAATATTGTTCATGGTTCGTAGTTGGTGTCAAATTGGTTCGTTATTTAAGGGGAATCCCGCGAAGATTTTGTTTTTTATTTTCGTACGCTATAGAGTCCAAAGCGCAGTCAAAATAGTGGACTTAACTCGGTAACGAAGGTTCTTGTAATTCAGAAGATTTAATCTACACTGAGTGCTTGGAATAGGGCAAAAACAAAGGCAGGGCAACACCTCTCAGGGGCTTAGCGAAGAGAAAAGTTCTCTTTCACTATGACACCGGCACAAATCTCCTTCGGGGAAGGAATTGGGGGCACCACTGCATCTGGTTTATCAAACCAAGATGGCGCCAACACATCACTCAATAAGCCCCAGGACTTACCAACAAAAACAAATTTTCTAAACAAAATTCCTCCATTGCCTTTTTTATAGAACGTTTTATGTTTAGCCTTAAAATGGGCTTCAGGTTCAGCGATCACCTTCTCATTCGAGCCATATTTTTTTTCCGGTGAGCATGTCCTTGAGGTCTGAAAAGAGCTACAGTCGTGTGCAAATTAATTGGCAAACACGAAATTTTCAGTATATTTAACTTTATTTTCAATTAAATTCAGAAAAAAATAACACAGGTAAATTTTAATATTAGGTTGTCAAATATCTCCCTTCCGCCTTTTTGTCTTTTGAAATTTTCGGCTTTGTACAAAGCGCTACAGAGCTCGTATCTGGCAATACTATACATCATTTAACAGGTCTTGACATAACCTATAAGATAGGCTATGCATAATTAATTTGCCTTCATTAAACAGTTATAGACGTGTAAACATGGAGTTCACTAACGCTGAAATTCTCGCTATTTTAAAGTTTTCCTTCGTTCAAAGCAAATCCGCCAGAGAAATGTTCCGTGAGATCAATGGCGTTTTGGGGGATGGTACTCTATCACTTCGAACCGCAGAGGAATGGTTTCGACGATTCAGAGCCGGAGAAAACGACACCATGGATAAGCCAGCGGGCGGAAGACCTGTGACGACGAATTCCGATCGGATCATGGAAATCATCGAGTAAGACCGGCATGTGGCATCTCGTGACATCGCCCAGGAGGTGGGAGTTAGTCACCAAACCATTTTAAACCATCTGCAGATTGTTGGATACAAATAAAAGCTTGATGTTTGGGTGCCGCATTTGACGCAAAAAAAAACACCTTCTGGACCGAATCAACGCCTGCGATATGCTGCTGAAACGGAACGAACTCAACCCAAATTTGAAGCGGATGGTGACTGGGGACGAATCAACGCCTACGATATGCTGCTGAACTCGTCCCAATTTTGAAGCGGATGGTGACTGGCGACGAATCAAAGAACAAATTCGACCCATTTTTGAAGCCGATGGTGACTGACAACGAAAAATGGATCACATACGACAATAACAAGTGAAAACGGTCGTGGTTGAAGGCCGGTGAATCGTCACAAACAGTGGCCAAGCCGGGATTGACGGTCAGGAAGGTTTTGCTGTGTGTTTGGTGGGATTGGAAGGGAATCATCCACTATGAGCTGCTCCCATATGGCCAGACGCTTAATTCTACCATCTACTGCGAACAGCTGGACCGCTTGAAGCAGGCGATCGACCAGAAGCGTCCAGAGACGGCCAACAGGAAGGGCGTAATGTTCCACTAGGATAACGTCAGACCACACACTTCGTTGATGGCTCGTCAGAACCTACGGGAGCTCGGATGGGAGGTTTTATCGCATCCACCATATAACCCGGAGCGTCGCGATCGGCCATTTGATTAATTACTTAAATGAATCATTTGAGGAGTCGGGTGATTAAATAACTTATGGAATTTACTTCAAGGAAAGAAATTCGCTCGAATTTTTTTCAACTCCTTTTATATGTAACATTAATTTTCTTTACATAATTTAAAATTGTGGTCGCCGTGGCGTAGTGGGTAGAGTTCGACGCTCACGAAGGGTCTAGGTTCGAGTCCCAACTCAACACCAATTTTTCGAATTTTTCACAGCACCACCTCTTTTGAGCTGCTGACAACACTCAAAGAGTAAGAATTGTCTAAGAAAGCTTCTCAAATATCGCCGTTCGGAGTTGGCAAAAAACTGCAGGTCCCTTCTACTCGTGAGAGAACAGTAGCGCGCACAACACGAGTAGTTGATGAGCAAGCTAGGCCCTGGTCCCCCTTTGGACTGTAGCGCCAACAATTATTATTATTATTATTGTTACCATATAGCCCGGACTTAGCGCCATGTGATTACCACCTGTTCCCGTCCATGGCGAACGCCCTTGGTGGTGTGAAGTTGAACTCAAAAGAGGCTTGTGAAAAGTGGCTGTCCGAGTTCTTCGCAAAAAAGAAAGGGGCTTTTACGAGGGGGATATTATTAAGTTGCCGTCTAGGTGGAAACAGATTATCGAACAAAACGGCACATATTTGAACTAAATCCGATCACTGTTAGACTTTTGATGAAACATTGAATGAAGAGCAAAAAAGCGGACGGGAGATATTTGACAACCTTATATTTTGCACAGTGCTGTACTTCCTAAAAATAATATAATTTTTTTGTTAGTGACACCCGGAATTTATTGAGAAATGTGTTATTTCTTTTAAAAAATTTTCCTCTAGCCACTGCATTTCTCTTTATATTAGAAATAGGCTTATCCAAAATAATGTTTTGTTAAATTTATGTTTCTGCTTCCTTTTTTAATTTTTATTTTCCTCCACAAACCGCAATATACAGTTGTGTTCATAAAAATAGCAGTAGTAGACTTCGATAATTAGGAACATATTTCTAAGGAGATCCTTTTTCCAAATGTATATCCCGTTTTTATTGTATTTTCCGGTAACTAGGATACCATAACAGGAATAAAAAATAAAAAATAAAGGCGTACTTTCTCCTTTTTTCACTCATTCATTGAAATCTATTGATTGAAGCCTGTTTATAAAAATAGCAGTGTTTTTTTGTTTTACCATAAAGTGTCTCAGAAATTGTTGTTTAGAGTTTAAAAAATATTTGTGTATTCTTGTTTGGTAAGTGAATGTTTTTGTATATGTTGTCTTTTATTAACATACTTTAAAGTTAGAAATATGGGTTGATCAAAACATTGTAACCAAGATATGCGTAATTTGAGTTGCGTTCGGAGAGAAAAACATATACTTCAATCCAGAAAATCATAGGATGTTCAGCGAAAATGGTCAGCAATGCGCTAACCTGGGAAGATAGGCCCGAAACACGCGGCCCAAAAAATGTTACGGCTAAGCGAACTGACCGAAAAATTATCAACATGACAAAGGAGAACCCTTCAATAAGCTTCAGACAGATAAGGGATGAACTCCAACTTCCGGTGAGTACTGTGACGGTTAGAAGACGTCTTCTAGAGGCTAAACTACCTGATCGAAGCCGGCGAAAATACCGCTTTTGACAAAAGAGCAAGTGCAAAACAGATTGGCATTCGCAAAGTTTCACAAAGATTGGCCTAAGGAGAAATGGAGTAATATTCTGTGGAGCGATGAAAGCAAAATAGTCTTATTTGGGTCCAAGGGTCGTCGGGAATATGTAAAAAGACCAAAGAAAAAAAAGAAATAAAAATAAAAGTCGTCGGGAATATCAGGGATACTGGTATGAAGTGAGTGTCAAGATACAAATGTCTTGATAGGGAACATTTGTGGTGAACGAGCCCTTATTTTTTTTTTGCTGTGGCATCTGTGAAAAATATTAACTATACATCAAGTCATTGAGCAGACAACATCATATTTTTTTCATCGTGTTAAAAATGTCGAATATTGCACCAGAAAGTAATGATTTGCGGAAAGCATTTATTTTTTGTTTTCATTTAAAGAAAAGTGCTGCAGAGTCGCATCGAATGCTTGTCGAGGCATATGGTGATCATCTATCAGAAGCAACATGGAAAAGATGGTTTCAACGGTCAAGAAATAATGACTTTGATGTGAGAAATGAAGAACGTGGAAGACCACCAAAAAAGTTTGAAGACGCCGAATCGCAAACGATATTGGATATGACACTTTGAGCCAAAAGCAAATGGCAGCAATGTTAAATGTTGCACAACAAACAATTTCTGGCCGTTTAAAAGCAATGGGAAAGATCCAAAAGTGTGGAAAATGGGTGCCACATGAATTGAATGAAAGACATATGGAAAACCGAAAAAACACTTGTGAAATTTTGCTTCAAAGACACGAAAGAAAATCGGTTTTGCATCGGATTGTTACTGGCGATGAAAAATGATAAACGGAAGAAAAATGGAAAAGTCCTAAACGGAAAAAATCATGGGTTAATCTGAGACAACCATCGACATCGACTGCAAAACAAGATCGATTCGGCAAGAAGACAATGCTGTGTGTTTGGTGGGACCAGAGAGGTGTGCTGTACCACGAGCTCCTTAAAACTTTGTGAAACCGTGAATACTGATCGCTACCGACAACAAATGATCAATTTGAACCATGCATTGATCGAGAAAAGACCAGAATGGGCCAGAAGACACGGCAAGGTAATTCTGCTTCATGACAATGCACCTGCACACAAAGCAAAACCGGTTCAGGATACAATCAAAACACTTGGCTGGGAGCAGCTATCCCACTCGTCGTATTCACCAGACTTGGCTCCTTCCGACTACCATTTGTTTTCATCGATGGGACACGCATTGACTGAGCAGCACTTTGATTCCTACGAGGAGGTCGAAAATTGGGTGTCTGATTGGTTTTCTTTAAAAGACGAACAATTTTATTGGCGTGGTATTTGCAAATTGCCAGAAAGGTGGTCAAAATGTGTAGAAAACAATGGCCAATACTTTGAATAAAATGTTTTTACTTTACCATTTATAATTAGTGAACTATTTTCAAAAAAAAACCTCATTTCATACTGGAAGACCAAAGAATGAAGAAAATAATCCCCGTTATACAGTTTAAACTATTAAACATGGAGGAGCAAAACTAATGATTTGGGCCTGTTTCTCATATAATTGGGTTGGGCCTATATATCCTATCAAGGGTATAATGGACGGTGCTGAGTACGTTAAAATTTTAGAAAAGGGTTATGCTGCTATATACCGAGGAAGAAATGCCACTAGTTTGGGTATATCAACAAGATAATGACCCGAAACATACGAGCCATACGGGCCAAGGAATTTTTTGCGATGAATGGGCTTCAAGTTATGGAATGGCCGCCGCAATCTCCAGACCTAAACCCCATTGAAAATCTTTGGACAGATGTTAAGAAAGCTGTTTTTAAAGCGAAACCAAAAAATACACTACAGCTATGGGAAGCTGTGCAGGCTGCGTGGAGGGATATTCCAATTCGGCGATGTCATGCCACGACGTTGTGCCGCTGTGCTCAAAAATAAGGGTTATAAGACGAAGTACTAGAACAGTAGTATAAATTAAAAAAATAAAAACCGTTCTATTCCACTAAATTTTGCATTGTATTTACGACGTTTTACTTGTGGTGCTATTATTTTGCACACCAAAATTTCGGTTTCATTTCGTATAAGGGGAATTTTCTTGTCTTAAAATGCATCTTCGCTTATCTTGTTTTTTGCATTTTATTAATGATACCCAACAGATGTCCTACAATAAATATCGTGTCTTTACATGAGCATGGAGAAAAGTAATTAGCATCCAAAGTGCAGACCTCAACGTGGTGCTATTTTTTTGCACAGAGCTGTATATGCTTAACAAAAATCCTGAAGATTTAATCGCCACTCCTCCAGTATTCTCGATGTCGGAACCTTCTGAGGTGCAAACATCGACTCGGTCCATCACCTTGTTGTAGCCAAGGTAAGAACCCGGATATCGGAAAAGCAACGGAGTCGAAACAGACCAAAACGGTTTGACGTCGAAAAGCTACAATCGCAGCTGATTGCTGGGAACTTTGCCGACCGAGTCTCCCGGCAACTCGCTCAGAGTTCGACGCTTCCTGCACTAAGCATAGAACAAGAATGGAAACGTTGTGAAGAAGACATCAAAGATGCTGCCACTGATGTGCTGGGTTTCACGTCACCACCCAGAAGGAACCCATGGTTTGACGACGAGTGCAGGCAAGCGCACGCAGCTAAACAAGACGCCTATAAGGCGACGCTACATCGAACTACTAGGGCTGTTCCTGAGGTCTACGAACAGAGAAGAAGGGAAGAGCACCGGCTTCTCAGAAGGAAGAAGAAGGAACATGAGAAGCGCGCGGTCGAGGAAATGGCAAGGTGCTATGGAAGGAATGAAGTCCGAAAGTTTAACCGAAAGGTAAAACAGCTATCCGGAGGATACAAGGTTCGGACCAAGGTCTGCCGGGACCAAAACGGTCAACTCGTAGTAGAGTCGCAGTCTGTAGTGAGAATCTGGAAGGATCATTTCTGCAGACTCCTCAACGGCTATGACGGCCCACATCCCGCTGTTAGGCAGAATGTTCAACTCAATTTGCACGATGATAGACAAGCATTCCGTCCCCCCGACTTAGACGAGGTAAAGACAGCAATATCCAAGCTGAAGTCAAACAAAGCTGCTGGAGTGGACGGACTGTCCGCAGAACTATTTAAAGCAGCTGGTGATGACCTGGTTGGGCGCATGCACCAGCTCATCTGTAAGATTTGGTCGGAGGAAAGCATGCCCGATGAGTGGAATCTCAGCGTCGATTGCACAGTCCACAAGAAAGGAGATCTCTTTGACTGCGCCGATGACCGAAGGATTAGTCTCCTCAGCGTCGCAGACAAAATCCTCTTTGCCATATTGTGTGAGTGTCTGAAACCGTTTGTCCATGACCTGATACATAGGTCCCTATCAGTGTGGTTTCAGGCCAGGAAAGTCCACCATAGACCAGATCTTCACCTTACGGCAGATCATGCAAAAGACTCAAGACACTCACCACCTATTCGGCGATTTCAAGGCTGCATATGACAGTGTGCATAGAGACGAGCTATACAGTGCCATGTTTAGTTTTGGCATTCCTACCAAACTCGTCAGATTGTGTAGGATGACGATGGTGAGTCGGTACCGAACTCACCGAGACCTTCAATGTCAAAAAAGGTTTTAGACAAGGCGACGCACTGTCGTGTGACTTCTTTAACATCATCCTCGAGAAGATCGTGCGTAACTCACAAGTCAACACCAGAGGCACGATCTTCCAGAAGTCAGTTCAACTGTTAGCTTACGCTGATGACATTGACGTGATTGGATGAACACAGCGAGCCGTCAATGAGGCGTTTGCTGGCATTGAAGCGGAAGCGGCTAAAATGGTCTTGCGGTAAATGAGGGCAAAACGAAGTACATGCTGTCATCAAGGAAGAACACACAACATCGACGTCTCGGACGGAGCGTCACACTAGGCAGCAGAAACTTCGAGGTAGTTAAGGACTTCGTCTACCTCGGCTCCGCGGTAAATAGGGACAACAACATCAGTACCGAAATCAAACGCAGAATCACTCTTGCCAACCGCTGTTTCTTTGGGCTCAAGAGGCAATTGAGTAATAAAGCCCTCTCTCGATGGACTAAGCTCGCTATATATAACTGACGGCGGATGAGGAAGCCTTTAGTCTTTTCGAGAGAAAAGTTTTGCGTGAAATTTTTGGTCCTGTTTGCGTTGATGGCATCTGGAGAAGAAGATTTAATAACGAACTGGCTGCACAACGACATTTGCCTGGTGAAGCGTCTACGAATACCTCGCTTAAGATGGCTAGGCCATGTAGAGCGTATGGACACCACTGCTCCGGCCCGAAAAGTCTTTGAATCCGAGCCATTGGGACAACGCAACAGAGGACGACCTAGACTAAAGTGACGCACACAAGTGGAGAAGGACCTCAACCAACTTGGAGTGCGCAACTGGAGACAGCTGGGGAAAGATCGTGCTGGCTGGAAAGGCATGTTGGTTGAGGCCCAGGTCCACCCCGGACTGTAGCGCCACAAGAAGAAGAAGAAGAAGAAATTCGGTGAAATACTTATTACGCGCCATTTTAAAAAACGTTTTTGCTCTCAAAAATCCTTTTGCTCAGTATCACTACTAACTTCCAAATGAACGTAATTTGTAGCATGGCACGATCGCAGGAAATGTAACAGTAAATTTACTCTAATATAGAAATAAATAAATCAAAAAAAATCAGGGGAATAATCGAATGTAGCTGGCGCAATATGTTCGTGCTTTAGTTTTGTCGTTTATTTTTTATTTTTTTGTTTATTTTTTATTATATTTTTTTAAGTGTTGAAGTTGCATAGTTTGTTTTTTAATATTTTAAGATCTGTTATTTACCTAAGTAACATAAATAAAATTAATTTAAATTGATTTACTTTTAGACAGTTTTCTTGGCCAAAATATTGCGAGGTGTAATTCGGTGCTATTGTTTTGTCTGACACTGTACTGCTAAGACTGAAATACTTTTCTTTTGAAAAAATAATAAAACAATTTGAATTAATTGAAAATTATTTGTCTTTTTGAGGAGCACTGCTATTTTTATGAACACAACTGTGTGTAGCCAAAACCGCTCTGGCGTGCAATATTCTCACAAATGAAGTGGTAAACTAAACTTCCCCCAACTTCAGTATTTTGGTATGACATAAAATACAATAAAACATTACTCCTGGAGACGTGGAGTAAGGAATTCGTGCCAAACTTGCTGCATTTTCTAATAAATAAAGATTACAATCAGGTTGGCTTCTTTCAATCAATATGGACTTTTTGTTAGTTGCGCCCCCCTCTATGTCAGCCCCGCGACTGATTGAGTGACGTATTACTTATGCCTATCTGCAGTTCTCTTAAGGGCTCCTTATTTAGAAAATTTTCTTAATCTCCACACTCCACACGAATTTTGGAGAGTAAATAAATAAACGCCCGCGACGAATTACGACCTTCTACAGCTTTGACAGGAATTACTCATTTTGCCCTTTCACTGTTGCCACAAGTAGAGCGGACCTTGGAATTTTTGGCAGCAGTTAACAAGTTTTAAATGATGTAAAAATGCAGTAAGTTCGGTTTCGGCATCTGCAGCATTTAATTCAATGCACTCACCTAGATCCCAACTGTGATCGTTGAAATTCATAAAAAAAAAACAATTCATGAAAAACTTTCATCATTCGAACTTGTCAAACCGCTGTGACCAAGGCTAAAGTCTCTCTTCATCATCACATCTCAAACAATTCGATACCTAACAGAAAACAAAGCTTAACTGGCAGAAGTTTCCACAAACGCAGCAAATGTTGAAAACCCAGCAAGAGTTCAAATTCCTCTTAAGCTGCAAACGCCAACCACCAGTCGGCGCCAAAAAGCTGATCCCTAATTAAACTCTGTGACAGTTGAGCGTCAGACGATCAATTCGCAAATACCCAATCTATATCCAATCACAATTATGCCCAGAAAAGAAACAGGCTTATTCACTGTGTCAACAGCTCGGCCCGGAGCGCCCCTCCAGTCACGTCAATCAATTCAATTATCCCGCGGTCCGTGCACGAATTTACTGAATACCTTCATTATCACGAAATTGCCCCTCACTGACTGCGCGCGGTTCCAAAATCCACGGTAATGCCATTGAAACCACATCGCAAATAGGCTTACAAGCCGGGAACACAATTAGTCGCTCCGTGAGAGCGATGCGCTCTGACTCTGCCTATCTTCCTGTTCAAGTGCTCCGCCGCGCGTTACGCCCGTCTTGGGAGGAACATGTGTGCCCGACTTGTATCTGTGTATCTGTTATCGCAGCCATCGAGCACAGCAATCGAGCGCACACATCATTATCAACAAATTTCGAGAGTAAACACAGCAACACAGCAGGAGCGATCAAACACAAATCAAAATACGATTTTCGCGTAGTATTATCGCGCGAGCAGGGGCGCAGCCTTATCGGCCGCTCTCAGGAGCCTGGCTGGAGGAACCGGAATAGAAACAAAACCTGAGCACGGCACAGCGAATTTTTTGTTGCGTCTGCCGTGTTTGCGAAGGCCTAATGAACCTCGTCGAATACCGCCAGTCTCGAATCAATCACTGCTTTGGTTCAGTTTGTGCAGTTTATTGTGTTCCCACCCTACACTGACGTGTATCTCTGCAGATCTGAGTGTTTGCCTGATGGACGGAGACGTGAAATCCAACCCGATGGATGGGCTTCCAACAGGTAGATAAAGAGGGTGAAGGAGCGATATCGCGCGGTGTTGACACATAAAATTTCCGAGTCCTCGGCAATCAAATGAGTAGCCTGATAAGCAGATTCGAGATGTGCTTTATCGCCACCTCGGGCAAATGGCAGTATTAAAGAAACTACAAGAGGACCTCTCGGAAGACATGAGTGAGTGTTGCAAGTTGTACCTCTCTGTGCACTGGTGTTGACCTAACGTTTTTCGCCTGCCAGTAGTTGAGGGTCGCCGTGGCGTAGTGAGTAGTGTGCGACGCTCACATGCCGAAGGGCCTAGGTTCGATTCCCAGCTCAACACCAATTTTTCGAATTTTTCACAGCACCACCTCTTTCGAGCTGCTGTCGACACTCAAAGAGTAATAACTGTCTAAGAAAGCTTCTCAAATTTCGCCGTTCGGAGTCGGCAAAAAACTATAGGTCCCTTCTACTCGTGAGGGAATAGTAGCGCGCACAACACGAGTAGTTGATGAGCAAGCTATAGGCCTAGACTGTCGCGCCACCTATTATTATTATTATTAGTAGTTGGGGGCCTCTTGAGGGTTTTCTTTAAGCTTATGTGAACACATAGAATATGTTAGAATAAGCTAGAGTTACGTAGGCAGGTAGGTTAAGGTGGCCGATGAATGCACTTAGTCCCATACAGGACCATTGTGCTACCACACCATGTGGGAAGAACCTAAAACCAGTTGAAGCCGATGATAAAGTTTAAAATGTCGGTGGGAGGGGTTTTATTGAGATCATGTAGGCCGTTGAGGAAATAGCTTCCAAAGTGCTTGAGTCTGAGGCGTGAGAGCGCCGGGCATGTGCATAACAGGTGTAGGAGGGTTTCTGATTCTTCCTCATCCCTGCAGCTTCTGCAAAAATCGTTTGAGGGAGCCCCTAGCCTGCTAGCATGCTCACCGATTAGACAGTGCCCGGTTATGGCTCCCATGACCAGCCTTATGTCTGATCTTTTGAGCGATAGTAGCAGGCCACACCTCCTTGGAGACGCGACAAAGGTTATGGTTAGACCACCTTTGATTAGTCTGATGGATCGCGTTCAAGTGCAGTTCTAACTTGTATGTGGCGAGAGGGATACCGAGGTGTTCGTGTTCCTGAAGTAGTGGTTGCGTTGTGGCAAGCTTGGCCAGTTCGTCTGCTTGACAGTTGCCCGGAATATCTCCATGACCTGGCACCCAGCACAGGCATATATTGAACTGCTGAGCCATCTCATCTAAGGATGTGCGGCAGTTCATGACCGTCTTGGAGTTGGTAGAGACAGATTCCAGGGCCCTGAGTGTTGCCTGACTATCCGTAAGAATAAGGATATCAGCTGAGGATATTCTATTCCTCTTCAGCCAAGACATTACTTCAGCTTGGAACACGCTACAGTGATTGGGAAGTCTGAATTTTAGACTAAGGTTCAGATCGTCAGAGTAGACTCCGCAACCAACGCCTTCGTTTGTTTTTGATCCATCGGTGTAGATGCACGTAGCGTCAGCAACCCATTGGGGGTTGGCCGACCACGCGTCTCGTTCAGGGATCATAGTGCGGAAATTCTGTGTCAAAAAGACCTTCGGCGCCGCATAGTCAAGGTTTTGGTATACAAAGTTTACTCTTTGAAGGATTTTTGAGTGTCCGTGGGACACGTACCATTGTCATAAGGAGATCAGTCTTATGGCTGTACTAGCCGCCGCCTGTTGGGCAAACAGATCTATGAGCATAAGGTTGAGAATGACGTCCAATGCATCTGATGGGGTGGTTCTTAGAGCACCGCAGATACATATGGAGGCCAGTCGCTGGACTTGTCTGATAGTGTTATAGTGGGAGGCTGTGTCTAGTGTAGGCCACCAAACTGCAACGCCATATAGTAGAATAGAACGCACTACAGCCGTGTAGATCCAGGTCATCATATGCGGTTGGATACCCCATCAAGACCCAATAGCCCTTCTGCACATGTAGAGTGCAGTCGTGGTTTTGCGGGTGCGCTCGGCAATATTTGCCTTCCAGCTGAGTTTCCTCTCCAGCGTAAGTCCTAGGAACTTGGCTGTCTCGGAAAAAGAGCATTGCTGGCCACTGGTGGTCGGTGGGTCAACATGGAGAACTTTGTATTTCCTGGTGAAGAGGACTAGTTCTGTTTTTTGGCATTGATGCTTAGTCCATTTTTGCTCGTCCACTTGGATAGGAGCGATAGAGCATTTTGCATAAGGTCCCTAAGTACCGAGGGATATTTGCCAGAGAGCGCAATAGTAATATCGCCCGCATATGCTATCACCTTGCAGCCCTCACCTTCCAGGAGTAGTAACAGTTCGTTGACTTCTATGTTCCATAGAAGAGGGGAGAGGGCTCTACCTTGGGAAGTGCCTCTGCTAACGTATCTGGAAGTAGTGGTGGAGCCCAATTTGGCCGTGATACGCCTGCTAACGAGTAGCTTTTGTATTAGGGAGGTGAGCCCCACGTCTACGCCCAAATCTGTCAGTGCATTAGATATCGAATGCGGAAAGACATTGTTAAAAGCGCCTTCTATATCCACGAAGGCTACTAAGGAGTAGTCCTTGTGGAAGAGAAATTTCTCAATATGATGCACAAGTGAGTGTAGGACTGTACCCACGGGCTTGCCCTTACAGTATGCATGTTGGGAGGTTGCCAGTCTGTGCGCAGGGACTGTGCAGCGGATGTGAAGGTCGATTATCCTCTCCAATAGGTTGAGAAGGAATGAGGATAAACGTGACAGGTGATGGATCGTGGATTTATGCGTATTAGCTCGAAAGTAAACAGCAGTCGACTGTATTGGTGTTTCAAATTGAGCCAAATCCAGCAAAAGTTGCTCGCGCACGAAGCACTTCCAAGCAAATGGTCGCCTTTTTTCGGAAAAACTGGACATGTAGCAACCTTTCCACTAAAACAACGCAGAACAGTCAATTCTGAGTGATACACAACCATTTGTTTGCCAGTTGTCTTCCAAGAAATCAGGAAAACACTTCGTTGATGACTCGTAAGAAGCTACGGGAGCTCGGATGGGAGGTCTTATCGCATCATCCACCATATAGCCCGGACATAGCGCCAAGTGATTACCACCTGTTCCTGTTCATGGCGAACGCCTTTGGTGGTGTGAAGTTGAACTCAAGGCTTGTGAAAAGTGGCTGTGCGAGTTCTTCGCATATAAGGAGGGGGGCTTCTATGAGGGAAGTATTATGAAGTTGCCGTCTAGATAGAAACATAGAAACAGATTATCGCATAAAACGGCGCATATTTGAACTAAATCCGATCACTGTAACACTTTTAATGATGCATTGAATGCAAAAAAGCAAAAAAGTGGAAGGGATATTCGACAACCTTATATGTTGATGGCTTCAAACTTGTTGGGTGCCGGCTCTTGCAACAAGAAGACATTGTTTTCAAAAATCGGTTGTCGGAAATCTTCTCGTCCTTCGCGAACTGAATTATATTTTTCTTAGACATTCATTCCTAAACGAGTTTCAGGATGCTTCTGCTATTGTGCAATTTACGCAACTTATGCGTAGAGTACACCTGTCAAAATTATACTCATACTATGCCATAAGTCAAGGTTTTGCGAAGATTTAATAAAAACCCCATTTCAAGTTTCTTTTCACAAGAAAATAAAAAAGAAAAAAAAAAAAACAAATTGTGTCCTACACAAAATAGAAGGGATAACTAAATAATCTCACAGACAGTGACTGATGATTACAATCGACTTGACGGCGACGCGCAATGTCCGCAAACAATTCACGTGAATGTACACCGACACCGATAAACGTTGTTCAAACAAACTGCCTCGTCCATATTCCATGTCACTTTGGTGATTATGTGTCGACGAATTTGTCAGATTATCGATGAAAATTGGTCGGTCTAGAGTCAACGCAACTATCGCGTCAACACATTTCCAGTAGACGCTACAACTCCTATGTCAATAAATAAAACCAATAAACGCCAGGCGTTAGAATTCTGAACCGAAATGTCAAAATCTTATCGCACCGTCAATTTTTAGTTTGTCTTTTTTTAACTTCTTGTTTTTTTCTTTAAACTTTCATGAAGAGGTGCCAGATCGATTTTGGATTGTTTGCGCAGGAATTTTGGATTGTCTATGCAGATTTGGCGCAATCACCTTGCGTTGTCCGAGTGTGTGTGCATTTGCAGATATGAAATACATTGTGCTGGGATTTTCGAACTCCGGGAGATGTAACGTTAAGCTTTGAAAATCAAACAGGCAATAGAAAATGTGTAAAATTTCGTCCAGAAGCCAATGAGGGAGATGATGGTCGACAGAACAGCTGATTAAACAGCTGATTTCCACTCAGTTTATCTTAACTTTGAAGGCCATTAACGAAGTCTTTTTAAACATACAGTTAGTCCCAAAAATAGGTATACACTCTATCCATTAAATAGTTTTAGTCAACATTTGATAGTATTTATTGAACATAAGTAAAACTATTTTAATATTTGATCTTCACATAATTGTATTCTTCTTCTTCTTCTTCCTGTGGCGCTACAGTCCGGGGTGGACCTGGGCCTCAACCAACATGCCTCTCCAGCCAGCACGATCTTTCGCCAGCTGTCTCCAGTTGCGCACTCCAAGTTGGTTGAGGTCCTTCTCCACTTGTGTGCGTCACTTTAGTCTAGGTCGTCATCTGTTGCGTTGTCCCAATGGCTCGGATTCAAAGACTTTTCGGGCCGGAGCAGTGGTGTCCATACGCTCTACATGGCCTAGCCGTCTTAAGCGTTGTAACCGTAGACGCTTGACCAGGCGCATGTCGCTGTACAGCCCATAGAGTTCGTCATTAAATCTTCTCCTACAGATGCCATCAACGCAAACAGGACCAAAAACCGCACGCAAAACTTTTCTCTCGAAAATAATAAGGGCTTCCTCATCCGCCTTTGCTAACGTCCAAGATTCCGCGCCATATAGTAGGACGGGAATGATCAAGCTGTTATATAAAGCGAGCTTAGTCCTTCGAGAGAGGGCTTTATTACTCAATTGCCTCTTGAGCCCAAAGAAACGCTCACACAATACGGCAGAGAGGATCTTGTATGCGATGTTCAGGAGACTAACCCCTCTGTAGTTGGCGCAGTCAAAGGGGTCTCCTTTCTTGTGAACCGGGCAAACGACGCTGAGATTCCACTCATCGGGCATGCTTTCCTCCGACCATATCTTACAGATGAGCTGGTGCATGCGCCCAACCAGGTCATCTCCAGCTGCTTTAAATAGTTCTGCGGGCAGTCCGTCCGCTCCAGCAGCTTTGTTCGACTTCAGTTTGGATATTGCTATCTTCACCTCGTCTAAGTCGGGAGGACGGAATGCTTGTCTATCATCGTGCAAATTGAGTGGAACATTCTGCCTAACAGCGGAATGTGGGCCGTCATCGCCGTTAAGGAGTCTGCAGAAATGACCCTTCCAGATTCCCAGCACAGACTGCGACTCTACTACGAGTTGTCCATTTTGGTCCCGGCAGACCTTGGCCCGAACATTGTATCCTGCGGATAGCTGTTTTAGCTTTCGGTAAAACTTTCGGACTTCATTTCTGCCATTACACCTTTCCATTTCCTCGACCGCGCGCTTCTCATGTTCCTTCTTCTTCCTTCTGAGAAGCCGGTGCTCTTCCCTTCTTCTCTGTTCGTAGGGTTCACGAACAGCCCGCGTTGTTCGATGCAGCGTCGCCTTATAGGCGTCTTGTTTAGCTGCGTGCGCTTGCCTGCACTCGTCGTCAAACCATGGGTTCCTTCTGGGTGGTGACGTGAAACCCAGCACATCAGTGGCAGCATCTTTGATGGCTTCTTAACATCGTTTCCATTCTTCTTCCATGCTTAGTGCAGAAAGCGTCGAACTCTGAGCAAGTTTCCGGGAGACTCGGTCGGCAAAGTTCCCAGCAATCAGCTGCGATTGTAGCTTTTCGACGTCAAACCGTTTTGGCCTTTCTCGACTCCGTCGCTCTCTCGATATCCGGGTTCTTACCTTGGCTACAACAAGGTGATGATCCGAGTCAATGTTTGCACCTCGGAAGGTTCGGACATCGAGAATACTGGAGGAGTGTCTGACTTCGATCGCAACGTAATCAATCTGGTTGACGGTTGATTGATCAGGAGATCGCCAGGTTCCTTTGTGAATGTCCATGTGTGGGAACCGCGTGCTAGCCACAGAGAGGTTTCGAAGTCCAACAGCCTGAGTCCGTTTCCGGATGTGTTGTCGTGCAGGCTGTGTTTATATATATAATTGTATTCACTAAACAAAATAAAAAATTAACAATAGTTCATCAATTAAATAAGGAAATAACAAGGTTTACTAAAAAGTAGGCAAGAGTTATATCCCAAAAGTAACTATACACTTCATAGACCTTTTGCAATTCTAATATTTTATGGCTCCTAATTTCTCATTAGTACTTTGTGGTGTATCCTTTGGACTTTATAACGGCTTTAAGTCCTGATGGCTTTGAATTTACCAAAGTTTGTGTAACGCTGGAGTCGATTTTGGACCATTCTTCTAAAAGAACTGTTTTAAGACTGCCTTTAGACTTCATGTCTCGTTTTCTTACCTGTCGCTCTAGATTTTCCCATAAATGTTCTATGACGTTAAGGTCCGGTGATTGCGGTGGCGTTTTTAACTGGTTTCGGACATTGTACAATAGCCTTTCTTTGACTATAAATGAAGTGTGCTTGGAGTCATTTTATTGTTGAAAGATAAATTACCCCTCCAAGCCTAACTTTCTGGCACTTTCACATAAATTATTTTTTAAAATGTTTAAATAATCAAACCGATTCATCTTACTATCAATAAAAACTAATTTACCAACACCAGATGCCGCCATGCAACCCCATTCCATCACGTTTCCTCCGCCATGTTTAACTGTTCCTGATCTTCTGATTTGTTGGATCGAGTTTGGTATTTTGTTTTCCCCATACTTTTCCTCTACCATCGGAATTAAAGATATTATACTTACTTTCATCACTAAATATCACCTTATTCCAAAAACTACTTTTATGATTTTCATAAGCTTTAGCGAAGTTTCGTCGTTTTTGGCGGTTGCCTTTGCTGACAAATGGTTTTTTACTTATATTCCTCCCATGATATGCAGCATCATACAGTATTCCGCGGATGGTATTAGGGTGGCATGTTTTTCCTGTTTCATTAAGTACTTCTTCCGTTATTTTGGGAGCACTCGTCTTTGGATTTTTTTATATTTTTCTAACGATTAGGCGGTTTTCTTGTTCCGTGAATTTGCGGGGCCGACCTGAACGAACTTCATTTTTCACACTACCGTTAATTCAATATTTTTGCACTATTTTCTGTAGCGTAGCGGGACTTTTATAGACTATTTTGGCTATTGTTCTTATTGATTTGTTATCTAAATAGTGCTTAGTAATCAATTTTTTCAGTAGAAAGTTCCTTTCCTCGAGGCGCCATCTTCGCAATTAGCAATAAATCTATCTTTACAGGACTTTTAAACTAACTAACACAATACAATTCGCAATTTCAAAGGAGAAAGAAACTAAGTGACTATTTTGTTGGAAAAGCACTCCAAAATATTGCAGCTGTATACTTACTTTTGGGACGAAGTTTTGTGTGTCTCCTCGCATTTTTTCGCTTCTTTCGTATAATTTTCAATATTAACCGTTATCTTTGCTTTAAGATGGAAGTTCAATTACGTGAATAATGTGTTGACAGTGATGTAGAAATATTACTGGCAGGTTGCGTTTTCGTCGCATTATTTGTGAAGTTGATGAAGTGTATACTTACTTTTGGGACTAACTCTGGGTTCATTTTTGAAACTTTCGGACGAACCATATGCTATAAAAAACGATGTCAAATAGAATTTAAGGGCGGGAGTCTGTCCCCTTCTCTTATTGACAAGTTTCAACATAAAAACGTACGCCCCTGCTTAATTTTTTTTTAATCAACTGGATCACCTCACGGCTTTCACATTTTCAGCAATAGTTTAATTTAATTAAAATCGAAACAAAAAGTGAAATGGAATTAGCAAAAACATAAACAAAAGTGCATCATCAATCAATTTTTAGTGTTCCAGTACTTTCTGTACCTAATTCTGAAGTCCGTCATTTGTTAAGAAGTAAGGGTAAATCTCTCTCAGAGAGAGGAAAAGTATGGGAACGCATTTAAACCAAATGTGTAAAGTTTGTCTTTAAGGAATGTCATGCACTTTTCGAAAAAAAAGCAACAACAAAAATTGAGACGCATACACAGAGATAATGGGTCAATGCTCACTTTACTCTATACGCACACAAATTATTTTGACAGAAAACCAACAACAATAATAATTGTTGGAGCGACAGTCCAAATGGGGACCAGGGCCTAGCTTGCTCATCAACTACTCGTGTTGTGCACGCTACTTTTCTCTCTCGATTAGAAGGGACTTACAGTTGTCTGCCAACTCCGAACGGCGAAGTTTGAGAAGCTTTCTTAGACAATTATGTCTATGTCAGCAGCTCGAAAGAGGTGGTGGCGTGAAAAATTCGAGGTGTTCAGCCCCGAATCGAACCTAGACCCTTCCGCGTGTGAGCGTGAACAGACTTTCTGCTAGTTTGTGTTGTCTTGCACTGTTTTGTGTTGTTTGTTTTGAATACAGGAACACACCTACTATGAGCTATTAACTCAATTCATAACTGTGTTTAATGGCATTTTGGTTTGCAAACGGATGGACTTCGTTTTCATCCAAAGAAACAAAAAACGAAAATGTGGGTTAAAAACTGAATAGCCTCTCCCAAAGAAACTCTGAATGTTTGCGTTAAATCTCTATCGAGAGAAAATTTTATTGCAGATCAAAATTTAATTGGAAAAGTCTATGCAGGTCAACACGAAAGATGTGGAACTTCAATGACTGACTGAATAAAACCTAAACTAGTTCACATGAACTTGTTGTTGCTTCGTAACTATGCATTTTTTGTGTGGAGGGGCAGTTTTCCCAACGGCACAATCCGCAACCTGGAGGGTCAGTTCCTTCTTTGTAACCCCTAGGACAAGAGGTCGCGCTTGGAAGTTTGGTAAGTTCAGCTCGGGTGAACTACAACCAGTGACCGATGGCTACCAATTGGAGGTAAAATAAGCACAATTGGTGTGTAGAGAAAGTTACGACATTGGGCATTGCCAGGTTGACGCCAGTCAGTGCATACCCGATTCCAACCGCATCCAGCCATCGAGGAGACCCTTTGAACTGCGCCAACTGCAGAGGCTTCAGTCTTCTAAGTATCGCATACAAAATCTTATCTGCTGTACTGTATGAACGCCATTCGTCAACAACCTGGTCGGTCCATTTTAGTGTGACTTTGGGCCAGTAAAATCCACCATGGACCAAATATTCACACAACGGCAGATTTTGGAGAAAACCCAGGAGCAACAAATCGATACCCACCATTTTTTATTCGATTTTAAGGCCGCGTATGATAGTATCTATAGAGGCGAGCTATACAGAGCAATGTCTAGTTTTGGCATTTTTACCAAACTCATCCGTTTGTTTGGGATGGCGATGGCGAATGCATACTGTTCCATAAAGATCGGTAAAGACCTAACCGACACCTTTGATGGTGAAAAAGGATTCAGACAAGGCGACGCGCTACCATGCGCGACTTTTTCAACATCGTTCTTGAAAGAATTGTTCAAAACTCGAACGCCAACACTAGAGGAACAATCTTTCAGAAGTCCGTCCAACTAGTCGCATATGCTGACGATATTGGCATTATTGGAAGAACGCAGCGTTGTGTCAATGGCACTTTTGTGGGTATTGCAACGGAGGCCGCGGAGATGGGTATAGCGGTAAACGAGGGTAAGACCAATTGTATGCTGCCAACGCGAAAGGACACCCAACACCGACGTCTCGGTCAGAACGTCACAGCAGACAGATATAACTTTGAGGTAGTCAAAACCTTTGTCTACCTAGGCACCGCTATCAAACGAAGAATAACTCTTGCCAATCGCTGCTTCTTTAAGCTATGAAAGCAATTGGTAAACAAAGCCCTCTCTCGAACAACCGAAGTAACGTTTTTTAAGACCTTAATCGTCCCAATCCTGCTATTTGGCGCGGAGGCATGAACTTTGTCAAAAGCGGAGGAATCCCAATCCTGCTATTTGGCGCGGAGGCATGAACTTTGTCAAAAGCGGATGAATCCCAATCCTGCTATTTGGCGCGGAGGCATGAACTTTGTCAAAAGCGGATGAAGCTGCTCGAGAGGAAATTCTTCGTGTAATTTTTGGTCCCGTCTGCATAGAAGGTGAGTGAAGGAGGAGATATACTGACGGTCATGAACTGCCGCACATCCTTAGATGAGATGTCTGAGCAGTTCAATATACGCCTGTGCTGGGTGCCAGGTCACAGAGACATTCCGGGTCAAGCTGTTCAGCGACATCGACTTATCCAGAAGAGTGAAGATCCAACAAAACGATTAAGATTGAGAAGGCTCGGTCATGTAGAGCGGATGGAAACCAATGTTCCGGCCGGAAAAGTCTTCCAATTCACCCCGAGGGACGGCGCAATAGAGGAAGACCACGGCTTTGATTGACCGGTTGCGCACGCAAGTGGAAAGGGACCTCAACCAGCTATGCGTGCGAAACTGGAGACAGCTAGCTAAAGATCGAGCTGGCTGCAGACGTTTTTTGGTTGAGGCCCAGGTCTACCCCGGACTGTAGCGCCACCTGAAGTAAGTAAGTGAGTTCACATGGATGAATTCGTTGCTAATTAACTCTAGCTCCCGCTATAACCCTATCAGAAAAGTCCAGCGACTGGCCTCCATATGTACCTGCGGTGCTCTAAGAACCACCCCATCAGATGCATTGGACGTCATTCTCAACTTTATGCCCATAGACCTGTTTGCCCAACAGGCGGCGGCTAGTACAGCCATAAGACTGATCTTCTCATCACAATGAAACGTGTCCCACGGACACTCAAAAATCCTTCAAAGAGTAAACTTTGTATACCAAAACCTTGACTATGCGGCGCCGAAGGTCTTTTTGACACAGAATTTCCGCACTATGATCCCTGACCGAGACGCGTGGTCGGCTAACCCACAATGGGTTGTTGACGCTAGGTGCATCTACACCGATGGATCAAAAACAAACGAAGGCGTTGGTTGCGGAGTCTACTCTGACGATCTGAACCTTAGTCTAAAATTAAGACTTCCCAATCACTGTAGCGTGTTCCAAGCTGAAGTAATGTCTTGGCTGAAGAGGAATAGAATATCCTCAGCTGATATCCTTATTCTTACGGATAGTCAGGCAACACTCAGGGCCGTGGAATCTGTCTCTACAAACTCCAAGACGGTCATGAACTGCCGCACATCCTTAGATGAGATGGCTCAGCAGTTCAATATATGCCTGTGCTGGGTGCCAGGTCATGGAGATATTCCGGGCAACTGTCAAGCAGACGAACTGGCCAAGCTTGCCACAACGCAACCACTACTTCAGGAACACGAACACCTCGGTATCCCTCTCGCCACATACAAGTTAGAACTGCACTTTAACGCGATCCATCAGACTAATCTAAGGTGGTCTAACCATATCCTTTGTCGCGTCTCCAAGGAGGTGTGGCCTGCTACTATCGCTCAAAAGATCAAACATAAGCCTGGTCATGGGAGCCATAACCGGGCACTGTCTAATCGGTGAGCATGCTAGCAGGCTAGGGGCTCCCTCAAACGATTTTTGCAGAAGCTGCAGGGATGAGGAAGAATCAGAAACCCTCCTACACCTGTTATGCACATGCCCGGTGCTCTCGCGCCTCAGACACAAGCACTTTGGAAGCTATTTCCTCAACGGCCTACATGATCTCAATAAAACCCCTCCCGCCGACATTTTAAACTTTATTATCGGCTCCAGCTTGTTTTAGGTTCTTCCCACATTGTGTGGTAGCACAATGTCCAGTATGGGACTAAGTGCATTCACCAGCACCCTTAAACTACCTACTTACCTTCGACCAATCGACACGAGCCTTTTTTTGAGCGTTTGACAACTTGTGTGGGATCCAACGCGAACAATTTTTTTTGTTCAAATGTTCATACAATATTGAATGTATGCTGGTCCCACTAGTGCCTAAGTTTGTCTCAATCTCAAGATAGGTCACATGACGATCTTGCAATATCAGTTGGCGCACAGCATCAATGGTTTCCGGAACAACAACTGATTTTGGACGACCTTCACGAAATTCGTCTTGGAGTGAACTACGACCTCGGTTGAATTCACCATACCAGCGATAAGCACTGGTCCTTGATGGAACTTCATCGCCGAAAATTGAATGAAGTTCATCGATGCACTGTTGTTAAGTTTCTCCACGTCGAAAGTTATAAAAAGTAATCGCCCAAAAATTTTCACGATTTAATTCCATTTTTTTGGGCGAGATGAATATTTTAAGTTACTGTAAAGAACAGAAATAGCGCTTGTATGTTAAAACGTTCTGAGTACGTATAACCTCAAAAATGTCAAACATTACGATAGAGCTGGCAGTTGATAGATTGCTACTCTAGGGTTGCCCAATCCCGAAATATAAAAGGCAACCTTCGTATTATCCTATTTCGTAGGCTAAAGCGGAGAAGAACTTCTTTTCCATTTGTTCTTCCCGCGCATATTCTCCCAAATTCAACATGGTTGCGCGTTACGCAGGACGTGCTAGCATCTAGGAACATAACATTCAAGGCCCATTCAAAATTGGCATTCCCTTAAATAAAA
Organism: Eristalinus aeneus; assembly: GCA_955652365.1. Taxonomy (NCBI): domain Eukaryota; kingdom Metazoa; phylum Arthropoda; class Insecta; order Diptera; family Syrphidae; genus Eristalinus; species Eristalinus aeneus. The sequence continues at coordinate 45,070,599 of OY019134.1, read as the reverse complement.
GCAGTTGCTACGCATCTAGCTCGAAAGTAACAAGAGCAAAGCAGCTAAAGGTAAGGAAATCATTTCCACAATTCGCGTACAGCGCGTCCACCATTTTAAGCACCAGTCCGCCCTCACTCTCATCCATTTACGCACTCAATTCGATTCGAATGGTCTACAAATGCATTTAAACAACCCACTTTACATCCGGATGTTTGCACGATTAAAACCCACAACGACATTCACTAAGTCACACTTATCCGTCATTTCATTGATATCCCACTACAGAAGTCATCACGTGAAAGCCATCACCACTTAACGTCCTCGTAATCATGCTCGCCCGCCTCCTTATCGCCATCACCGTCATCATCATCTTCATCATCGGCATGAGCATCTTCAAATTAAGCAAACACATTACCGCGATGACATTATTTCAGATGCCGATGCCGAATGTTGAATGATGAATGCCGCGCGGTTGGTAGCCAAGTCAATCGTCACCAAGGCAAACACGGCATCGCCTTCAACGGAAGCCCCTTTTCTCTGGTGTAAGTTGCAGATACATCAAAGCCACCGATTATCGATTAACCGCGACAAACGACAGCCGCCAGCCACGGACAAGCGTCTTCGGGCTGCTTCATCCTCATCGCTCGCACACCGAATTAACAGTCAACACGAAATCAGTTGAAAACCATCGAGAAGTAAATGAAGTGCGATTGGTACCACATCCACAGTGTAAACTCGGCATTGGCGGCTTCTGGGGTCTGCAGTGCCTCATCTTCACAGGTGTTGCACTGAAGGATGCTCCTTCGGCCGGGAACCTCTTAATAGGCACTGGAAACCACATCACACTTTTGTGGCAACATTAACAGAGTCCTCTGTTGACAGAAGCCGATAGACAACAGTGCAGCCAGAGGGCGGCGCGTCAGTCCGATAGACTGCGGGAACTTGAAAGTTTTCGCGCGAGGAAGTGCATCCACTCCTCGGCGCAGTGGCAAGACACCAGTTGCAGCGTGCAGAGCTTCAGCTGACCACGACAGAGGCGTAGGAATATTGTTTTATTCAAGTGTTGACCGAACAAATATCGTTGAGGGCATTCGCGCGCAAAGTGAGGAAACGAAATGCGGCAAGCAAACAGAAATGGAACGCATTATCAGATCGGGGACTGTGGGCGGCCGGTCATGACGGCGGTTCTTTTAATCCCTTTTTAACAAGCGATAATTGTTTAATTTCTTTAATGGCTTGCGATGAAGTCTCGATATTCGGCGGCGGGATTTGCGCTTTTGCGAGAAGCTGACAACCCTCTTGACGTTTGGGGTGACAGTTGTCGGACAAATGGTGACTCGTATATTGGTGTGAAAGTTGTAGGGTCGGATGTTGATTAAATAATCCGATGAACTTTTTCGCTCAGTTTTCGCTTTTCGTTCCATGAATGTTATAGTCGATTGAATTTTGAGTTTCCGAATATTCAGTCTTTCTGGAGGTAATCAGTTAACGCAAGTCGATGCTTACAAATGAAAGCAACAAAATTGCTGTACAATTTATTCATTTAACAAAGTCCTTGGGGAGATTGTGCCAATTTCGTCAAACTGGCAGTCTGCGTTTGAAGCTTTTGCACTTCAATTTTCAATTTCAATTTTTTTTTTTCAATTTTTTCAATTTTTGCTTTCAATTTTTTCAGCAGTGGTGTCCATGCCAAGCTATCTTAAGAGTTGTATCCGAAACCGCTTGACCAAGCGCATGTCGCTGTAAAGCCCATAGAGCTCGTCGTTAAATCTTCTCCTCCAGGTGCCGTCAAGGCAAACAGGAGCAAAAATCGAACGCAAAACTTTTCTTTCAAAAAGATTAAGGACCTCCTCAGGAGTGTAAAGATAACGCTGGTACGGACATAGCTGGTCGTGGACAAAAGGGTTCAGGCGCTCACACAATACGCAAAGAGGATCTTGTATGCGATGTTAAGAAGGCGCTTCTCCGATAATTGGCTCATCTCGCTATTTCCATATCCAACACTAAAATTATGTCCAATTCATATTAGTTCAGAATCCGACAGTTCCTCCATAGCGTCGTTTAAATCCACATTAAGCGCTTATCTAATGTGTATCAGAAATAGAACTTCTGAAGTGGATAACCAGCAAATGAAAATCCACTCCACATTCAACGTAATCCCGAAAAACTCAAGATTTGTGCACTTGAGTTGACGATGTGAAACAAAATTTTAAAATTTCTCCAATTACTCTCAACGCAAGACCAAAGTCAATTAAGGCAATTCACATTTATTTATCACTGCAACATAAGCCACCAGATAAGAGCACAGAAATAGTGGATCGTCTAACCCCGGAAAGCCTAATCGCTACCGTTGAACCTTGTTATGGGGCCAATCAATCATCTTCGTCATAAAATCTATAAACAGAAGCTTGTTTGCTCACCTTTAATTGCCTCTGTGCTCGATTTAATCGCATAATCTCGATCCCTGCCTGCTCCACACATCCCCACCCGCTCATTGAAAAATAAATCAATTTTCGATTTAGGAAGCGGCCAAACCCCAGTCGTACCAGTGCAGTAGATCGGTCTGCCTGCGTAGCTTCACCGGTCTGTATCGCGATCAGAAATCAAGAACAAATACCCAAGACATTACCAGCGTTAAGCCCCTCAGCGGCGATAAGAAACCAACACTGTCGTCATCGTTGTCGACCACTCCGCAAGGATGTGTGTGACCCGTTCCCAATCGATACAACTACACAGAGCGAGTTGTTTTATTGTGATGGATTAATTTCCAATTACGGATTTTCAAGTCGTCCACCACAGACCGCGATATGAATTTCAATCAATTTTCAATTAGCCCAACCCACCCGAGCTTGCCGGTGATGGGAGGCGACGAGGCTTCGGCTGTTCAACGCGCCCTCCGCTGACCACTCTACCGTCCACCGGCCGGTGGACAGATAACTGAACTTTATTTACAATATTCAATTAATTATTTTTCCGTCGTTTTAAAGTCAAACACTAATCTAATCGATTTGTCATAATCTCCGTGTTGTGTTCCCGCGTCCACACACCCCGCGCAGCAGCTGTCACTGATTATTGAGATTAATTAGGTGTTAAGGCGGCTAATTGGAATTCTGGAATTACCCACAACGGTGATTTACCACCGATATCCAGTGCTGCTGCGGTTGCCACACCGCATCTAATCGGAGCAGAACAAAACAAAAACATAACCAGTCGCCACGCCATCATCAACTCTCAGTACGTGAACACTGAACGCCAATAAATTTCCATTCGTAAATTTAAAACAATTACCCACGTCGAATTTGTTAATGAGAATGAGACTACTGATTTGTTTAGGCAGACTGCGGAGCGATGTGGACGCGATACGATGGTAATTAATTGGTGGCGAATTGTAATGTCACTTGGCGTGACATTAAATGGATCGAACTGACTGACTTATCGCCGCAATTCTGCGAAACGAAACTTGAAGTGAATAGGGAACAATTATCGAATTCTTTGGCGCGATATCGGTGGCGATCTGATTTAATTGAAAATAAATTATGAGAAATTTGACGGAAGGCAGATTGCCCGAATCAGAGTGATAACCGGCGAGTAATGTGCTTTGCTTAAACCTTGTCCTCCTTGTCATGTGATGAATAAATTTTGACTTGGTGATGTCCTTCGTGGATAATTGTCACAATTAACTGTGGACTTGTGCCACAGTCTTGTAACTTTGCGAAGGCCTTAGCAGTTTTAGGAGATCAGGAGTGTAAAAATAACGTTTGTTAGTCTGCTAAAGCACAAACACTCTTCTGACTTAAAAGTGCGAGATAGGTAATTGGGAAAAAATCTCTCAGGACTTCGAAATACTGAGAAACATTATGTAAGTTAAGGCGCAAAATTTTTTTCCGTCAACATTTGTTCCATGTAGGCGTCACAACATCGACATCGTTTCGCAAAGGTGAAAAACGCTGACTTGACGTCTGGTGAACCGGAGGTTTCAAGATCGCTGCCACATTCCATCAGGTCGGCGTGCGGAAATCCGAGTGCAACCATGGAAGCACCTCATCGTTGCGGTACCAGTTGCTGGGCATTTAAAGTAGCGTAATTTAGATTGTAAGTTGAGTTCTCAGTGATCTGTGTAAGGAGTTAATAAATAAAAATTATTTTTTTAATTTACATAAACTTGAAATGGTTTAATTGGCGCCCGAGCAGAGACTGGTAGAGTGCCGCGGGATAAATAAAAGTTCGTGGAGTTAGTAAATTTAAATACTGCCAGACGCCTCAAGAAGCCGCTTCGCGGATCTGCCAGTCCTAGGGAATCGTGCTGTGAAAGAGAAATTAAAAAGGGCCACGAAGTAGCCCACAGTGAATAGTGAACAATAAACTAGTGCAACACTGTGAGCAAAACGGAAGTTTGTAGAAACTTGCGCACCGCCGAACCTTATACACCTGTAAAAAGGACACACCCGAGCAACTACAAAACCAACGATGGAGACAACCATCATAGCATTACTATCACTGATAATAGGTAACCTGCTAACTGACTACCAGATCTTTGATTACACAAACGCACAACTACTGACCTTAGACAACGGAACGGCAATGTTGAAAGACGGACATTTTAAAATTACGGAAGAACATTAGCGAGACAGTGACTACAAAATTTAGTGACAAACCCCCAATGTACTCTTGCATGACTGACGACATCGAACAAACACAACGACACCTAAACAGCCAAAAACTATTAATACAATAATAATACGTCAAGATACAAATGTCTCGATAGGGAACATTTGTTGTGAACGAACCCTTATTTCTTTTTTTGTTTGTTTGCTATGACATCGGTGAAATATATTTAGTATACATCAAGTCATTGAACAGACAACATCATATTTTTTCATTGTGTTAAAAATGTCGAATTTTGTACCAGAAAGTGATGATTTGCGGAAAGCATTAATTTTTTGTTTTCATTTGAAGAAAAGTGCTGCAGAGTTCGCATCGAATGCTTGTCGAGGCATATGGTGATCATGCTCTGTTAGAAGCAACATGCAAAAGATGGTTTCAATGGTTCAGAAATAATTATTTTGATGTGAGAAATGAAGAACGTGGAAGACCACCAAAAAAGTTTGAAGACGCCGAATTGCAAACGATATTGTATGGAGATGACACTTTGAGTCAAAAGCAAATGGCAGCAATGTTAAATGTTGCACAACAAACAATTTCTGACCGTTTGAAAGCTATGGGAAAGATCCAAAAGTGTGGAAAGTGGCTGTCACATGAATTGAATGAAAGACAGATGGAAAACTGAAAAATCACTTGTGAAATTTTGCTTCAAAGACACGGTTTTGCATAGGATCGTTATTGGCGATGAGAAATGGATTTATTTTAAGAATCCTAAACTGAAAAAATCATGGGTTAATCTGGGACAACCATCAACATCGACTGCAAAACCAGATCGATTCGGCAAGAAGACAATGCTGTGTGTTTGGTGGGACCAGAAAGGTGTGCTGTACCACGAGCTCCTTAAACCCGGTAAAACCGTTAATACTGATCGCTACCGACAACAAATGATCAAATTGAACCATGCATTGATCGAGAAAGACCAGAAAGGGCCAGAAGGCACGGCAAGGTAATTTTGCTCCATGACAATGCGCCTGCACACAAAGCAAAACCGGTTCAGGATACAATCAAAACACTTGGCTGGGAGCAGCAACCCCACCCGCCATATTCACCAGACTTGGCTTCTACCGAGTACCATTTGTTTTCATCGATGGGACACGCATTGTCTGAGCAGCACTTTGATTCCTACGAGGAGGTCGAAAATTGGGTGTCTGATTGGTTTGCTTTAAAAGACGAACAATTTTATTGGTGTGGTATTCACAAATTACCTGAAAGGTGGTCAAAATGTGTAGAAAACAATGGCCAATACTTTGAATAAAGTGTTTTTACTTTCCCATTAATAATTAATGTTTTATTTTCAAAAAAACTCATTTCATACTGGTACACCTTGTAAAACCTAAAGTTAAACGTTCATTGGATTTCTTGGGTACGGCATGGAAGTGGGTAGCGGGTTCCCCTGATAATAAAGATTTAAATCTTTTAACATCTAAATTAAATGAATTGACTGAAGATAATTGTACATTTTAAATAACAATATTTTGGAAAAGAAATTTAACAATTCTGCAAAACAACAGAATGAAATTCTAAGAGAACTGAAAACAGCAGATATCCTAAAAAAGGAATATGGTCTTGTTACAAAAAGTAAAATTGATATAATTAAAGTATGGGCTATTCAAGGCCAATATTATAAATTCATAATTATTGACAAGTTTGGAAGAAAAAATAATGGAAAATGTTATAATAAGAAATAAGTTAAAATCGAGATTCATTCAACAGAAGTTATCACGGTACAGCCGATTCCAGCGGTGCTACAACCGCCGGCACTAGTGACAATTTTTGAAGATGTCTGGTAAAACTGGTAAAAGAACTTCACCTTACCAACCAAAACTTCATAAGACCCATCAGGACGAAAAATCCAAAAAGCAGTTTGGACTGTCATCGGTGGGAATTATACTAACGATCATCATATCATTGTTCCTGTACAAACAAACAAGGGAATATACAAACATAGCCATTTAATCGGATGTTCCAAAAACATCAGAGGTTCATTCATCAGAATTCGCATCAGGGCAGTTGAAGATATCGGCAAAAAACCAGATTTAAAACCAAAGGTATTTAGGCTGACCCAGATTCCATTCTTTTAAGATGGTTCTAACGAGGACGCTCGAAGATTAAGCGTGGATGAGTTAAGGCGCAAAATATTTTTCCCTGAACATTTGTTCCACGTAGTCGTCACAACATCGACATCGTTTCCCATAGGTGAAAAACGCTGGCTTAAAGTCTGGTGAACCGGAGGTATCAAGATCGCTGCCACATTCCATCAGGTCGGCGTGCGGAAATCCGAGTGCAGCCATGGGGGCACCTCTTCGTTGCAGTACCAGTTGCTGGGTATTTGAAGTAGCTAAATTTATATTGTAAATTGAGTTCTGAGTGATCTGTGTAAGTTACTGTGCCCAACTGATAATAAATAAAAATTATTTTTTTACTTTGCATAAACTTGAAACTTAGCTTAATTTTAACACTCAAAAATTCCAACCATATTGAAGAATTTTCTAATAGTTTCTATGGAATAGTGAAGTTTTTTGTTTTTATTTTTGTTATCGGATTAGTACTTGGTCGTATAACCTTTATTTTTAAGTAAAGCTTCACAACGTCGTGGCATGGGGTCGATGAAGGTCTGACATCGCTGAACAAGGATATTCTTCCACGCAATCTGCACAACATCCCATAGCTGTTTTGAATTTTTGGGTTTTGCTTCATATACCGCTTTCATGACATCTGTCCAAAGGTTTTCAATAGGATTCAGGTCCGAAGACTGAGTCACTGTGCTGTGTACCAGGTATACCGGTATATATTTTTTTTGAAAATAAAACACTAATTATTAATGGGAAAGTAAAAACATTTTATTCAAAGTATTGGTCATTGTTTTCTACACATTTTGACCACCTTTCTGGCGATTTGTGAATACCACGCCAATAAAATTGTTCGTCTTTTAAAGCAAACCAATTTTCGACCTCCTCGTAGGAATCAAAGTGCTGCTCAGCCAATGCGTGTCCCATCTATGAAAACAAATGGTAGTCGGAAGGAGCCAAGTCTGGTGAATACGGCGGGTGGGGTAGCTGCTCCCAGCCAAGTGTTGTGATTGTATCCTGAACCGGTTTTGCTTTGTGTGCAGGTGCATTGTCATGGAGCAAAATTACTTTGCCGTGTCTTCTGGCTCATTCTGGTCGTTTCTCGATCAATGCATGGTTCAAATTGATCATTTGTTGTCGGTAGCGATCAGTATTAACGGTTGCACCAGGTTTTAGGAGCTCGTGGTACAGCACACCTTTCTGGTCCCACCAAACACACAGCATTGTCTTCTTGCCGAATCGATCTGGTTTTGCAGTCGATGTTGATGGTTGTCCCAGATTAACCCATGATCTTTTCCGTTTAGGATTCTTAAAATAAATCCATTTTTCATCGCCAATAACAATCCGATGCAAGACCGATTTTCTTTCGTGTCTTTGAAGCAACTTATCACAAGTGCAGCAATTAACATTGCTGCCATTTACTTTTGACTCAAAGTGTCATCTCCATCCAATATCGTTTGCAATTCGACGTCTTTCACTTTTTTGGTGGTCTTCCATGTTCTTTATTTCTCACATCAAAATCATTATTTCTGAACCGTTAAAACCATCTTTTGCATATTGCTTCTGATAGAGCATGATCACCATATGCGGCACTTTTCTTCACATGAAAACAAAAAATTAATGCTTTCCGCAAATCATCACTTTCTGGTACAAAATTCGACATTTTTAACACGATGAAAAAATATGAAGTTTACTGTTCAATGACTTGATGTATAGTTAACATTTTTCACAGATGCCATAGCAAACAAACAAAAATAGAAATAAGGGCTCGTTCACAACAAATGTTCCCTGTCGAGACATTTGTATCTTGACGCTTCATACCGGTAATAGGGTAAAATACTAATTTTAATACTAATAATTTTTTTTTCAGATCTTTATTTGATATTTGGGGGTTGCTTAAAACCGGGTTGTTCTAAAGCGGGTGCAATTGGTCGCCGTGTCGGGTCGCAGTAGGTAGAGTGCGACGCTCACACGCCGAAGGGTCTAGCTTCGTTTCCCGGGTGAACACCTCGAATTTTTCACGGCACCACCTCTTTCGAGCTGCTGACAACACTTAAAGAGTAATAACTGTCTAAGAAAGCTTCTTAAATTTCGCCGTTCGGAGTCGTCAAACTTTACTGTGGACTGTCGCGCCAACAATTATTATGTGTATAGGATGGCGTTGGTAAATTTCAACTGAATATAATCTTTGCCTATTAAAAGGGTTTTGCTATTTTGGCGGGGTTGCTTATATCCGGGGAGTCCTGTATTTCAAATTGGAAATTGAGAAGAAACAATGAAATCAAACATACCAAAACTGTAAAATGCTCTTAAAAGCTGTAAAACACACCGAATAGCAGAAACACGACAGTAACGAAAACAACCACGTCCACCATACACAAGCTTTACTTAAGGACTGGACTGGGAAGAGCATTCTATATTCGTAAAGAGCGGCTGAAGAACGAATCTCTTAATTTAACTGTACGTCAGAAGGTGGGCTTAAGGGTGAAGGGGTGAGCATTCCTAGCGAGGCGGGTATTGCGGGTGAATTCTTAAAGGGGAGGAGTGCAGCTGGTTAACTCATAAGAGCATTTATTGTTGAAATAGCGATAAAATAGTGACAGAGACGCTTAGCGTTCTATTAGCAAATGTTTGACTAGGTGCATGTCGCGATACACCTTATAGAGTTAGTCATCATTTAATCAAATAGGACCAAACTTGCATGCAGAACTTGAGTATGAAATAAATGCTTTCTCATCCAACGCAGATTACATCATTGTCGCTGCACTGTAGCCCAGAAAAGGAATAACCAAGTGAAAAGCTCGGCTTTCAATTCAAATGCCTTTTGAACTCAAAGAAATAATGATTTACAGAAGTAATAATATGCTTGGCTCCGAGACTGTCGCAAGGTGTCGATGTAGTGAATTCGCATTTTTTTTTTAATTCGCTGACCTGTCGTTTGTGTTAAGCGCTTTGCATTCTTCCTTGATGACAGCTTGTTCTTTGTTATGGCCTTCATAGCTCAGCCGATCCCGTTTCTTTCTTTGTCAAGAAACGATTTATTGACAGCTTGCTGTTTCCGAGCAATCATGTCAATATAATCCGCATAAGCCAGCCAGTAAGGAAAGGACTGTTTTAAAAATTCAGGCATTACTGTTGACTTGCGTGCGAACTTCACCAATGTCATATGGAAGAGTGTCTTCAACTTGTTTCGAACTGTATGATGATGCCAACTGTATGATGACGCCATACCCAATAAAAACTGAAAACCTTTAAAAACATTTTTGGTTCGATCGTTTCTGTTCTGCTTATTGCTACTGATAATCACCTAAACCAAGAAAGCGCCTTTACTCAAAATAAACCCATCCAGCTTGTGAAGCTCTTTAAAGTGCAAATTAATATATTTATTACATAGTAATAATACAAAACACTTTATTTTGCAAAAACAATACGGTTATATATTACAAGTATAAAATAACGAACACGACTAGGCCGTCCGAAGATTGGAACGTCCGAGGACTGGACCGTCCGACGACTGGATGTCGGTTACTGAACCGTTCGACGTCTGGATCTCCATTGCTTTTTGTAGGATTCTGCTCGGAGTAACTCACCTCGGTATTCATAATCTGATGTGTTGTGGATGGGGGTTGGGATGTGAACCGATGCACATTTTTGAAAATCATTCCGATGCTCAAGTAGTTTTGATTTAGGGATCGCTTGGGTTATAAACCATCATGTTTTTGAATTCCAGATTGTATTGTTTGTCCAGTGTTATTTACTATTGGATCGAAGTGTTAACTTGCATTCCAAGACGACATTCCTGCCACGTTGCCGAGTCGGGTCGGGCACTTGAGGAAAGCACAAATCCAATGGCATTCGTTCGCGATTTCCTTAATTTTCATCGCGGCGATTGCAGTTGGCGAATACAGAAAAATCATCACCTTCATTCCTCAACCTATCGATCACGTTTTCGCCGTGTTTCCCTGATAAACACGTTCTCTATCGCTTCGCCTCTTCAAATCACAAAGCAAATTGTAGTGCAACCTAAAACACAGAACGCACTTCAGACCCCCATCCAAAATGGCAACATGGCGTACAACAACTGTTGAAAATTTAATCAACCGCCTCATTATCGGGGTCTACAACAGAATAACATGGCAAATGTCTTGTCAAAAAGATTGTGCGTCGTCGCGCCCCTGTCAACCGATCCAGCGATGAACGGCGAACGGCACACGGAAGACAGGAGCAACAGCAACAGCAGCAGCCGCCGCGAAGGGGTGAGTTGCCGCACTGCATTTAATGGCAATTATTATCTGTTTTGTAAATATTTACCAATCAATTGCAGCTACACTCCACGCTCCGCCTGTCACTCCGATTCGCGTCAACTGAGTTTAATTTTGCTGTTCAATTTATTTCGTTGTAGTTTTCATTCTTTTTGGGGCTGCAAACTTAAATATGTATGTTAGCAAATAGATATTTTATTCGGTCCGATTGCGACCGGCCCAGCCACGACTGATGACTGCAGGTACAAAATAATTATTATTTTCGTATTTGCAATGCACTCGCCGTAAGTAGTTGAATTTTAATTAGGCAGCGCTCGAGTGAGTGGCTTTGTGTTAAGTCGGCATGAGGTAATTTATTAATTTTAAATGCACTTACAGCGTGGGTTATTTTTCGAGTTTGTAATGAATCGTCAAATAATTGACGCTCAATGAGTTGTTATTGCTGTTGCGCCAATGCAGCGGATGATGGCTTTTCATTTTAAAACAAACTGATAACGTTTTGCGGCTGTAAAGTGTCTTATTTGTTTTTAATCGAGGTTAGGTATTCGATGTTTGACGTTAAATCACTCGACGGGTGAAGGGGACCGCTCGTTAGTTGTAATTAAAGTAAATATTGCAAATGTAAACCGAGTTATTGTGTTTCTGTGTTGTTCGATAAGTTTGTTCGGTGGTATGTTTGTTGTTAACCAAAAATAAAGTACATCGTAACCGTGAATTGCTAAAAACGTTATATTTCGTAAACAAAATAAATGTACGTTAGTTTGCTCAGCAATTTTTGTTTTTATTGAAAAATCTTAAAAATTACGTCACATAAAGTGTTGTCAAATGGAAGCGACATTTTTGATTCCAGTCTTTTCTGGCATTTGCAAAAGCAATCGAACCGGGGACCCTACAAAACGCTTGACATACGTCGGGAAAGCCGGTAGTCAAAAGAAGCCAGGTTTGAAGTATACGGCGCGTTGGGTAGGACCTCCCATTTGAGCGTTGTTTGGTAGTTTTTGACAGTAACAGCCGGGTGGGACTGAGTGTTATCATGTTTTCAAATTATTATGCCTTTCAGTCATTTCTGGCCATTTTTCACTCTCAAACGCTTTAGTTGTAGTAGAGGTGTAGATGGCGTTTCCAAACATAGTTTTGTGAGGTTGTTACAGCGCAGAGTTCCACCACATGCAGAGTATAACCTTTGATTGGTGGGTGTGTATCTTTGGCGCCAATGTAGACCATAATGGAACCAGACTTACATAATTCACCAGTCTTTGAATGGTATTTTGTCTGCTTGTGCTAATCGTGGTATACCCACGTTTATCTCCAGTCACGATCCAATACAAAAATCCCTTCTTTTGATATTTTCTTGAATCTGTTCCGAGGTGAAGAATCGCCTTTCAACATCTCTCGGTTTAAGCTCGTACAATTCATTGGGTTGACTTGCTTTTAAATAAATCATATTTTTAATAAACTTAACGAAAATTTTACCCTTACTCACTCCCAACGGTTTTGCGACTCTGCGTTTGGTACAGAGATTGATTCAGTGAAATCCCCAATTCCTCATCTTCAATTGAGATGACCAAGACATTCTTCGTCTTCGATACTAAAGTTACCACTTTTGAAGCAGCGAAGCCACTCTCTGCATGATATATCGGCCGACGCAGATTCACAATGAACTTCTACAAGCATTCATTGAGTTTCGGCTGCACAAGAAAATCAAAACTTTCCGAAAATGCTGCTTATATAAATATTTTGCAGTGGAAACTGTCTTTCCTTCGTCAGGTTTTTTATATTGTTTTCATATAACCTGAATATTTTCCGAAGAGACAAGAAGCAATGTCCAAGAAGTGTGCAGACGTCGATGCACACTAACCATTGCTTACAAATGTCAAACCTTTCCAAAGAAGTAGGCAATCGCAAAGCAAATCTGGATCGCCGTTAACATCAACAATTCGATGCTCATGCGACATTTTTTTGATCGAAATGCGCTACCACACGCTTCATGCCCACAATTTCCGAGAAAATTGCATGGCATGAGCCAACCGATATGCCGACATCTCCAGCGACTTCTTTAAGAGTGGTACGAAGGTTGCCTTTTATATTTCGGGATTGGGCAAACATAGTATTGCAATCTGGCAACTGCAAGCTCTTTCATAAGGTTTGACATTTTTGAGGTTAAACGTACTCAGAACGTTTTGACATCCGAGGGCTATTTGCGTTGTTTACAGTAACTCAAAAGATTTATCAGAAAATGGAATTAAATCGTGAAAATGTTCGTGCGATTATTTTTTTTAAACTTTCGACGTGTATTAACTCAACAACAGTGCATCGATGAACTTAATTCAATTTTTGGCGATGAAGCTCCATTAAGCACTAGTGTTTATCGATGGTATGGTGAATTCAACCGAAGTCGTAGTTCACTCCAAGACGAATTTCGTGAAGGTCGTCCAAAATCAGTTGTTCTTCCGGAAACCATTGATTCCGTGCGCCAACTGATATTGCAAGATCGTTATGTGACCTATCTTGAGATTGAGACAACCTTAGGCATTGGTGGGACCAGCATACATTCAATGTTGCATCAACATTTGACCGTCAAAAAAATTTGTTCGCGTTGGATCCCACACAATTTGTCAATCGCTCAAAAAAAGGCTCGTGTCGATTGGGCGAAAGAAATGCTCCAAAACAACGATCGCGGTGCTTTGAAACACGTCTATGACATCGTGACAGATGGTGTGTCGTGGATTTACTAGTATGAGCCCGATAGTAAACAGCAGTTGACTGTATGGGTGATTCAAATTGAGCCAAATCCAACAAAAGTTGCTCGCACACGACCCCTTCCAAGCAAATGGTTGCCTGTTTTTTTCGGAAAAACTGGACATGTCGCAGTCGTACCACTAGAACAACGCAGAACAGTCAATTCTGAGTGGTACACAACCATTTATTTGCCAGTTGTTTTCCAAGAAATCAGGAAAACAAACCGCCGAAGGCGGATCACTCTTCACCACGACAATGCGAGCTTTCACACATCGGCTCAAACAACTGTATTTTTGAGCACTCAAAACATCGATTTGATGAGTCATCTGCCGAATAATCCTGACTTGGCAACAAATAACTTGTTTTTATTCCCTTACGTAAAAAATAAAATGAGAGGTCAATGTTTTTCGACACCTGAAGAAGCGGTTGATGCGTTCAGAATGCATGTTTTGGAGATACCTCAATCAGAGTGGCAAAAGTGCTTCGACAATTGGTTCAAACGCATGCAAAAGTGTATAGATCTTAATGGGGAATACTTTGAAAAATAATAAAGCTGCTTTCGATGATTAATATATGTCTTTGTTCTCTAATCCCGAAATATAAAAAGGATAACATCTTGAGAACATGCGTGGGTTTTTGTTTTCACCAAAGAAAAGATCGTTAGCGCTCCAAAAACATACATGCAATGATTTACAATGAAGAACGGGGCAAAAAGCGAGTTCTTTTCTTTTCTTAAGTTGTGAAATTCGCGACAAGTTAAAACGAACTTGTGGTGTTCATACGATAAGAAGACGACTACGAGAGCACAAAATTAATGCTCGCAGCTCACGCTAGGTGTTACTTTTGAAAAAAACAATGTGTTCCAGCGTCTTCAGTTCAACAAAGAACATCCCTTTTGACCCATTGAGAAGTGGAGGAATGTATTTCGGACCTGATGAATCCAGAATCATTCTATATGGAGGCAAAGGGTCTCGTCAGTATGTAAGGCGCCCCCCTAATACAGAAAATGATCCCCGATATACCATAGAGACGATGAAATATGGCGGTTCAAGTATTATGGTTTGTGGCTGCTTCTCCTACAGAGGTGTGGGCCCAATCAATAAAATTAATAAAAGGTTGTCAAACATCTCCCTTCCTCCTTTTTTTTCTTCATTGAATGCTTCATCGGATTTAGTTCAAATATTTGCCGTTTTGTTCGATAATCTGTTTCCATCTAGACAGCCACTGCATAATACTTCCCTCATAGAAGCCCCCTCCTTATTTGCGAAGAACTCGGACAGCCACTTTTCACAAGCCTTGAGTTCAACTTCACACCACCAAAGACGTTCGCCATTCGACAGGAACAGGTGGTAATCATTTGGCGCTATGTCCGGGCTATATGGTGGATGATGCGACAAGACCTCCCATCCGAGCTCCCGTAGCTTCTGACGAGTCATCAACGAAGTGTATAGTCTGGCATTGCCTGGGTGGAACACTGCAAACTTTCTGTCGGCCAATTCTGGACGCTTATGGTTGATCGCCTGCTCCAATCGGTCCGGATGTTCGCAGTAGATGGTAGAATTAAGCGTCTGGCCATATGGGAGCAGCTTATAGTGGATGATTCCCTTCCAATCCCACCAAACACACAGCAAAACCTTCCTGGCCGTCTATCCCGACTTGACCACTGTTTGGGACGATTCACCGGCCTTCAACCACGACCGTTTTCGCTTGATATTGCCGTATGTGATCCATTTTTAGTTGCAAGTTACCATCGGCTTCAAAAATGGGTCGAATTCGTTCGTTGATTCGTCGCCAGTCACCATCCGCTTTAAATTTGGTGCGAGTTCGTTCCGTTTCAGCAGCATATCGCAGGCGTTGATTCGTCGCCAGTCACCATCCGCTTCAAAACTGGGTCCAGTTCGTTCTGTTTCAGCAGCATATCGCAGGCGTTGATTCGTCGCCATTCACCATCTGTTTCAAAATTGGGTCGAGTTCGTTCCGTTTCGCGTTGATTTGGTCCAGAAGGTTTTTTTGCGTCATATCATGCGGCATCCAAACATTAGGCTTTTTTCTGTATCCAGCCATCTGCAGATGATTCAAAATAGTTTAGTGACTAATTCTTATCTCCTGGGCGATGTCACGAGATGCCACATGCCGGTCTTACTTGATGATTTCCATGATTCGATCGGTATTCGTCGTCACAGGTCTTCCGCCGGCTGGCTTATCCATGGTGTCGTTTTCACCGGCTCTGAATCGTCGAAACCATTCCTCCGCGGTTCGAAGTGATAGTACTCCATCTCCCAAAGCACCATTAATCTCACGAAAGGTTTCTCTAGCGGATTTGCCTTTAACGAAGGCAAACTTTAAAATAGCGAGAATTTCGGCGTTAGTGAACTCCATGTTTACACGTCTACAACTGTTGAACGCAATATCCAAACTAATCACACATTGCGTCGTTTTGTAGGACCTTTCAAATGATGTACAGCATCGCCAGATACGAGTTTCCAACCTTATAATATAATGGACAAGCACGGATACATACACACTATGCTGCCCTTTGCTTAGGAGAAAATTCCGCTAAAATGGACGTTCCAGTAAGATAACGACCCGAAACACACCAGTAAGTTGGCAAAGGAATGGTTTCAGGCCAATGGAATTGAGGTTATGTATTGGACAACTCAATCTCCTGACCTGGAACCCATTTAAAAACCTGTGGGCAGATATTAAGAAAGCGGTATGGAACGCTAGGCCCAAAAACAACAACGAACTTTGGGCTGTAGTTGAACACGCATGGCAGGCTATACCACTGAAGAGATGTGTAGGTCTTGTAAATTCTATGAAAAGGCGTTGTTTAGCTGTCATAAAAAATCATGGTCATGCAACCAAATACTAAGTTTATTTATAAAAAAAAAAATTAAAATATCATTATTTTTCGAATAAAATACTTTTTACCTATTTACCTTTACTATTTTATTGCCCTCGAAAATTTTCTTGCATCAAAAAAAAATGTTGCGGCTTTAGAAATCTGTTTACATTTTGTTACGGACATAGAAGGGAAATGTACTCCTCTTTCGCAATGCAGTTAAAGCTAAAAGGCTTTTGTATTTCCACCAACTCAAAAATATATGAGATGCCAGTACCCACTACTGTTTCACTGCTCGCAGCTGTATGTTTCTAATAGCATGTTTCTAATTTCATTTTTATAGAAATTAATTTGGAGCATTCCTCCACACATTAAATTTTTTTCATTTGGAGCGTAAATTATATTTCATTTTAATAAATATCATAAACATTCAGATCTACTTGCATTAGACCAAGATTACGAGGGGCGTTCAATATATTCTTGGCATCGATATGAAGAAAAATGCGAAATCAATTCAAATCCCCTTACATCAACGCATTTGTTACATCTTGAGATAAGCTTTTTTAAGCCCTCAAAAAAATAAATTTCCTCTTTCTCTGCAAAATACCCATTTATTGCCGACTTGAGTTCTTCCTCATCCGAAAATCTTTTTCCACGAAGACATTTTTTTCAAATCCGAAAACAGGAAATAATTTCTAGGGGCAAAGTCTGGACTATAGGGTGGGTGTTGGATTTCTCCGAAATCACAATCTCGCGCAGCAGCCTTGGAAACTCGCATCGTGTGAACAGGAGCATTGTCATGAAAAAGCAACACACCAGCTGCGAGTTTACCCTATCTTTTCTTTGCAAATTATGCAAAGCGGAAGCGTAGAATGTGGCGTTGATGGTTTCACCTTTTTTTTTGTATTCAATGAGCAAGCTTCCATTTGAGTCCCAAAAAACTGTGGTCATGAGCTTCCCGGCAGACGGAGTGACTTTGAACTTCTTCGAGGGATCTGTTCCTTTTTTATGCCACTTCATGGACTCTTGTTGGCTTTCAGGGTCATGGTGGTGAACCCATGTTTCGTCCTCAGTGACAATCGATCCATAACTACCTCCACGTTCTCACTACACATCTCCGAAAGCTCTCTACAGCATGCGATTCTCACTTTTTTCTGAGGCGCTGTGAGCACCCGTGGCACCCACCTTGCACTGACCTTTGAAAGGTTAAGATGATCATGAAGAATGGTGTGAATGGTACCAGTTGAAAGCTTTGTGATCTCTGCCATCGTTTTTACTTTTTTTCGGGCATCCTCAAGAACAAGTTTTTCGACTTCTTTGATGCTTTCTCCCGTACAAGCACTAGTCGTGGCACCGGAGCGGGGGTCGTCTTCAATGCTCTCCCTGCCTCTCTTGAACTCACTTGACCACTTTTGCACAGTTGGTAATGAAGGTGCGGAACCCTAGTAAACAGCCACCATCACTTCATGAATAGTTTTTTGTCATTTTCCATGTTAGTGAGAAATTTAATTACAGCACGATGCACAATTTTCACCATCATCGTCTCAGTTGCCATTATGATTCTGTTTAGCTAGAGATAAAACTCGAATTCACAATCACATGGATGCAATAAAATAATAGTATTACTTGATAAATAAGTCAATTTATATATAACCACAGCTTCACCCCGATACCGAGAATATATCGAACGCCCCTCGTATGTTGTTTTCCATGCTTTCTAACTCAAAATGTGTTTATATTATATAAATAGCGCAACTGTTCAGAAGAGGACCAGGACGTAGATTCTTCTGAAAACTAATCGTGTTGTGTTTTTTTATCGACTCCGAACGGTTTGATCTTACAAGCTTTTTCGCTGTCGAACAATACTCTTTGAGTGTTGTCAGAAACTTAGAAACGCTGGTGTCATGAAAAAATCATAGGTATTTAGCACGGGAAACAAACCCAGGACACCAAAGATGCCACCTTTTATTTCAGCTTAAGTATTTCTGGATGAAGTTATATTTTTAGGCACAGAAACGAAATCTACTCTTTACAAGATTTGGATCGATACATGCTCGTATATCTCCATATCTCCATACAATAATCAAATTCTAAACACGATAATGAAGAACACAAACACCTTGATAAGGATCAGGCTACCGCTGACTAAGAAGGAACTTCCCAAACTTTTTATATGCGGCCTGGAGGAGGACATACTCAAGGCCAAGCGAGAGCTAGTCAATTATATGCCAGTCGACATAGTCTTCGATATTGACCGCGACTACCTCGACGCCAGAAAAGTTGTAAGTATAGCCTACAACAACAATCTGGCACTCAAACAATCAAGCAAACGAAAAAGTTTCTCTCCTAGCCAAGAAATAACGTGACATCTTAAGGGATATTTCCATACACCACAAGACCTAAAATATCCTCCATGTGTCTTTTGTCATTCTCTTATCAAAACGGATGAGTGTTTTTCCAATGTAAGTAGGTGCTGCACAACTGTTCGATCTAGGAAATTTGTCCCTTTTTTCTTAATTTACCCTTCCTATTGGAAGCAGTTGGGTTCACAAATCATGGGTGGTTTACAGGTTCTACCCGCTTTATGGTATCATAGCCCTATTAATTTTGTCGCAGGAACAAGGTAAAAACAGAGAGATGCAAGCCGCTTTGAGTGATTTTCGTGTGCACTTTGTGACAAAAATATGTGTTTGTTGAGTTCATACACCAGGGTCTGGCAGTAAATAAGGGCAAATCTAAGTACATGCCGTCATCAAGGAAGGACACACAACGTCGACGTCTCGAACAGAGCGTCACACTAGGCAGCAGAAACTTCGAGGTAGTCAAAGACTTGGTCTACCTCGGCTCCGCGGGATACGGCGACAACAACATCAGTACCGAAATCAAACGCAGAATCACTCTTGCCAATCGCTGTTTCTTCGGGCTCAAGAGGCAATTGAGTAATAAAGCCCTCACTTGACGGACTAAGCTCGATTTATATAACAGCTTTATCATCCCAGTCTTGCTTTATGGCACGGAATCTTGGACGTTAACAAAGACGAATGAGGAAGCCATTAGACTTTTCGAGAGAAAAGTTTTGCGTGCGATTTTCGGTCCGATTCGCGTTGATGGCATCTGGAGGAGAAGACTTAACGATGAACTCTATGGGCTGTAGAATGGCATTCACTACTTAGCCTTTTCAGCCTAGTTGCCTGACTGCTCAGAGAGGCATTCTTTCCGATTTTATTATTATCCTCGCTCTGACTGAATCAGTTTACACAGGAAACGAACATTTCGTATATTCATTTGGGTGTCACTTCAGGCTGGGCCGCCTACCCACATCACCAAGAATGCAGGTTACACCCTCTAAACTGATTTAAAGTAGCGCTGTACATCCTCTGCTGCTTGTCCATTGCACAATGGTAAAAACCGACGGAAATCTGCTACATGCCAAATTCCGTTTCATGACATATATGGTACATACACCTTTGACATGTCTGTCTATGATTTTGACGGTCAATGACTGACAGACTAAGCTCCTTCCCATACGCGAACAACACCGTGAGAAACGAAAACACATCCAAAACCACCACTAGCCAGCCAGTCACGTAACACCGGTTAATAATTTAATCTTCACTTAATCGCAAGCGATACAAGCCAAAAGCGCCGCATCCCAACCGGGAAGCAGCGCACCACTTAGACAAACTTTGCATTTGGTTTTCTCCGCACACCGGCAAAGCGCCTAACCAGTCAGTCCTGGCTTGTGTTTACCCTTGGCGGTCGCCGACGACGGCAAAGCGGTGACAGTGGCAGTTGGGACAGAAACCATTAAACTCAAAATGTACTCAAATAACCACTTAATGATGGTGGCTTTGCCGCCGTCTTGTGCCATCCACCAACGACCTGATTAAAGTTACACACAGGCATCGGGCTGAAGAGGTAGCTGCTGCGGTGTTTGAATTGCCGGGGCCGCGCACTGAGTAGGGAATGGCGGTGATTCGAAGTGATTTCATGGTATTGGCCAAATCCGAAGATGTTCGCTGGTAATTAGTGGTGGCCTGACTTCGGTTGATTCGTTGTTTGTCAAACGGATTACGGACACAGTAAAACAGAAGCTACTTCTATTCCAGCCACCGCTGGCGGGGTCCGTAAAAAACGGTCTGTTTGCCAAATCTGGGGACTTAAATCGATTCGGTGGCTTCTTTTCAACAGCCAATTCGCCATTTGAAGTGCTCAGTCTTCCTTTTAATAGTGGCACACCGTAGCGTGATGCGATTGGAGACCATTTTTTTTTGTCTTTTTTTTTTGTTTTATTGAGAATGTAGTGAAATAACTATGTCAATAGAATTCTGTTATTTATGAACCCGCGATGCTCTGTGCTGAGTTGTAAATGGTTTTGATGGAGGTCTGGGGATCGGAGTCTTGGCAATTTAACGATGCTTTATGGAGGCGACTTGACAGATTGGCGCCAGCACGCTCGAATGGTGGAGTGGAAGGCCCGTTTTAAAACTAGACATTAAGATTGGCATATTTGACATCACTCAAAGCGTGACGCTGCTGAGGGAGAGGGGCGAAAACTTTCCGATCAATTTGCCCAGCTGAATGGGTAGTGCGTTTGATGTTTGCCTGAAGGGTTTCTTTGGTTTTTGCTGTTGCTGGAATTCAATTCAATTTTAAGCGGGAGTTTTGTCTCATGACATAGAAAGACTTCGTTGCGTCCTTAAGAGAGAACAACATTTTGCCTGACAAATATTTATTCCAAAATTACAAGTCAAATATCGCAATTGCCCAACAATCCTCGGAAAAAGGGAACATTCTCAAATAGTCACCCTCCTGTATCGTAATCGCTTTCGATTGACATCATAAAATGAGTGTCACATTGTGGACACTGTGTGTTCAGCTTATCAGGAAGTGATCCATAATATTTCCAATCGAAATGACACATGCGTTGCCTCACTGCGGTGCGATGATGTCTTCCTGGGCGCGTCACTGCCCCCCTAGTCCGGACGCCATCGCGAATCGTTCAAGTAGCACCTCTGAGAACTCAGAGTCAATTCAACTCCAAATGTGAAACGATAATGCAGTGTTGACACAATAAGTCGATTTGATGTTGATGTTGATGTGTAAACATTGAAACTTTTTATTTCAAGAAATACAGTAAAATTGTTAAGCCCCCTCAATTGGGAACTCGGCGAGTTTGTGTACGTTTATGGGGCGTTAATCGACTTTAATTGGAAATGTGAATGAGTTTGAGGTTCGATAAACGCAGCAGCTTAGGGGTGTGCACCGATAAGCGATACACATGCACTTACGCATTCACTTCCTCAAGCGGTGACATAATCTTTTATTATTTTCCACCTAAAGTCTGTCTGATAAAAATGAGAAGTAGCTGGTATAGATTTGTGACAACACCTCTCAAAAAGTGATTATTATATGTCCACACTGCTATGAAGTATTATTAGGTTACTATTGGGTTCAGCCAGGCAGTTTTGAAAGAGTTATTGCAAAGAAGGAAGTCAGAAACTATGATATGTGGCCAGATTGCACAGATTGTGCGTTAGAATAATCTCCGCAATTATAAGAGTTGTAGTTGTAGTTGTAGACTATTTCAACAAAAAAATTCTCTATCGAGTTAGCCAGCTGCATTCCTTCCCTTCAAGAATTCACCCGCAATACCCGCATCGCTAGGAATGCTCACCCGTTCACCCTTAAGTCCACCTTTGGACGTGCAGTTAAGTTTAGAGACTCGTTCTTCAGCCGCAGCACTCGAATATGGAATGCTCTTCCCAGCCGAATTCCCCCCCTTTACAATCCACAGGCATTTAAAATCAAAGTGCATCAGTACCTCCTATCCCTCTCGTCCTCTTTACCATCGGCTCGTGCTATGACTTAATTCCAGTCATTTAAGGGCATAAGCAATCCTTTTAGTGCGCGCCAATTATAAAAAAAAAATGGAAAATTGAGGCGCACATTTGTAAGTCGTTGTCCTGTCAATTCGCAATTGTTGTTCAGTTCTTTTAACCGGAGTTGAGCAATTTCCCAAGAAAGTGCAATTTTTTGGACAAGATTCGATTTCGGATTTTCTTTAATTGTTTGAACACGCGGTTTGCAAATTATTGAACATTTTGGAGATGCCAGCAGATGAATGCAAGTTTAATTGCGTCAGGACGGATGATCTGTGGCATTTCCGTCATTTGAAATTAATGAGTCGATTTTTAGTCATGCGCATAACTCCTGATTGTTGATAGGTAATTTTAAAAAGGGCCAGTGGAGGGCCATGAACGTGATAGTCAAGAAGATCGCATCGAAAAGGCAAGATTAAAGCTATATTTATGAACGTTCCATGAGTAGAATTTAAAAATAAATTCCACTAAAAAACTGTGTCGTGCTAGTGGATTGAAGCTCTGCTCGTGTCTTGTCAGTCATTCTTCTTTCACTGCAACAGAGGACTCATACAATTCCTGCAGACTTTCAACGTAAGTCGTTACAATCCTACTAAGGGGCTTCACTTTTTACTTCTTCGGCCTGAAAAAGTTTCCTTCCTTCAATTCATTGCGATTAAGCATAACTACCAGCATAACTACCAAAAATCTTGCCGACATTCTATTTATCTTATGAAGATCGAATCCCCAGTACAATCCACAACGTTCTTATAAACGAACGATTTGGGTAAAACAGATTGAATGTGAAGACACTTACAGCAGCGATCATCACTGCCAAAATTTGACTGCAAATAGGCTGGTGCAACCAACACGAAGGAGCTGTAACATTGGACACGTCATGTCAGTAGGCAATCCACTATCCTCACCCCAAAACGACGGTCAGTGTTAAAAGATACAAGCAGAACTCGAGAGATATGAAAACACAAAAATGTTGAATTGAAAATAATTCGGGATAATCACAAAAGAAGCACGCTAAACAACGAGATGAAGGGAAAAAAAGTTTCTCGCTGTTTTGAATATGTCTTGTGACTGCTTTATGAGCCAGGCTAGCAGAAAGTGGAAAGAAAGACAAATATCCAAACTATGACAAAGAAAACAATACTGGCTTTCGAGTAACAGTAAACTATAGGTCTTCTCTACTCTGCAGAAGAAAGTAGGTCAACTGCTATTTTAAGAGAGTGGAATGGATAAGAAAATAATACCTTCCTCGGAGTTGAATCCTTGTGAAAATTTGCAAATTGTTCTCCAAGAATTAAGAAAAAAATCTCCATCAGTTTCATCCAGAACAGCATAGAGGAACGGAGTATTGCGAGTCAAGTCTAGATCAGAAAATTAAAAATGTTAAGTGTAAGTACAAAAATACTTCCTTGAGACTATGAACTCCACCAACATCAGCCTTTCATCCTTATTCCATACAAGCGAGAAGCAATCATTTATTCATGTTTTGCATTAGGGGCGTAATATTTGAATGTATACCAGACACATCCGCTTTCAATATGGACGCGAAAAACGCCCAAACCTGACATAAAGATGGCGCTCTCAGTGCATTGGTGATATATCATCTTCAATCTCTACCAAGCTACTTCTGTGACAATAAGTTGATGTGTTTAATTAGCTGAGAGCTTTTTAAGTAAAGTAAATGTTAATCATTAATATTTCAATCGCACATTGCACATTGCGACAGTAAAAAAAATTCACCACAAATGACAACTGTCAGAATGCTCCCTTCTTTTTTTGTTGACATGACGTTTCTTCGCCCCATCAAATTGACACATGAGCAAGAAAAAAAAACTTGGTTTTCTCTTTTCCCTAGCTAAATGTTGACGTTACACGCTGCTTAACAAATATTTCCTTAAATAAGCCACCGAATTTGCATTATTTAAAATGGTTTTTATAAAAGAATGGGAAGATTTTGAGATTGCCGTCGAGAATATGTACATGGCCAACCCGAAAAACTGCCGATACACAATGAAGTACGTTCACGCGAAAGGCCACATCCTCCTAAAGATGACCGACAACGTTAAGGTAATGATGATGAGCATACAAATAATCTGATTGAATTAAATTCTTTTGCATAATTGCATTTTAGTGTATTCAATATAAAGCGGAAAATATGCCAGATTTGAAGAAAATCGAAAAGTTAACTGGAAATTTAATGGGACACATGGCGTCGAAGGAATGAAAATAGTTGTTACCTTAGTTTGCATTTAGGTATCTGTTTTTAAGTCGTGGAAAGTACGGAATAATAGAACACCGAAGTACAGGAACAAACGTATTTTCGAGCATTTCTATGAAATGAATATTCTTTTTGTAAATTTGTTAATAAAATGTGTGGAAACAATTTTCAAGTTTAGCCGTTTTGTGCAAAGTAGCAATTATTGTTAATTTTTTTTTTTAAATTGTATCATGTAATTTAGCATTCTTCAACGACTGGACATAACATGATTGAACGCGGAATCCATATTCAATCAATCATCCGTTTACTTGGGTTGCGTTTAGGACCCTTGTTTTATCATTATTTCCATTGTTTGTGTTGTTTTGACTAGGCTTAAATAGAAGCAGTTTTATACCAAATGTGGTCGCCATGGCGTAGTGGGTAGAGTGCGACGCTCACACGCCGAAGGGTCTAGGTTCGACTCCTGGACCCCATACAAAAAGCGGTTGTTAAGAGTGAATTTTCAAAGTTAAGTGGTCGCCGTGGCGTAACGGGTAGAGTGCGACGCTCACACGCCGAAGGGTCTAGGTTCGACTCCTAGCTCAACACCAATTTTTCGAATTTTTCACGGCACCACCTCTTTCGAGCTGCTGACAACACTTAAAGAGTAAAAACTGTCAAATAAAGCTTCTCAAATCTCGCCGTTCGGAGTCGGCAAAAAACTATAGGTCCCTTCTACTCGTGAGAGAACAGTAGCGCGCACAACACGAGTAGTTGATGGGCAAGCTAGGACCTGGTCCCCCTTTGGACTGTAGCGCTAACAATTATTATTATTAGTTTTATATCAGATATGTTTTCAAACCAGAATGAATTGGAGACTGCCTGGTAATTTAATTCAACCTTTTTAAACTAACGCCGGATTCCGGAAACATAATTTGTGTAAAATATGCCGTAGTAAAGAGCGATACATGATCTCGGAAATACTAAGATGAGCAGATTTCAGTAGCTGTGTGAGTTTCTAGAAAACTGCGTTGTAAAAGTCATGGAGGAAACTTCAAGATTAAACGGACCAAACGTTATATATGTTAAGTATGTATTCGATTCAAGTGTGACACCAAGGCTATGTCCTAGTGGTTATAAATTCGATGCACAATCATCCTTTATTACACCAAGGCTATGTCCTAGCGATTATAGATCCGATGCACAATCATCCTTTATCATATATATGTTACTGTAGAGGAACCAAAACAGCAAATCCATCAACTAAATATATTTTGAGATCACTACATTATTCAGTTGCATACTTAGCTTGAAATCTAAGGAAAAGTCACCAACGACACTCGCTCAGTCCCTTGTATTCAATTGCAAACAGCTATCGGTTCTCAAAATGATGGCTAAATTATTGCAGACGAAATTCGCTTGGCCTTGAAAAGTCTCCGACCAGCTTAAGATTGTCCAGAGTATGTTGGAGTAATCAGATAAATGAGCAAGAAGTGTATCATTAGGAAAGGTTTAGCTGCAGCCCTTGGTATCAGGTATTACTCTAATTTTAAAAGAGCAAGGAGACGGTGCTACAGCTCTTGAAATTATATCTCACTGAAGTAAGTGCATTAAATGATCTTTGTAATTTTCATTGAAATTACTAGAAAGAACGTAGATGAATCTGCGAACTTCTAATTTTAACATAAGTTGGGATAAGTGCTAGAGTTAGATAGTGTTGTTCGGTATACGCAAAGTTAATGGTAGGTATAAATTTCTATAAATCCATTTCACGTTTATAATGTTATGAGTGATTTTCTGAGTGCACAACGAATCAATCCGGTCAAATCCTAAAGTCTAATTCTGCTAACGATCCACTCCGTATATGCTATTTATTTTGGTAATATAAGAACCTTTGAATCTCCTCTAATATTTTTGATTCCTTTAATTTATAAAATTATCCTTCAAGCTGTGGCCGCCGTGGCGTAGTTGGTAGAGTGCGACGCTCACACGCCGAAGGGTCTAGGTTCGATTCCCAGTTCAACACCAATTTTTCGAATATTTCACGGCACCACCTCTTTCGAGCTGCTGACAATACCCAAAGAGTAAAAACTGTCTAAGAAAGCTTCTCAAATTTCGCCGTTCGGAGTCGGCAAAAAACTGTAGGTCCCTTCTACTCGTGAGAGAACAGTAGCGCGCACAACACGAGTAGTTGATGAGCAAGCTAGGCCCTGATCCCCCTCTGGACTGTAGCGCCAACAATTATTATTATCCTTCTGAATTTGCCTTCTTCTAACAAGCTGATATCACAAAAGTAAGTGACAAGCAAGGAGTCACAGTACTCTATTGATTTTGTAGGTATTGATCTAACGAGGTTACAATTATCCTATTCGCAGTAGACACTAGTGAGATTTTAAAGAGCTTTCTTCTTGCTGACCCAAGGCAGGGTCAGAGAAAATTGGAAATAACATAACCGATTAATGTTATTTCCAATTTTCTCTGACCCTGCCTTGGGTACTAGCGGGTGGCTTGAAGGCCAGCCAGATTCCTGTATATTTTTTTAAAAGTTAAAATTTAGATACAGCTGAAGACTATAATTCAGTATTTGATACCCTTTCGGACCTCGTCAACGCAAACAGGACAAAAACCCAAACACAGCCAACCAAGGACTTGCTCGTCCGCATTTTGTTATACCCAGGGTCTTGCGCACATAGAAAAGTATGTATTAATGTATTAATCAATGGTCTCTGGAAACCATACAAAAAGCGATTGTTGAGAGTGACTTTTCAAAGTTAAGATATTATAAAAAAATCGGAGTTCATTACTCAATTACAAACGATTTAACATTCGTTAATTTGCAAATAAGTTGAACTATGATATCTTTCAGGCTTTGTTACGTAAATATAAACCGTCTATATATGTAGCCGATTGTGCCTAAAACTCTCTATCTTTTCTCTGTCCCATACTAGGTATATTTTCAGTAGCGAATTTAGTACCTTTTATAAACAGCACTTACCAACGAAAAAATCAAAAATGTGTTTGAAAGTGCATCAAGCTTTACGCGATCCGCCACAATCATAATTTCTTCTACAGTGTCGTCACTTTCGCAAACCGGATGTAAGATCAGTCTTCCTGAAGATGTCTCAATTTGCCGACAAAAACGAAAAACGAAAAACGAAATGTATCAAAAACTACTATTGTACTAATTCAATTCCCCCTCAACAAGAAACATCTAAAACCAAGTGCTGACGTCACTTAATTGCCGCATAGATAAAAAACAACCACCACGCAGCAAAATCGACTTTTGCTTCTCTCCCCACAATTCACCACACAGCTGTCACTTGGTCAGGCCACTAGCAAACGTCAAGTCAAACAAAAAAGAAAAAAATCGTCAATAAGTGACATCTCTATTTTCCTATGTGTACTAATCTCCACTATTTTCTGCGCTGTCGTGTTTCGTGCGAAAAAATTCCAATTGAAGAACGATTTTTCTTCCCTTCAGTTACCCCGATTCCCAAAGTTAACGCAATTATTAATAGTGGATTTTTGTGAAGCATTAAATTTCCTGGGGATCGGGACAAACGAGATTGTTGGGCATTCGTAAAAATGCCACACAAATAACGAAAGTGAAAAAAATATTTCGGGCATAGGAAAATTTTTTCCTACAAAAGAGGTTTTCCTCTGTGTGCACCGTGTGTACTTGTGTGGGGGGAAGTGTTATGTTGTGTCGTAGTTGAAAATAAAGAAAAATCATAAAAAAAAGAAAATCTGTGGAAAAGAAAAGTTTAATTGTTCCGTCTTAATGTGCAGCCAAGCGACAACGATCGTGTTTCCATTTTAATTGGTGCATCAGCCAAAACGAAATAATCGAGTGAAAAACCCTTCGTCACTCGTTTTTTCTTCGTTTGCACTTGGCACAGTGAAGTGAGGGCGGAGCACGTAACAAAGAACAGACAGAAGAGGAAAACATTTGCATCCTTGCGTTCCTGCAAAATATCATTCGATTTCTATACCACACAGGGGCAATAATGGATAACGACGGGATGAGTCGTGGACCTCAGCCTGGTGCTGAGACAGTCTACGGCACGGAGGACAATAATATGGTCATGTCGGAGAAGGTATGGTTACTGAGTCATTTTGTTTAGTGGGTTATTCGCTTGACATTTCAGGGTCCCGACTGGGTACTGCGCTCACTCGCCCTCCCTCTCATATCAAATCACTCTCATTCATTATCTATTCATGAACAGGTTTCCTAAAATGGCAACAACGGAAATTTTGTGTGTGACTTGAAATACTAGCACCACAAGAACACAATTGCAAATCAAGAAAGAGAATTATTCTGCAGCGTGCCTTTCAACTGAAAACAGCTTAACAAATCGATATTTTTGCTCCCAAAGTGTCGTACTTCCCGTGTGTGTGCCTCTTTCGTTCGCTGCAAACATATGCGTTTCGATTGGTGCGTTGTCGCGTGCTTTATATGTAGCTCTTATCCGTATTTAAGGAGAATTATTTTTAAATTGTATGCTTTATCGTTGTACCCTGATGGAGTGGAAAATAAAACAAAGCAAACGAGGATTTATTGGATCATTGACTCTAACACAGCATCGTCTGTATGCATACAAGAATGCTACGGAGTTTAAGCGAGCATTAATGCGATAATTCATGAATCACACTTGTGTCTCCTTGAACGATGTTAATATGTGAATCAGTTTTGGGCGACGACTTCACATTGGTTGGCATAACGATAAGTAGCCAGTGGCACTGCGATAGTTGCTATCTAAATTGTTGTGTTGGCTTATTAAAGTAGTTTGATGTCAGTCTCTGTATGTCTCCACGGTTCTTGACGTTTATGTGGCAAAAAGATCCCTTATCGCGCATTCTGTAGAATTCTGTAGAAGTGAATTCTTTGACATGCCACGCGTCATTTCCTAGCAATTTTCAAATAATGTTTGATCATTTTTAAAGATATCTTTTTCACCCCTGTCGCCGCAACCTCAGAAGCAGAGGCAGCCGAAATTTATAAGCGATGTGAATATAAATACTGTTGTTAACAGCTTGTCGTTCGGAAGGGGTTTTTTTGTTTGGTATGTGGAGTGCCCGTCGTCTGGGCTCTATTTGTGTAAAAACAAAATCACATGTACGCTCTAATTGAGTATCAATGAATCATCGTATACTGCGAAGCAAATGCATGCATATTCCATGTTCCTAGAATCTGTGAAGGATTGAAGAAAAATTTAAAATTTTCTAAAATCTAATTTTATTTCTACCACTTGACCTAACATTTTTCTGTCCTGGACGCACAGGACGCGGACAGTTACACACACCTTTGTTGCATGCAATGTTTCTTGTTGACAACCAAAACTGAGCACTTCGATGGTCTCTCAGGTTTTCTTTTATGCTCTTTGTGAGCAGATAACTTTGTTTGCTGTGTGTAAGTGTGTTTTTTATGAATCCATTACAGTCAACTAAGAGAATCTTTATTGTCTTCTAATTGCTGGTCGGTCACTGAGCAGAAAGTGACTATTAATTAAATTCATGAGACCCATTCTAAAAAGCTTTGTCCTTTTTAAAATGAAATTAATTTATTCTTTGGCACTTGCCTAAGATGCACTTCTCACTTTTCGAAAGCGTGACCCTTCTTAAGATTGCCTCAGAGGACAGAATGTACTCATTAGTTGACAAGGAAATTGAAAGCAAATATATTATGAGCGCGAAATAATTTCAATATGCTTAGTGGGTAAGCCCTGGGATTTTGGACAAACGGAACAGTCATGGACTAGCACAGTGGCCATAGTATGACAAAACTTGGCAGGAGGAATCAATTCTCCGAGAGTAGTAGAATAATTTACTGAGCATTTTCCATCAAACATCTATCAACAATTTGACGAAATTTGGATATTTAAAGGAGCTCGAAATGTGTCAAATGGCATGTGGTCACAGCTTCGATATTTGTACTGCTCATCTTTCCTCGGTAACTACTTTTTACGGAGCTACCGGCATTATCAGAGCACAAATCTGTTTGGGGTCGACAAAAATAATAAATTCCTGCTGCTCATAACAAACGGGTATTTTTTTTTTTTGAACATGATAGAGTAGATAATGGGAGGTCGTTGTTTACTCAATGGCGCTGCGTTCTTTTTTTAGCAATTAAATTTTAAGGCTCACAATTTTTTCAGAAAGTTCTTAAGCCGCAATTTGAAGGAAATTCTTAAGCCTAAATTGATTGTGGTGGCCATAGCAAAATTCAGTTGATTCTGTTAACCTGTAACTGCATTCTTTAATATTGCAATTTTAACTTGAAATAAAGAAATTTAATTTTAGGCTCGTTTTCAAAATTTCTTTTACAATCTCATACATTCAAATTAACACGCAGTTGCAATCAGGAACACTCATTGCATTCTTCAGCACTTAGAAAATGTAGGTTTAAGTACAAACAGGCAATTTCTTGAACGTCATTCCTCTTTTTCAATGTACCAGGTATACCGGTATAAAATGAGCGTTATTTTTGAAAACAAAACACTAATTATTAATGGGAAAGTAAAAACATTTTATTCAAAGTATTGGATACTGTTTTCTACACATTTTGACCACCTCTCTGCCAATTTATGAATACCACACCAATAAAATTGTTCGTCTTTTAAAGCAAACCAATCAGACACCCCATTTTCGACCTCCTCGTAGGAATCAAAGTGCTGCTCGGCCAATGCGTGTCCCATCGATGAAAACAAATGGTGGTCGGAAGGATCCAAGTCTGGTGGGGCAGCTGCTCCCAGCCAAGTGTTTTGATTGTATCCTGAACCGGTTTTGCTTTGTGTGCAGGTGCATTGTCATGGAGCAAAATTACCTTGCCGTGCCTTCTGGCCCTTTTCTGACGTTTCTCGATCAATGCATGGTTCAATTTGATCATTTGTTGTCGGTATTAACGGTTTCACCAGGTTTTAGAAACTCGTGGCACACCTTTCTGGTGCCACCAAACACACAGCATTGTCTTCTTGCCGAATCGATCTGGTTTTGCAGTCGATGTGGATGGTTGCCCCAGATTAACCCATGATTTTTTCCCTTTAGGATTCTTAAAATAAATCCATTTTTCATCGCCAGTAACAATCCGATGCAAAACCGATTTTCTTTCGTGTCTTTGAAGCAAAATTTCACAAGTGGGTTTCACAAGCGGTTTTCCATCTGTCTTTCATTCAATTCCTGTGGCACCCATTTTCCACACTTTTGGATCTTTCCCATAGCTTTTAGACGGTCAGAAATTGTTTGTTGTGCAACATTCAACATTGCTGCCATTTGCCTTTGACCCAAAGTGTCATCTCTACCCAATATCGTTTGCAATTCGGCGTCTTCAAATTTTGTTGGTGGTCTTTCACGTTCTTCATTTCTCACATCAAAATCATTATTTCTGAACCGTTGAAACCATCTTTTGCACGTTGCTTCTGATAGAGCATGATCACCATATGCCTCGACAAGCATTCGATGCGACTTTGCAGCACTTTTCTTCAAATCAAAACAAAAAATTAATGCTTTCCGCAAATCATCACTTTCTGGTACAAAATTCGTACATTGGTACAAAATTGTCTGTTCAATGACTTGATGTATACTAAATACTTTTCACAGATGTCATAGCATACAAACAAAAAAATAAGGGCTCGTTCCCCACAAATGTTCCCTATCGAGACATGTATCTTGACGCACGCTTCATACCGGTATACCTGGTAATATTATATTCACAGACATGCTGTAAAGAAAATTATTAAGCTCTTCATATATGTAGGCGCTGGTGATTCGGTAGGATGGGATTTTCTCTTAAGCCTCAAACACACTATACCATAAGTACAGCACAGTAGTTAATTACAACATAATTATTTAGCATCGCTAAATCCGACATACGTTAGCCACCACTTCACATTTTTTGACTAAAAGAAACCTTTTTTTGTGCAAATATGTGGCGCCTACGAAAGTGTCGGTTTCTCTTTCCCTTGCTTTCCTATTACATCATATACGAGTATTGTTAAGAATTATAGCAACACACTCACGACCTGCAACATTAGACGAATGTAAAACGTCCACAAATAACATTCATCCGCAGAGACTGACGCTGGCCACGGGGAAAAAGCTTTCTCAAATTTGAGATATTCAGGATTAATATGCATTACACTTCCACCCGCGGATGTAATTTGCCCATAAATGCATGTATGTGGGTCATTCACTTGCTTGCCTTGATCCGCGTCACCTTTCTGTTGGTACAATTCAATTA
The DNA here is from genome assembly GCA_955652365.1 of Eristalinus aeneus. Lineage (NCBI taxonomy): Eukaryota > Metazoa > Arthropoda > Insecta > Diptera > Syrphidae > Eristalinus > Eristalinus aeneus. The sequence continues at coordinate 45,037,731 of OY019134.1, read as the reverse complement.
ACGACCTCTGGTGTTTCAGCTTGTTAGTGATGAGAGTGAAAATTCAATCACATTACTGTCGCCTCTTGTGCGGCTATCTCGGTGCTCAGGACGTTTGATCGTTGTTGCATGGGTACAAGTTGGAAGGGCTTCTTTTTTACATCTTCTCTCACCGTTTTCCAGATCGGATTTGATTTGTGTCGCTGCCCCACTCACATTATGTCAAACTATTTGTTTACGGTTCCATGTGAGGTTCACCTCGAGCACAAACAAAACGAAGTTACCCAATGCAAAATGATGATGAAAAGCGAAATTAAAATTTGATTGTTCGCTGTCGTAACAAACGTTGAGCCACAATGAGTTTCCATTGTACCGTAAAGTCAACGGTTGATACGTGAATTATGTGACCTTCCCAAAGGCATGCTTTACAACTTTCAATCTTGCAGTTCGCCTTTATACTGCGGAAGTTAATAGTGATCATGGCAGGACGAGCCAAGTCTGTGGATTTGGGAAACAGGTTTGTTGGAACGCCTGCTCTTAGGCGATGCGTGCATAATGCAATAGGCAAATGAATGTATAATTCAAAGTCGTTTAAGTTTCATAGCGGTCGTGACACCAGTTAGTTGTGGTTTTATGGTTTGATTCGATTTGATTCGATTTGAGTTGAAGTGTTGGCTGCAACACATTTGATGCAGATGACTGGTTTAAACAGTCGTTTAGATTACAGTCAATGAACTGCGGTCGGAATTATTTGTTCTTCTAAGTAAGTGGTCGGGGCAGTGTAGAAATGTTTTGTTAGGATTGAAGTTTGAAGTTCAAAGTGCGAGCATATCTGGCCACAAAAATCAATCGTTTATGCAGCTTTGCGTATCCCACTGACTGTAGAATGTAAGATGTCCTACAAAAAAATGATTGGTTGGTATATCGCACGAAAAAGATGGAAGGAAATTGAACGCTATTTACATTTTTTTAATGTCCCACCGACTAGTATCAGAAAAAAGATTTTGCAAAATCGACGACAAAAATGATTTGCTGATTTTGTTCAAATATCGGAAAGACCAATAAAATCCATTTATGCCTTAGGAAAGGGTAATTTTCACAAATACCTCCATTCCACGACTTTTAAAGTCAAAAGACAAGGGTACACTTGATTACTGAGGAAATGGCTATCGTTCAAGGATCCTGCAATCCCGCCCGATTGTCTTCATATGCATGTGCGAATTTTGTGATATATGTATGTGGTGCTACCGCATTCGTTGGGAAATAGTTCTTGGATTTTGTACAACGATAACTAAGCTTCTCACACTGCACTTGTAATTTGTGATCACACACTTCTTAATAGATCGGGGATAGGAGCTCTTTCTTAACTTACATTACAAAAGTACATTTTGACTTCATTCTGACGAGTAAATAATCGCAGACAGTTTAGTTTGCAGACTTATTTGATTTCTACGAAACAGGTGCAGCGGTCTTTCAACTTATTAGAATGTTGCTGTTAATTTAATTGTTCTTTTTTTTCGCTGGCCTTTATTTATTGATGCCTCGAAGTTGTCCATGGGTCGGTTTGACAACAAAAGTGGTTTATGAAATGGCAAAACTAAGTCGAAACTTTACTCAACAGACAACACCCTTGCTTCGAAGCTTCAGCTACGTATGCTTATGCAGGTACCTGCGTTTAACTTAACCCAACTCAATGGACTTTCTTCTCTCTTGCGTTGGTCTTTGCGCTTAAAGGTTCTTAAAGTCGATGCTGCATTAATAGCGTTTATAAGTACGACTATTTTGTAGTTATTATGTCTCTTTGTTATTTATTTTTTTGACATCACGTCCACAGTAGGAGAGAAGCAGCAGGAGATAAAGATCACAGACCTCTTTAAATGACCAAGAATTATACGAGCATGAATTCGGTTTTAAATAAAATACAGCAAACATTTGTTGTTATAACACCACACCTTAATTGGGCAAACATTAGGGGAAATGTCCCTGTTCCGGCCCGAAAAGTCTCCGAGCCAATGCAACTAAGGAGAGTCTAGGCTAAAATTAAGCACACGAGTGGAGAAGGCCCACAAACAACTCGGAGTTCGTAATTGAAGACAGCTTCCGAGAGATGTGGCTGAAGCGGCATGTTGGTTTGGACTCAGGTACACATCGAACTGAAGCAAAACATAAAAGAAGAAGAAGAATAGCCGATTTAAGTACCGAAATAACGACGAGGCACCAATTGGAAACATTGAAATAGTGTCTCAGTAAGCGAGGTTCCTGAGCGCTACCGATGTTCCGAAGGAGGGAAGTAGACATCTGTGGTTTTTTTTTTTTTTCTACAACTGCGCACCTTCGTCCTCAAGCATAAAATATGTCATGGAGAGCTTAATTTCAATGGATTTCCAGATATATGTCAATATCTGAATTTTCAATTCTGATGCAACACAAGCTATTCTGATTTCCGTGCGTCCTGCCAACCTATTGTTAACTATATTACTCCCACAAATAATAAAACTTAGCGCAGAAGTTAGCTAAACGATCCTGCTCACTTGAGCGATCGCCTTGGTAGCCTGAACGATTGCGTTTGGTCACGCACTTTGACGTTTCCCTTTAGGGACGTTTGTAATTTTGTTGAAAATAAAGTTATTCTTTTTCTGTGGCCGCCGACTGGTAAGGAGTTATTTTTCTGTGACCAAAGTAAAATCCCAGCTCAACACCAATTTTTCGAATTTTTCACGGCAGCACCTATTTCGAGCTGCTGACAACACTCAAAGAGTAATAACTGTCTAAGAAAGATTCTCAAATTTCGCCGTTTGGAGTCGGCAAAAAACTGTACGTCCCTTCTACTCGTGAGAGAAAAGTAACACGGGTAGTTGATGAGCAAACCCTTTGGACTGTAGCACCAACAATTGTTATTAAAGTGAAATCGACAAAAATTACGAAAACCCTGAGGGAATTCTACAATATACAGTTCTTTCTTATTTTTTCTAAATTAATTTATAATCAATTTTGAATCACCATTCCAAACTCAGAACAATTAGCATGTAAAAAGAACTGAATCATTTTCCCATTTCTCACACTGGACCTCTTGCATAACTTTATAACGCACATACTCATTTGACTTTGCCACGAGTGCGAGATTACGACACATTCGATAACCGGTTCATCAACGCGGTCTTGATCTTCACACAAATCAATACAATAATTATCACTCAACTTACTAACTACGCACTTGCATTCATGTATCTGTTGCCTTATTTGTTCAGCAGACAGCTTCTCCCCGTTATTAGGTTTGCATTTCAACGTCTGCTTTCAGTCTGGTAGCCTATATTTTTCTTAATGTATTCTGTCTGTCTGTATATCAAGGTTGTGGAAGTATGCACCAATATGTGTTCGAAACTGTGCAACTTTTGTAACTCAATCAATTTGGAGCCTAGAAAAATAAATCAAAACAAAGTTTTCAAATCAATCACATCACTTCTCCACAATGAATTATGCCTCCGCTTAGCGCACATACATCAATAGTAACATTAATAAAGTACAACAGATATATTGAATTTATGGGACAAATTTAAACAATTTTTAAGACTACTGCTGTTTGGCCGCCATGTCCTAGTGACAGTAACACGCCGAAGTTCCTAGGTTTGATTCCTTTACTGAACAGCTCACACTTTTTTACCATCTTATGTTGGTGACAATGATAAAGCTTGTCAAACTTTGCCATTCAAAGTCTGCCAAAACACCGTAGGTACCTTCTACTCGTGAGAGAACAATAGCACTGAAAACACGAAAAGTTGCTGAGAAAACAAGGCTCTTGTCCAGTATATAGGATGAATTACTTTTTGATAACTTTTGTTTATTGTTTGGCGCGACAGTCCACAGAGGGACCAGGGCCTAGCTTGCTCATCAACTACTCGTGTTTTGCGCGCTACTGTTCTCTCACGAGTAGAAGGGACCTACAGTTTTTTGCCGACTACGAACGGCGAGATTTGAGAAGCTTTCTTAGACAGTTATTACTCTTTGAGTGTTGTCAGCAACTCGAAAGAGGTGATGCAGTGAATAATTCGAAAAATTCGTGTTGAGGTGGGAATCGAACCTAGACCCTTCGGCGTGTGAGCGTCGCACTCTACCCACTATGCCACGGCAGCCACATGATAACTTTTTTTGCGAAATCAAAAAAGATTTGAAATTAAACAATTTTCAAATTGTATCAGCAGTTTTCAACGATTCTTATTTTGGCGGGAATAATATTCTTGAGACTAAAGCATCGCCAAATGCATTCAAGTGGTTCTACGGTATATTGCGGTCCAAACTAAGGTGTCATTAAGCGCCAACCTTTGCCTTCAAATAAGACAGAGAAATAAAACGAATATACAGAGAATTTGTTATCCATTGCATTTATGAAATTAAGTGTGTAATGTTGCTTTTTTTAACCAATTCTGCCGAATTTTGTCTTCGACTGAAATGTTTATTAACCAAAGGCTTCATACACCTTCATGACATGCTGGGGCATAAAGTGCGATTTACGGTTATGGCGGACCAAATCATGGTTCCTGCCTGGTGACCGTCCCTTCTTTCGGGGAAGTGACAATTATTTTTTAAACAGAGCTCGTTTCACTTACTAACCACCACAAGTTCTGGATATGTCCCTGGTGAGGGTATGCTCGTACTTCTTATTAAAATATTCGCCCGGGAGTTTTATCTTGCAACTTTTAGAAAAATGATGAGGCCCTGGAGAACAGTGTTAATAATATCAGTTCATAGTTTGATTAAACCAATTCGGCGATGGTGCAAGACGACTGACTAATCTTTAATCTTGATTGCCCAAGTGACGTAGGCCTTACTTCCTTTTTTGTTTTGTTTTGTTTTTTCCTTCACCAACATAAACTAACATCCATCAAGAATTTCAAAGACACACGCTTGTGCTTGTTTATTTAATTTATTTATTTATTTTTTTTTTTTAATCATGAGCGCAGTTATGAAAATTTGTATCAAATCAGCAAAAATTAATTTCGATTTAATGAGCATCGACTTTTCTATTCCCAGAGCGACCAAAAAGCTCAAGTGCTCCAAAGAAGTAAAATGAATGAATAATGTATGACGTGCAAACTGCTCCATTACCTTGAAACGTGCGACGTTCCGTTAAGTCTATCGTTGTGACGAATTAACATTCAGGTTAAAATCGAGCATACGCATGTAAAGTAACGTTTTTTCAACCGCATTTTGAGTGTGGTTTATTTGTGGTTTCCGTAGTTTGTTTTTTTGCGCATCCGATTTCAGATATTTATGAAACTATCGACCACAAATTAGAATGACACCCCAAATAACCAACGCCATGTGTCAGAGAGCTCTTAAAGATTATGAAACGATTTTTTCGACCTAGAAGGCGGACTGAAATATACCAGGTGTACCGGTATGAAATGAAAACAAAACAATTATTAATGGGAAAGTAAAAACATTTTATTCAAAGTATTGGCCATTGTTCCAGAATTGGCAATTTGTGAATACCACGCCAATAAAACTGTTCGTCTTTTAAAGCAAACCAATCAGACACCCAATTTTCGACCTCCTCGTAGGAATCAAAGTGCTGCTCAGCCAATGCATGTTCCATTGATGAAAACAAATGGTAGTCGGAAGGATCCAACTCTGGTGAATACGGCGAGTGAGGTAGCTGCTCCCAGCCAAGTGTTTTGATTGTATCCTGAACCGGTTTTGCTTTGTGTGCAGGTGCATTGTCATGGAGCAAAATTACCTTCCCGTGTCTTCTGGCCTATTCTGGTCGTTTCTCGATCAATGCATGGTTCAAATTGATCATTTGTTGTCGGTAGCGATCAGTATTAACGGTTTCAAGAGGTTTACGGAGCTCGTGGTACAGCACACCTTTCTCGCTCCACCAAACACACAGCATTGTCTTCTTGCCGAATCGATCTGGTTTTGCAGTCGATGTTGATGGTTGTCCCAGTTTAACCCATGATTTGTTCCGTTTAGAATTCTTAAAATAAATCCATTTTTCATCGCCAGTAACAATCCGATGCAAAACCGATTTTCTTTCGTGCTTTGAAGCAAAATTTCGCAAGTGTGTTTTTCGGTTTTCCATCTGTCTTCCATTCAATTCATGTGGCACCCATTTTCCACACTTTTGGATCTTCCCCATAGCTTCTAATCGGCCAGAAATTGTTTGTTGTGCAACATTTAACATTGCTGCCATTTGATTTTGACTCAAAGTGTCATCTCCATCCAATATCGTTTGCAATTCGGCGTCTTCAAACTTTTTTGGTGGTCGTCCACGTTCTTCATTTCTCACATCAAAATCATTATTTCTGAACCGTTGAAACCATCTTTTGCACGTTGCTTCTGATAGAGCATGATCACCATATGCCTCGACAAGCATTCGATGCGACTCTGCAGCACTTTTCTTGAAATGAAAACAAAAAATTAATGCTTTCCGCAAATCATCACTTTCTTGTACAAAATTCAACATTCTTAACACGATGAAAAAATATGATGTTGTCTGTTCAATGACTTGATGTATAAAACAAATAAAAAAAAATAAGTGCTTGTGCAAAACAAATATTCCCTATCGAGACATTTGTATTTTGACGCACACTTCATACCGGTATACCTGGTATTCGTTGTGTGATGTTGCCGTGTCAGTAAAACAACTGGTGGATCGAAGTTGTAGCTAGAGAAATTAGTCACGTCGTTCTCAAGAATTTTGCATCGCTTAGAACATATTAAATTGAAGGCGATGTCCAATTTAAATAGTTTCCGATTTTTTTTTAATGTTTTCCGATTCCGAGTACATCGCAAAATCAATTTCGGTTGCGAAGCTCATTTCTCAATCAAAAAACTCGTCAATTATTCAAATATGCGTTTTTGGTGGTTGAAAATCCACATGAGCTTCAAAAATCACTACATTATTTAAAAAAAAAACTGTTTGATGCGGCCTGCATGCCGGTGGCGTTATAGGGCCAACGATATCGATCTTCATGTTAGTGTAAAAGTTTAACGTTATCACACTTTGAAAAACAGATTATTTTTGTGCCGAATCCGAGGATATAGATTTGTATGACAAGACAACAAGGTGGTGTCACAAGCCACAAGGCAAACATGATCGGGTTATTGAAAATTAAGTATGGTGTACATGATCTTAGAAGATGTTGTCGTTCTTAGAAGACAGTTGATTTGCGTTTTTCTTCTTGTGGCACTACAGTCCGAGGTGGACCTGGGCCTCAACCAACATGCCTCTCCAGCCAGCACGATCTTTCGCCAGCTGTCTGCAGTTGCGCACTCCAAGTTGGTTGAGGTCCTTCTCCACTTGTGTGCGCCACTTTAGTCTAGGTCGTCCTCTGTTGCGTTGTCCCAATGGCACGAATTCAAACACTTTTCGGGCCGGAGCAGTGGTTTCCATACGCTCTACATGCCCTAGGCATCTTAAGCGTTGTATCCGTAGACGCTTGACCAGGCGCATGTCGCTGTACAACCCATAGAGTTCGTCATTAAATCTTCTCCTCCAGATGCCATCAACTTTTTGAACTGGAACTTTTTGAATTTTAACTTTTCTCTCGAAGAGACTAAGGGCTTCCTCATCCTCCTTTGCTAACGTCCAAAATTCTGCGCCATAAAGTAGGACGGGGATAATCAAGCTGTTATATAAAGGGAGCTTCGTCTTTTGAGAGAGGACTTTATTACTCAATTGCCTCTTGAGCCCAAAGAAACAGCGATTGGTAAGAGTGATTCTGCGCTTGATTTCGGTACTGATGTTGTTGCCCCTATTCACCGCGGAGCCGAGATAGACGAAGTCCTACTTCACTACCTCGAAGTGTCTGCTGCCTAGTGTGACGCTCTGTCCGAGACGTCGATGTTGTGTGTCCTTCCTTGATGACTTGCGTTCACTTGTCTATTTTCTGTGGGGCTACATTTGCCGTTGGTTTTTGCCAACAAGTCAATGACATTGGAAGAGCTCAGAGATAATAGGTGTGTTCCTGTACACGAAACAAACAACACAAAACAGCACGCAGCAACACAAACCAACACCATGCCCGTCCCCGCATCCAAAAAAAAAATGCTTTTTACGTCAAATGCGCTCTCTTTCGAGAGAAATATTTCCACACACTACCCATTTTAACACAAGAAATTTTTGTGGGTAGGTTGTTGGTTTTCTATCAAATTAATTGGTGTGCGTACAGATATAAGTGAGCATTAACCCATTATCTCTTTGTATGTGTCTCAAATGGTGTTGTTGTTTTTGTTTTCTGTATCGAAAAAGTGAATTTGGCATTTCTAGATAATATACTTTACACATTTGGTTTAGATGCGTTTCCGTACTTTGTCTCTTTCTTAGAGAGATTTACCCCACTCCTAAACAAATGACAGAAAGTACTGGAACACACCTCGAATATAACAGCTGATTTGACTAAAATGTGTGGCCGATTGTTTTAAATTCCGTCCAACGAAGTCGAATTTCATTCGTAAATATTTTACTTTAAGCCAATAATATTACAATTTTAGGAATATATAAAATGGTCTGTGTTTTATTGAAAAAAAAAGTTGTCAAGACCTTATTGGTAATTTTAATATATAGTATTTCTGAAAGGATATTTGTTTTTTGCATGGCAAATGCAGATGCATTTATTGAACAAATCTATAAAACCAGGACAAAAAAAAAGTGAAACTTAATCCAATGTTTTAATCAGTTTCGCAAGATCATAGTTTCCAATAAATACGATTTGACGGTAAAGGATTCTATAGCTCAGGTCCTACTGGAAACTTTTTGCAACTTTGACGCATTGTGTAAGTACGACATTCTCATAACGAGGCCACATAATTCGCAGGCCCCCATTTCGCACTTCTTGCATCTCTTTCGTCTTACTGACAATACCAAAATCATACGATTTGCTATTTATTTAGGTGAATTGGTGAGGTGAATCTTTTCTTGTCATAAGAGAATAGAAGCACATTCAACTACTATAAGACTGCCAACATTTTTATTGTATTTACTGTGGGTGGTTACTTGCTTTATAAGCTCGGAAGTACTGGCAAACCGTTTTAAACAATTGCTAAGCTCGGCGGTGGGTCAGGTAAACTTTCAGTATGCCCTCCCATACATCGCAGATCCTGTGTTGGATGTCCCAATCTCGATGATGCAGTCTACTCGAACTCTGAGTAAAATGAAAAAAATAAAAATAAAGCTCCTGGATTGGATGGTATTCCGGTTGAGTTTATACAAAATATCACCCTTACTTATCTAGAATGGTTATTGCTGCTTTAAAATTAATTGCTAGAGTCTGTATATACTGTATTTTTAAAAAAGGTAAAGGGAAATCCCCCTTTTTTCCACGTGTAGAAAGGTCCTTACCCAAATATTATACCATAGGTTGACTGCTTGAGTGGAGACCAACGAGCGTCTTAGTGCTTTTTAGATAGGCTTCCGGTCAGAGTTGCCAACAGTTGATCAATTTTTTTCATTGATCACTACAGATCGAAGGTTTAAAGAGCGGGGCAAAAAGCTATATGCTTTTTTTGTAGACTTCAAAGCCGCCTTCGATACGGTCAATAGGAACTCGCTGTTGTACAAACTTTTGACCCTGGGACTTTCAACAAAGTTCCTTAGAGTTTATAAAGAGCTTATCACATAAAACTCTGCTGCTGTATGGAATGGCATGAGCTTGTCAAACTTCTTCGAGATCATAGCAAATGTTCCCCAAGGCCGTGTGCTTAGTCCGCTTTTGTTTGCTCTTTACGTCGATGATATAACTGCATTTCTGCCAGGAGGAATTACAGTTGGTGATGTGGAAATTAAAGTTTTGTTGTATGCTGACGATTTGATTGTTCTGGCTGAAGGACCACAGGCTCTTCAGCTGAAAACAAACAAATTGAAAAACTACTGCGATCTTTGGGACTTAAATATAAACATTTCTATGTCAAAAATGATGGTTTTTGCCACTGGTCGAGGTAACAGGACTGCACGTGAAAACTTGACTTTGAAGGGTGAGCCAATTGAAGCTGTCAAAGAGTTCAACTACCTGGGGTTTGCTGTAAAATCGAATCTTGACATGAGCGCACAGATTCACAAGAAAGCGGTAGCGGCTAATCTAATGTCGATAACTTTCTTTGGTAACCAACGAATCGGCCGTGCATCAAAGTTCAAGGTGTTCAATGCCCCTGTGAATTCATGTCTCTGCTACGCAAACCAAGTGTTTGGATTTAAGTTCTTTGAAGAATGCAAAATTGTTTTGCGGTTTTTCTTCAAGCGAATTTTTAAACTTCCGCCAACAACTCCTTCATATTTACGTGGAATCTGGCTTGCCGCAAATCTGCCATACAAATTTGAAATCGAATGCAGGTTATTTAATTAAAGTAACGCGTAGGTCGAATAATAATCTTTCAAAGAATCTTTCAAAGAGGCTTCTCAAGATGGCGCTTCGATATAGTTTATCACCTCTTAAAGAATGGCATGAGCTCGCAACCTCACTTAACATTGCACTTAGGCTCACTGAGGAAAATTCAAATGAATGGAAGGATAAATTATACAAATGCATTAGGAATCACGATGACAAGATGTATTTAGATTACCTTAATCGAACTCGTTCCTTTTCGTTGAGACATATGTACAAATATCTCAACCATACAGTGGGGTCCAGCAACTACTTTAAAATAGAACTCTCAAATAGACAAATAAGCATTATTTTTAGAGCTAGAACTGAACTGCTGGGACTTAACTACGTACTGCTGATAGACTGATAGATGTTGACAAGATGTCAATGCCACCTGCACTCTTTGCAATCGCAATGCGGTTAAAAATATATACCATTTTATTGCAAACTGTCCTTTATTACTAGAACTGCGTCTGCTTTATTTCTCAAAAGTTTATTTTACCCTTAAAGAAACGAAGAATATACTCAATGGCACGGAGGGTTGGAACCTGTTTCATAGATTCTGTATTCATGCCTTGAATTACCGTAATAGTTGCATTTAGCAGTAAGCTTTTTTTTTTCTATTACTTTTCCATACAGTTTTTTTTTTTTTTTTTCTTTTTCTGTGCCCACTGTGTTATATCAAATAATGTCAATCTCCAACAGACGGCTTTTTGCCATGTTAAATCATTTTTATTTTTCCATTACTAGTTATTAAAGTGAAGAACAATAAAAAAATGTTTTTAATAAAACAAATAATAAATAATACTGTGGGTGGATGAGAATATGATTTCCGAGACAAGATAAATCCGTATCATAACTCTGTTTTAATAGCAATCTGTCGCCATATTTGGGAATTGTTTTGAAATTGGTGACATAAATCGAAGCATGAGCGCATTGTGGTTCGCGTACGTTCCTCATGGAAAAATCACCAACCAACGAGCACCCCTCCACTGGAATAAAAACTGCAAATTCATATACAATCTACAATGCATCACCCTTCTGCTCCTTATCTTTTTCATTCTCATTAAAAGTGGATTTTAAATAATAACTGGAAAGAATTGCTGTTTCCTTTCAACCCTTGTTTTTGCGAACCTTTTTTTTTGCATTTTCTTAAAATTATACCTTTGTTCCCCTGTCTTTTTTTTTTCTTGAAATATACTTGAGTTAATAACACATTGTCGATGATTCCAAATAAACAAAAAAAAAAAAACAACAAAAACCCTTTCCTGTTGATTTTATTTTGATTTTTTTCTTTTCTTTTTATTTTATTTTAATTTCAGAATGAACAGGTTGTGAGCATCGTGAGTGTTTTAATTTTCAATGTCACCTCGTGTACATTTGTATCACTTGTTTCTTCGTTCCTTTATGTTTTCAAATCCGACATAATTTTATTTAACAAATCTTTTGTATATTGTGTAAAGAGTGGATTTTTATTTAACTTTATCCTTTTTGTGTCATGTGCTTGTCTCTGAATAAATCTGTCAAGTCTAATGCGCATTTTGTCTTGTTTTGCATTTTGTTCGTTTGTCTGTAATCAGTGTTATGAGTCCCCTTTGTTTACTAAATCATCAAAGCAGATAGAGAAGAGGAGCATCACAATCAACAACACATCCTCATCGTCAACATCATCATGGGATTTTGCCTATTCTAACCTTAAGACTTGACGCTTTAACATTGACCCACTTCTCAAGAGGTCGTCATTCATTCTGATGAGTTTTGACTCGCGCTCATTTTTGTTTTTGTTTATATGCTCATATTACTGTAAATAAATAAATGAAAGAAGTTTCACTGTTTGGATGAGGGGATGGGAGTTTTTTTTTTTTTCCTGTCGGTTTTTAATTTGCAATTAGCACATTGGCAGCGGTAGAGCGTTCGCCACTTTCAGCAATTAACCGTTGGTGTTGAGGGACACTGAACTGATTTGTAAAATTAATTGGATTCGTTGTCACAATTTCTTTTTTCATTGTATATATTCATAAGCCTCCAGACAGTGTTCCCCATTCAACTTCAATGAAAGTGGTGGCGATTCGCATAAGCGTGTGAAAATGAAGCCAATGCAGTCCTCTGAACTCAACACCCCTTAATCCATTTCATTAGCACTAACAAAGTATACATAGAATGTAAAAAAAACATAACTCATCAATTCGCATTGCTTCCTGTTTCTACTAACCTACTAACACCCAATAAGTTCCTACTTGGGAGGATGCCCCAACACCATCCATAATGTCGGTGAACGAATCTCTTCAATCTTTTGTACATTTTTTCTTATTTCCACATCGCTTTGTTACCAATTCTGGAACATTGTATATATAGGTGCAACAACTGGCCAGCAGTATATATCAAGAGTTCGAGCGTATGATCAACCGCTACGACGAAGATGTTGTGAAAAATTTAATGCCACTTCTGGTGAACGTCCTAGAGTGCTTAGACGCTTCATATCGGATTAATCAAGAGCAAGACGTTGAAGTGGAACTGCTACGTGAGGACAATGAGCAACTAGTCACACAGTATGAAAGAGAGAAAAGTGCAAGGAAGCAATCGGAGCAAAAGGTAAGTGCACCGAAGAAGTCATTAAATTAAATTGAATTAACAATCCTGCTTGCTCTTTGCAGCTTTTGGAAGCTGAAGACTTGGCCGAGGCAGAAAATAAGGAATTAGCAAGTAGATTAGAGTCATTAGAGAGTATTGTTAGAATGCTTGAGTTAAAGCACAAAAACAGTCTGGAGCATGCTAGTCGACTGGAAGAGCGGGAAGCCGATCTGAAAAAGGTGAGATGGCAATTTTTCATGAAGTGACACGTGACCAAAATGGAATTAATTGCTTTTCAGGAGTATAATAAACTTCATGAACGGTACACGGAGCTTTTCAAAACACACGTGGAGTACATGGAACGTACCAAAATGTTGATGGGATCCACACATTCTCAAATGAGTTCCGCTTCGGAGAGACTGGAAGTGAATAGGGCCAGGCTGAATCCGATCGCTCGGTAAATTTAATTTCTTTATGAATGCATCTCATTCAATTGGCCAAACTCCCCAAATTCGATTCTATTATTTTCGTCCGTCTAAATTTATCCCAAAAAATGTTTAGTATTAAGGCAAAAACAAGAACATTTTCAAACTTTGATGTTTGAGAAATGCTGGATTGTAGTTATTTTATCAAAAACTGACCGAGTCCTAAGGGGAATGAATCCCCGGAAGTATGCTATCAAGAGACAAATTTATCTTTACATATACACTTGTGCTTGTGAGACAAATTTATCTTTAGATATCATTGGAGACTGACTGCAGATGCAGTCACGTCTCCATGAATTTAAATGAATTCTTGGACAAGATTAAGTCAAAACTGATAGAATGTTTGTGAATGTGCACGAAATGTAGATAGCAAGAGACTAGTCTAGGGAGGTAGAAATTAGTTGGTCACCTCGAATAAAAGTCTCCATATTCAAGCAATGCTCGCGGACCGAGTTTCTTTCTCTAACGAAAACAACTAAAGACTTAAGTTAATTGTGGAAGATTTTTATAAAAGGCTGTAAATTAAATAGTAGGGCAAGGAATGAAAATGGAAAAGAAAAACATCTGATGAAGAATTATATTTTCTTTTTATCTTTTAAACTTATGCGAATTTTAGTCATGGTTGAACAAAACCTTAAGCATACAGATCAATGCTATAGTTTTTTCTTTTTTGCAAAACTCTCGAGCAAGGCTCTTACGACCATTTGCCCAGATAGATTGAAACCCTAGATCATTCGTTATATAGTTAGGTTTGAAAGTGGCAACTGACATAACCACATTCGAAGCAAAATATGACAAGTTCCTTTTTATTTGATGTTACCGTAGGATGTACTTGATCCTCCTGTCATAAGAACAGACCTTGTTTAAGAGTAGTTTAAAAATTGCAAATGAGAATGTTAATGCGTTTTCGTTATTCTCAGTTTCCTCTTTGACTCGTTCTTGAAAATGCAAAGAGGATCAACGAGCGACCAACAATTTATTGTCCAGTAAGGCCAAAGTTATGTTCACTAGTCGGGAAAGAAATAAGAATAATTGAACGCTGAGGTTGTTGGGGTTGTTTTATTGCCGAAGGAATGCTATGTTTCATTAAGAAGGTTCAGTTTCTTGGTAATTAGTCTACGTTTTACATTACGCTCTCTGTGGAATAAGCTTAGTTTTAAATTTGTTGTAGCGGTGGTTCACTCAGTGAAAATAGTCTGTAGTGCTTTTAAATGTTTAGTTTTCATTTCAAAAAACAAAATTTGGCTGAGAGTTCTTTAAAGTATAAAGTTGCCAAATATCTCCCTTCCGCCTGTTTGTCTTTTGAATTTTCCGACAATGTACAAAGCGCTACAGAGCTCGTATCTGGCAATACTATACACCCTTTGATAAGTCTTGATATAACTTACAAAACGGCGCTTTGCAGGATTAGATTGGATATTGCGTTCAATAGTTATAGACGTGTAAACATGGAGTTCACTAACGCCGAAATTCGCGCTATTTTAAAGTTTTCCTTCGTTGAAGGCAAATCCGCTAGAGAAACGTTCCATGAGATTAATGGTGTTTTTCGGGATGGTACTCTATCACTTCGCACCGCGGACGAATGGTTTCGACGACTCAGAGCCAGTGAAAACGACACCATGGATAAGCCTGCCGGCGGAAGACCTGTGACGACGAATACAGATCGAATCATGGAAATCATCGAGTAAGACCGGCATGTAGCATTTCGTGACATCGCCCAGGAGATGGGAGTTAGTCACCAAACTATTTTGAACCATTTGCAGAAGGCTGGATACAAAGCTTGGTGTTTGGGTGCCGCATGATTTGACGCAAAAAAAACCTTCTGGACCGAATCAACGCCTGCTGCTGAAATGGAACGAACTCGAACCATTTTTGCAGCGGATGGTGACTGGCGACGAAAAATTGATCGCATACGACAATATCAAGTGTTGTTGAAGTCCGGTGAATCGTCCCAAACAGTGACCAAGCCGGGATTGACCAGGAATTTTTCGCTGTGTGTTTGGTGGGATTGGAAGGGAATCATCCTCAACGAGCTGCTCCCATATGGCCAGACGCTTAATTCTACCATCTATTGCAAACAACTGGACCGCTTGAAGCAGACGATCGACCAGAAGCGTCCAGAATTGGCCAACAGAAACGGTGTAGTGTTCTACCAGGACAACGCCAGACCACACACTTCTTTGATGACTCGTCAGAAGCTACGGGAGCTCGGATGGGAGGTTTTATCGCATCCACCATATCGCCCGGACATAGTGAATACCACTTGTTCCTGTCTATGGCGAACGCCCTTGGTGGTGTAAAGTTAAACTCAAAATAGGCTTGTGAAAAGTGGCTGTCCGAGTTCTTCGCAAATGGGGGGCATTATGAAGTTGCCGTCTAGTTGGACACAGATTATCGAACAATACGGAGCATATTTGAAATAAATCACTGTAACACTTTTTATGAAGCATTAAATGAAGAGCAAAAAACCGGAAGGGAGATATTTGGCAACCTTTTATTAAGTCAACAAACCTTATCGTTATTAACTCGCTTATCAAACAGATCGTATTATCACTACAGTGATCAGTTGAAAGCCTATAATAGATCGAGATAACATACATATTCCTTCCCCAAAAATTAATTTCGCTTTACGTCTTTTCATTAATACCATAATAATTGGATGGCACTACAATTCACAGGGAGACCAGAGCCTAGCTTGTTCATCAACAACTCGTGTTGTGCGTACTTCTGTTCTCTCACGAGTAGAAGGGACCTGCAGTTTTTTGCCTACTCCGAACGGCGAAGTTTGAGAATCTTTCTTAGGCAGTAATTACTCTTTGAGTGTTGTCTGCAGCTCGAAAGAGTTGGTGCCGGGAATGGGGAGAAATATTCGGCCGGGAATCGAACCTGAACTTCCGGCGCGCGAGTGTCGAACTCTACCCACTACGCCACGGCGGCCACACGTCTTTTCAATGCACCTCATAATTTTTGGGTGCATATAACTATGAACAGGTCCAGACTCGAAGACCATTAAGTAAAATAAACTCAATCTCATTAGGAGCTTATTTAACCTATAGCTCCAGGCACATGCTTGCAATATGAGTTTCTTAAACTAAATTACACCTTTTCAAAGAATAAATGTGTGAGCGTGTTGTCAATGGTATTTAACAAAGAAAGTTCTGATTGATTAGCACAGGATTCGAGTTAGATTCTTCAGCAACTGTTCATTCCATGTGTGCTATTGTTTTCTCGGGAGTTAAGAGGTCCAAAAGTTTTATATTCGACCACGAATAGATGGACACTTAACACGTCGTTAGCAAATTGAAGAAAATGGTAGCAACGGAACAAAGGCATCTCTGACGTTTGTTTCGATATAGTTACTATCTGCTAGTTGTTTAATTTTGTTGATACCTAATGTATTATATTCTTTTTACTTTAGTGTTTGCTACTTATAGAAAAGGGAAAAGATATGGTTTACTTAAATTCACACTAAGTTCTATCTGCCCATTTTTTTCATGCTTCAAGAAAAAAAGAACGATATCCCCTCCTCTTTCATAAGTCTAGATAAGTTACTTTATAGCTGCATTAATTTTGCAGATCATCTGGTCCAGTTTCATATGGTTTTGCATCGCTGGAAAATTCAACAATGTTGGACACAGAAACTATCTGCAGTGTGGGCAGTAATTCCGATGACTCAGGACCCCCCTCGCTCCAAAATGAACTGGAAAACGTTCACACTGTTGAGCGTTCCGCCGAAACAGACACACTTCATCACATGAATCAAGCAACATCGCCTCAAAGTGACGAAAGTCCAATTGTGCCAAATGTTCCATCGAATGGTAATTTCAAAAGTTTATCCACAAGTGGATGGGGTTCAAAAATTTTTATATTTAATTTTTTTTTCTTTCTTTCTTTCCAACCGAAAAAAATATTCAAAATCTCCTCCAACTAATTAATTGCTATTTGCACATTAATTCCGAAACAAAAATTACAAACACGTTTATTTTCTTTCCCATTGTCAATAACACTGTTTTTGGTTTGTGAACTGTATAATCCATCGGAAAATTAAACTTAATTAGTTGGTCGAACCACAACCAAGAAGGAACAACGCTCCGCGAATACACTCTACCAAGAGTTGTCATTTCAGGACAATGAAGAGAGCGAAGAGCATGAAGTCACAGGTGAGTGTTTGTGTTCTTCGTTCAAACTGTGACGCTTAACTCATATTAACCGAGTTGCACGTTGATTATTTCAGTTATTGGAGTTTATTTCATTATCTGTTGCGTTATTAACCAGCATCTAACCGTTATTTTCGTTTTTTTTTATTTCTTGTTTCCTTTTCTTCTTTGTTGTTTTTTCAAAAAAAAAAAAAAAACAAAACAAATCTTACTATGAACGATCCAATTCAACAACGGGTATTGATATTCGATCAACGCGCACATCGACAACAGGCAGTTGGGTACATCCTGGGGAATACGCTTCTTCAGGTAGGTGTCGACTGTATTTAATTGGATTTGTTTATATTTTTTGTAAATACATCAAATACACCTTTGATGCTCGCATATAAACTTAACCAATCCAAATACATCAAACGCATATTAGAGAATTCCCTACATATGAATCTTCCCTACTAATTCAATGCAATTTCAATCAAATAACATTACAAACAATGCAAATTCTCTCGAATAATATAATACTTACTCCTCTCTCAATATCAATCATTGTGTTCATCGTGGATCACACAATAGTTAACGATAACTACTTTGGTAAGTCAATATCATTTTACTTTGCAAGTTGTTCTCTCTTTTTTCTGTAGTGGTTTCTTTCCATATTGTGGTTTAAGTTTGTGTGTGCGTATGTAACTTTTATTTCATATTAGTAATTTTTTCTTTCGTTTTCGGTGCTGGGTTTTTGAGTTCTATCTATTATCGTGTTTGTTTTTTTACAATGTTAAATTTGTTGTTTCTTTTTGTTTTTCTTTTGTGGTCTTCAAAGTTTTTATTAGGTGTCCAAAACTATATATCTGTTGCCTTCGGTTGTTTATTTCGCTTGTTCATTCTGGTAATCTGATCTGATTCGTGTGTGATTTTACATATAAATATTGATCTCATAATTCTGAACATTTTCAAATTAAATGTTCCATGTGACTGCGTTTTCTTTTCCACTTCACACCTCTATTAAGTACCAAGCGTAATCTTATTGATGACTTGTCAACAACAGGCACTTGTCTTTCTAATCATTAGTTCAGAACGTTTGAGGTTCGTACTAGTTGTGTATTAATCGTCTATAAAATTATGCATATATTCTATTTATTCCGTGAATCTGAAATTCTTTTCCCAAAGATAAGTTCTTACGAACACTTACTGTAAACAAAGAACTGTGAAAGTGTAACTATTTAAATTGAATATGAGTTCATACGCAGGATGCAGCAACACTTGCCCATTATAATATGTATTATCCTGATCTATCCCTTTAAAGAAAGCCCTTATTTGTTGGAGGAAAAAGTTATACATACATAAGAAGATTAGGTCATACCATGCACAATAAGCAAGTAATGCAGATGTCTTCCTTAGATATGTTGCAGAATAGTTAGGAGCAAAACTGAACCAATTTGGGAGGACAGCTGATGATGATCTTGCAAGCCGACCTAGTCTTATGATTCGAACTATAGCCATTGTAAGAAAAAAAATGAATGACAGTATTTATTGCCATATACCAAATTTTCCAGTCGTTGGTAAAAAATTAAAATCTTGACATGGTCTGGTACGAATTTCATTCCGACCGTGCACATGGAGTTTCAATCGATCTTTTTAAACTAGATTAAATTTCTTTTTTAGTTGGAAAGCGTCAAATTCTGAACATGTTGGATAAGCTTTGGAAACTTTCCGACACCTAGACTGATATAGTTTAGTCGTAATATTGACGAGAAAGAATTAAAAAATATTGTAACAATGTAAAGAGTGATCATTGTGATTCGTCTGGAGTTGAAGCTTCGGCTTTTGGCACTTTGATTGGCTCATTTACATTCAGTGTTGACATTTAGATTTAAAGATCACAGCAGCATAATTATTTGAGCCTAGCATGTAAATTTATGTGTCTACTCTGGAAACTTTAACCTCTACATACTTAATTATACGAAAATTAGTCCATACTTAAATGAATAATAAACGAAACCTCCAAATTTGAGAAGCACTTTCAACGTCCCCAGCCTAATTTTCTTTCGCAAACGCGAAAGCTTTGCTTTTTAACACCAAAATTTGCATGACCAAGGAAATACCTTTAAAACTTTCTCCTACTAAATGGAAATACAAAACAAATCGAGTTTATTCGACTTTACTTCTTTTTTCATATTGAAAAGCCTTTAAGTGTCTCAAATCTGTTTATCATGTATTGTTTTTCTTTCATTGCGCATGGTTCCGATTTACAAAAACTTTCATTACCCTATCAGCCAGATTCTTGCTGTTTTGCCGTGTTCTCCTAAGTTCTCTCTTCATTTACACATGACATAACTCTTCCCTTCTGTAATGCTTTTTGGTCTCGATCCCCCTCATTCAATCAGCTTTGTTGAATTTTTCATCTGTCCATTGCTTTAAAAAAAAAATTAAAAATGATTGTTATCTAATGAAAAAAATAAAATTTTCCAGGAATGGGCAAAGAAGTCGAGAACCTTATCATGGAAAACAATGAACTCCTTGCAACAAAGTAAGCAAACTTCTTAATTACCTGAAATACAATTAACACGCACGCAATTATCAATCCAATCGATTAGGAACGCCCTCAACATCGTTAAGGATGACCTGATTGTGAAGGTGGACGAGCTGACTGGAGAAATTGAAATTCTTCGTGAAGAACTCAACGCTATGTCGCAATCTCGCAACAAACTCAAGCAGAAGGTTGGCGAGCTGGAGGAAGAGCTGAAAAAGACCAAAGAACAAGTCAAACAACAAAGTATGAATTCCTTCATTAAATTCGCCGTTTTCATTACAATCATTTGCTTGCGTTTTAGGTGAGACCGAACAGGAGGAAAGCGATGTACCAATGGCCCAACGCAAGCGCTTCACACGAGTTGAAATGGCAATGGTGCTAATGGAAAGAAATCAAGTAGGAAGAAGCGAAGCATTTATTGATCCTTTCTCTTTACCACTACCCTCTTGTTTCAGTACAAAGAACGTCTAATGGAGCTTCAGGAAGCTGTTCGTTTGACGGAAATAATTCGTGCTACCAAAATGGAAAAACCAAAGCAGGGAATTTGGAAGTATTTTAATAACCTCTTCACGTGAGTTATTCGCATTTGCAAACCTATCTAACTAATTTATTAAATTCAGTACTACCTCATCTGTACCAACAGCTCTTCAAATCGACCACAGGAACGGGACCCCGGTCAGGGAGGGGGGCCGATATTTCGCTACAACAGCCCCTCTCACAGCCACGGATCCCCCAGTCGAAGTAGCGACAATCGCCTTGCCATAACATCAGGAAATCACCCACACGCTAATGCCGGTCTAGCCAACGCCCTAATCTTGGCGAAAGACTTTAGTGAGGAAGGCACATCGGAACGTGCAAATGCACGTCGAAAAGAGCAGTATCGACAACTGAGGGCACACGTTCAAAAGGAGGACGGTCGACTGCACGCTTACGGCTGGAGCCTGCCGATAAACAAATCTAATCAGGAGCATCACAATCGGCACTCGGGTGGAGTACCTGTTCCAGTTTACTGCAATCCTTTAGCAGAGGCTAGTCCACATATGAAAGTTTTTTGCGCAGCAGGAGTAAACCTCAATGGAGGCTTCAATAAGGATGGTGGTTCTGTGATAGGGGCAAGTATCTTCTATTCAAGGCCGACTGCAAAAATCACCGAGATTACCAGTCCAACGACCGAGATAAATGGACAAGAGGCATTTGACCGTCAGCTGAATGTGACACTGGATGGTGAAGATCCAGAAACTCAGCTTAGTTCATACGTGTGGGTGTGCACCAGTACACATGCTGCCAGTACAGTGACCGTGCTGGACGCGAATGAGCCAGCAAACGTGCTGGACGCGTTCCCCATTTGTCAGTCGCACTTGCTATGCATTGCATCGGTGCCAGGTGCCATGGAGAAGGATTACGCTTTACTGGAAAACTCTGAGGTCATTAAAGCGGGCGAAACCCTGGAAAAGCCCGGCGAGGGACCAGAGATGTTGGGAAATGTTGAGTACATAAGAGTTCGCCCCAAGGCGGACCAAAACCGAAACACTGATACCAAAGAAACCGAGAACGGTATTGATGCAGCCGCCAACGCAGTCAATGGCAGCGCAGAGGTGGAGGAGAAGGCGAAGGAAGCAGTAGAGAAGTCGAACTCCAATGAAAGAGAAGAATCTGTTGAAGAATCCAAGATTCCAGCAAGTTCACCGTTGCATCACTTTGTCGCTGGCGGTGGTGTGGTCAACGCAAACGGAGTATCCGAGACTAACGCGAATAACAACAATTCCAGTGCGCAGTTGGCATTCTCGAAGCCAGTCAATCCTATTCTGGATACGCAGGATCGTCAAAATGAGCCTCCTATGACGTCAGTTGGTCCAACCATGTGGCTTGGCGCCCAGGATGGAATGCTCTATGTTCACAGTAGCGTCGGTCGGTGGCATGAGTGTCTGCACAAAGTTTTGCTACCCGACGCTGTGTTGGGCATAGTGCACGTCGACTCCCGGGTGGTAGTTGCCCTAGCCAATGGACAGTTGGCCGTTTTTCGACGGCAGACTGACGGACAGTGGGACTTAAACAGTTATCACCTGCTGACGCTGGGCGACCAGCAGCATTCTATACGGTGCTTGTGTGTTGTAGCAGATAAGATCTGGGCTGCTCACCGCAACAAAATTCACATTGTTGATCCGATATCGTTAAACGTTGTTCACACACTGGAGGCCCATCCACGAAAAGAAAGCCAAGTGCGACAAATGGCTGCAACGGGTCTGGGAGTGTGGGTCTCAATCAGGTATGAATTAGTGATTTGAATTGAATTTAAGCAAGACGCTTACCATCTATTCTATAGATTGGACTCCACACTTCGACTATATCACGCTCACACCTTTGAACACATCCAGGATGTAGACATTGAGCCCTATGTTTCTAAAATGCTCGGCACTGGAAAGCTAGGATTCTCATTTGTGCGTATTACAGCGCTCATGGTGTCCTGCAATCGCTTGTGGATTGGAACAAGTAACGGAGTTATTATATCGGTACCACTCACCGAAGGACCTCTGAAGCCATGTAAGTTTCAATTGTCCCGAAAACATTCTCACTTTGTGATTTTTCATTTCATTTTTCGTTTCGTTTTCAGCTTCAGCGTCTAACGGTTTGATTCCACGTTGTGGCATGGCCAACGCTCAGTTATCCTTCCATGGCCATCGGGATGCAGTGAAATTTTTTGTTTCCGTACCAATGTCGCAGCAGCCAGGAAATCATTTACAGCAATTTACAAATAAACGGCCCGATATGCTAGTCATGTGCGGTGGAGAGGGATATATTGATTTTCGACAAGGTGAGTGCATTTCAGTTTATTTTTGATTTGTGTTTGTGTGTTCTTTTTTCGTTTCCTTTTCATTGCAAATACGTCGAATGCTTGACATTTTTTGGACAATTGACTTGTTTTTCGATTAAAGGGACTGGGTTCATGGCTCTGTGGCGTGTGTTTTGATCTTTTACTCTTTGCACCTAAACTTTCGTTTTGAACTTCTAGTTGTTACTAAAATATGAAAATTTTTTTATGTTTGAGTACACTTCGTACAATTTAAATTCATATTTTTAGCCCAAGTTGAAGCAAATGAAATTTAAATTCCAAACCGGCCCGCATTGATGAATTGAAGTTCGCATTAATTCGAGGATGCCTATAAACTTGTTTTATTTTTTATTTTTATGTAATAATAATAATTGTTGGCGCTACAGTCCAAAGGGGGACCAGGGCCTAGCTTGCTCATCAACTACTCGTGCTGTGCGTGCTACTGTTCTCTCACGAATAGAAGGGACCTACAGTTTTTTGACGACTCCGAACGGCGAGATTTGAGAAGCTTTCTTAGACAGTTACTACTCTTTGAGTGTTGTCAGCAGCTCGAAAGAGGTGGTGCCGTAAAAAATTCGAAAAATTGGTGTTGGGCTGGGAGTCGAACCTAGACCCTTCGGCGTGTGAGCGTCGCACTCTACCCACTACGCCACGGCGATTTTTATTTTTATTTTTTTTATTCATATTTATATTGTGGTATTATATTTTTATGTATTCGTATTTATTTTCGTCTATAAGGGGAATGTGATGCAAGAAACAACAACTTGAACATGAAACTTTTCTATCTTAGGTCACCATATGACGTTAATTTCCTTCAAGTGTACTGTTTAAACCAGTTTAAGTACACAAATATCTGCATTGTTCAATTCAGGGCCAGTTTCAATCCAGGGTTCGTTGGATTTTAATTTCCTTAGATGAAATTTACAGGCCGAAAATTGATAAAGGGACCCTATTTTTTTTTTTTTTTTGTTCCAACGATGTCCAGGTTTTCTATTAAAATATTTCGAAGAAATAGGTTACCAACTGGTATCACTATGACTGCTATAGGCGGTTAGAACCTTATAATGTAAATAGGAGTGCTTTTAAGTTCAGCTAGTTTACTTTATTCGGGTTCCCCTAAAGACTTAAGCCACAAGGTAGACAAAACAATACACAGAATTTAAAATCAATGCGTTCAAAGTCCTCTCCAAATATTTATTTTTCTTTCTTCGATAATACGAAATTAAAGTGAGAGCAAGTTAAATGAATCCATATCTTGAAGAGTGAGCCATTTAAATGCTTCTGGTAGCTTTATGTTTGGCATATATCTTTCTCACCCTCAGTTTCCGTTAAGATCTGCCATAAATCGCTGCTATAGATGGTAAGAGCTTTATATGAGTGCTGTTGCGTCCAACTAGCTTATTTTTTCCAGGTTTCCCTAAGGCCTATTTAAGCAGCCAAGACAAAAAATTGTTTGCATTTTTCGGTGTGCCGATTTAAATGCCCCAGTCTGAGTATCTGTCGCCTTTTAAATTGTTAACGCTACTTTGCTGCTTCCAGTCATCAATTCCAGAAAATAGGAAGTTCAGCCCATATTTCGGTTTCGAATCTATAGGCAAAGATTTTTTTATCCACCACAAAGCACACAAAACACGTCGTTCTCTTCATGTTTCATGCGCCATTCAAGATCATTAACCAATTAAAGCTCAAATGAAAATGAAATAAAAAAGTAGTTGCTAAAAGTTCTGTCTAATAAAAGGCGTGCTGAGATTCATTATAAAGATAGTCACAAGGCTTAAGTCACATATGCTGTCCACGATTACTCAAATCTATTGACAATTATCAGAAAATCAGGAAACCAAAATACTTCCCGTTCGTTGTATGTGTATCCACTCAACAATTAGTTGAAACGATCATATATACATAATTGGGGTCGATTAAAATAAAGAGCCATTTGTAGGTCCTTGAAATGCATATGCAATAAATTCTTAATCTCCTTTGATTAAGCTAAATAAATAGACTTTATCTGGACCAAGCTTAACCACAATGTCCCTCCGCCAGTTTAGAGATCGAAAGAGCTTTCTGTGTATGTTAAATTGGGAACCGAGCAATTGTCTCTTCTTTAGCATTTTGTTTGTACTATACTCACATCAATCAGACCGCTGAATCGCTCCTCTTCAAAGTTTACTTACTATAAGACCAAGCTAAATGTAGCCACCAGTTCATTCTGAATGAATAATTTATAAAATGTTTAAATTTGTTCTTTCCTCGCACCACATGAATGAGAAATGCTCTATTTGTGGCAACCCACAACCATTAATACCAATAGGAACCTCCTTTCCCCATTTTCCTTATTGGCTTAATTTCGATGTATAAAAATATACCTTGTGGCAAATTCATTGCCAAATTCATTGCCAAATTCATTGTACCTTATTCTCATCCTAAGACGTCTGCAGTGTCGTTCATATAGTTGTTGTCCATATTGTTTTCTGAATTAAAATCAATGGATATCTGCCTTCTTCTACATTATGACAATGCACGCACGCTTCGTGGTTGAGTTTCGCTTTCTTTGTGGGCCCTGATAAAGCCTATCTGTTGGTTTAGTTATCGACCAAACATACGATGCGACCGTATAATTCTGAAGATTAAGTGACAATCGAATTAAATGTCCTATTCCCAAACAAGCATTCGATCATTGCAAACGACGCATTAAACGCCTAGGTGCTTAGACCAATACACCGCTTGATGTAGGTTTTGTTGTTGAGAGTGCGTTTCCGATATATATAAGAATTAGTCTAGAACTAGAAGTAGTATTTGTTTGCATTATTCATAACCGTACAATTTTCTTTTTTTTCTTTTTATTTACATACTCTTTAAACCATTAAAAATCAAAATTTATTCTTAAACAAAAAATATATAAATCAGTTCAAGAAAAGCATGCAGACGATGCGTGCGACAATGCGGCACATTTGATAGTTTGGCGAATCGATACGTAAGAATTTGTTTTATTTAATTTTTTAATATTTCATTGTTTTTTTTTTTTATGTTTTGGTTATGTAAGAAAAAATTAACTCTTGGCTTTAGATCAGTGTTAAAACGAATATTTGAAGGAATACAAAGCTACTCTGCAGTGGCTGTATGCTGTCGTTTATATAATTTTGTTGTTTGTTTTTTTTTTTAATTCATTCCTGTTTTATTATTATTTTTCTTTGTTTCTCCTTGAAATTTAGAACTTACAATTTATGAACCTGGTCTCAAATACAGTATAGTGTAATTTAAAGTGCAATACTCATTAGAATGTTAATAGAGAGAAAGAAGAGACAAACATTAAAGTTGTTGGTACAGAATGGATTCTAACTACACAACGAAAAGGTTTACATAAAACATTTGTTTCATTCTTTTGTTGTTGCTTTTATAACTTAAGCACATATTCATTTTCCTTTTTTAATTTTTTTTATTCTTGTAATTTATTTAGATTTCTTTTCGTGTTCCGTTGAAAAAATGTATTATGTTCATTGTTTAAGTATTTTTGAGTACTATATACTACTGTTTCAGTTGCTTATTTTATTTTTTTGTTACAATACGAAATTGATCGATGATCTTTCTATGAAGAGTTACACAAATTTGCCGTTTATTGCCGTACAAACTGTTCATCACAATGTAGTCCGCACTGATGTTTAGTTTTTGTTAATTGCACTACAGCACACTTTGCAGAGATAGACTAATTATTTTTAAGATTTATGTACAGATAGAATGGTGATGGTACTATATTTGGTCGGTCGGTTGGTTGGTAATGGATACACAGTATATTTTGCATGTTTAGTGACTTTTCGCAACGTTGTTTTATAATTTCCGCTACAAACGCATAACGCACGTGACGGGCATTCGACTCCTTAAAACAAATTTTTGATATGAAAGACAAACGGGTTTGCCGGGGGTTCGCCTATAACGATGATGACTTAAATTTTTCGCGCCACAAAAGTCAATACAGAGATTTAATATCATCCATAGTTTGCCATTTACCCTGAAAGGATCTCTTGCTAAAGATGACTTCTTCATTGGAAATTAGTGTCACTTTCCAAATCCTCAAAACCCACTCGGCATATTACATGCCTTTGTCTAGTTCCTCTCCTTTAGGTTCAATGAAACAAATGTCGTTAAGATTTTGTCTGTACCATGCAGCATTGCATGTGGTCGGTTTTGGTTGTTAGAATGGCCTGTGGACTCAAACTGTAAAACCGTCGTAGCGAAAAGAGCCAATCCAAATCCTATGAGTGGTTGCAAAGGCTCTCGTATCTGTTTGAGAGCTGTATGTGTACTTTGTGCCCCGCGCTTTTAATTCTAACAGAAAAGATTCACCTCAATAACTCGAATTCGTCGAACATGTCGCTCGAACTCTTCTAGTAAAAAGTTCGTTCGTTTATCGAATGTTGGTCTGTGAGGTTGTAGGTAATGCCAAATCAAAAGTTTCAAAGTCTTGTTCATATTTTCTGCTTTTTTGGAGATTTTGCGCCGCGGGTATTCGTTGATTGTAAAACATACACACTACGAGCTGTCCGCTTGGTAATAACCTTGTGATGACCACGCTTTCATGTGACATTTTTGCATCGTCCTTCGGGTTGGTCATTTTCAATCACGAACTATGTGGAGTAAACATAAGCCCAACCAAGCACTTCTTGCCAGAAGCATAGCTTTTCATGTGGTCAAAAAAAACATAAGGTAAGTTCCAATTCATTTGTGCACAGAAATCCGTATTTGAGTAGTGTGGTTTAAAATTTCTTTTGGAGAGAGTAACTCTGTCGTAACTTGTGAAACGACTTTTCGTAGGAATTCGCAGAATTAAATGTAAACAGCTATCAGATATATGAAATATCGGAGGTTTTTTTATTTTCACTTTGACAGTCATCTGCTGCCAACAGAATTTCCTTCGGCAAGAATTCGTAGGAAGGGGAAATATTTTACTCTCTCATGCGCTTTCTCTTCTACGAAAAAATGGGAAAATGAACACCTTTTGTGAATCTTTCGGTGAATTTTTAGACATTCGTAGCAATTTAGAGCAATTGGAACAGACCTATTACTCGTATGTGGTCCACATTTTGCTATGCGAAAGAAAAGTTGTACTAGCTGCTGAACTTTGTTGAAGTTATTGCAAGCAATAATTAAATTGGTTGCCAAAAAAGCTTTTAAGGAAGCAGAACCCAGTTTTTCGTTTTGTGCTTGCTATTGTTCTATGGTTAAAGGCAACCAACGTCAAAGGTTAAAGAAAATTTTCAGAAAGTTTCATAGACAGTTATTACTGTTTGTAAGTTTTCAGAAGTAGAGTTTACAGTGTGCGGAAACTTCGGTAGGGTGGGCATTATTTATGAGTATGTTGAAGGTCCCTTATGAATAGCTGTCGTTCGGTGCTTATACCTTCCGTTGAATAGGTTTTTGGTTCCTTTCTACTTTACGTCACAGTGTGACTTTCCTCACGACAAAACCGTGATCAAAACCCTCAGTGGACTGAAGGTATTGAACTCACTGCTAACTTTCCTCTTGATGGATGATTCTATACATATGTAAAAATTTATAACTTTCCTGTTTTATATTTTTTTTTTTCATTTTCCAACTTTAAATTTGAGACCTTGATTAAGTGTGCTTTTGTTCTCATCTAACATTTCCGACTAATTTTCCGTGTAAATTGGTGTATGCTGACAGTCCCATAATGCCAAATACAAAACACTCAATTTCTTGGTGTGATAGCTAATATAAAATATTTCTTCCTTGTAGTCACGACTAACTAATGAACCAATGTCCGAATTCTTTCAGGTGATAACGACATGGAAAGCAGTATTCACTTGGAACCCAATCAGACAATTGAAAATCGAGGTGACAAGAGTTACTTAATCGTGTGGCACGTCAGCCAACGCTAGAGACAATTTTTTACATCACCCCCGCCACCCGCGCATTGGAAAAAAAAACTAAAAAAAATAATCGATCCCATATATATTTAACACCAGATTTTAATATTACCATTTCGATTTAACAACCTGAGTAATTAGTTTTATAGTGACAAAAGCAAACAAAAAAACTCAGCAACTATGCAGTAAATAGTTGTGTAAAAAAAAATGCTTTAAAGATTTATTTAAGAATGAGCTAAAAAATCCGCTAATAACAATAAAGATAATCACAATTTAAATGAGAACATGGAAACAGACGGAGTGCGCCACTGTGGTTTGCTTTTAGTTCACTGCGTAGTATGTATTTTTTGTAAAATATTTCGATTTCTCAACTATGTTTACTCCTTCTACATTGTAAGTCATTTTTTTTGTATTGAATAGAAGCCGAGTGCCGCGAAGTGACCACTTGTTTTGTTTTGCAAGCCATGCCCTTTGAGTTGAGTTTAGAATAGAGTTATATATAGCAAAAAGACATAACATGAGCTAATCGTAAATTTTTTTTATAAAATAAATTCAAAATTTGAGAGAGATAGGAGTGAAGTGGGAAAACAAGAGAGATGTAATCCAAATTTTGTGATGAGGAGAGACGTTGTACAATGGCCTACCGAATTTTGTATTGTTTTTATTAGTTTTTTCCCCTTGTATCATTTGTTTTCCACTTCTTCGCGTTGAATATGTGTATACCTCTATTTTGTTTTGTTATTTTTTTAGTTATTGTTTATTTTTAAGATCGTCCCCCTAAGGTATTTATTAAAAGAAAAAGAAAAAAAAACAAAGTATTTATTAAAACACGATTTATTGTTTTATTTTCATATTTATTGCGAACATTTTATTGTTTCGGCATTTTGTGAAACCGAATATTCAGCGCTTTGGGGAGCTTAAGTATATTCTGTGGAGTAATTATTTTCAAGTTACCTGAATGACCCGCATGTAGACTTCCAGTACTATCATAGGGCTTCATTGTAGACCAATCGTAACTCATGTTCTTGCCGCTTTTCGGGCCGTTTGTACGTTCAAGGGACTGATGGATCGTAGTCAACGTGGAGTTATCTTATCGCTTGGTGGATGATCTCTTCCGCTTTGCTTCCTTTAACTACAGCACCAGCGATTACCCACTCTTTTTTAAAAACGTTTTATATAAGTTGTTTTTCTCTGTCAGAGGGGATTATGGACGGTGCCTACGGAGACTGTCCGGAGTACGATGTCAAAATCATTCTAGGAGACTTCAATGCTAAAATCGGCAAGGAAAACATCTTTGGCGGAGTGATGGGAAAGCACAGCTACCACGACACAACAGATAACGGCTTCCGATCGACAGACTTTAAGACAGCACGTAATATAGCCATAAGCAGCACAAGATTTTCTCGCAAAAAAATCCACACAGTAACCTGGCGATCCCCAAATAGTCGAACCGTCAACCAAATCGATCGTTTGCTTATTGACGAAAGACAATAAGCATGTAGCATGGATGTACGAACATTGAGCGGGGCCAGTGTCGACCTGACCATTTTCTCGTTGCAGCAAGATTCAGAGCTCGTCTATTTAATGTCAGAAAGCTGCACCAGCAGACAAAGAGAACTTTTGACATTGGACGCATAAGCATCCCGGAGATTGCCAGACCCTAGGAAGAACAATTAAATGAGGGGCTTTTCGGTTTGCCTACGTCAAATGTCAACGAGATGTGGTTGCATTGCAGTTCGGTCATTAAAGAGGTAGCGGAAACTAACGTCGCCGTGGCGTAGTGGGTAGAGTACGACGCTTACACGCCGAAGGGTCTAGGTTCAACTCCCAGCTCAACACCAATTTTTCGAATTTTTCACGGCACCAACTCTTTCGAGCTGCTGACAACACTCAAATAAAAAAACTGTAGGTCTCTTCTACTCGTGAGAGAACAGTAGCGCGCACAACACGAGTAGTTGATGAGTAAGCTAGGCCCTGGTCCCCCTTTGGACTGTAGCGCCAACAATTATTATTATTAAACTACCTTAATCTACCTACCACCCTCGACAAGAAACCCGTGGTATGATGGCGAGTGTGAGTAGAAAACACGTGCAACCGACGAGGCATATCGAAAAGCTCTGCAACGGAAAACATGAGCAGCGCAAGAAGAGTACCGGCCTAGAAGACGAGAGGAGAAAAGGCTTCAACACCTGGCTACGCATTAGGAAAGGCACCCAGGCTCTTCGAAATTGAGAGGGTAATCTAGTTACGGACCCACTTGGAATAGTGGATGTGTTTAAGCAACACTTCCAACAGCTGCTTAAAGGGCCTGATCAGGAGAGAGTGACAGGGAACCAGAAAATTCCAACTCTAGTCGACGAAGTGGTCCTACCACCTAATTTTGAAGAATTCGCTGCAGCTATTAAAAGAATGAAGAACAACAAAGCCGCAGGCTCAGATGGCTTACCATCGGACCTTTTCAAAGCTGGGGGCAATGTAATGGTAAAATGGGGGAAAGCATGCCGGATGACTGGAATATCAGCTCCATGTGCCCCATCCACAAAAAAGGCGATCCTACCTTCTGCAAGTAGTATAGAGGTATATTTCTATACAATATCCTATCCAGCTTACTGTGTGAACGTCTAAGCTGTTCTACACCACACTAATCGGTAAGTACTAGTGCGGCTTCGACTATAGACAAAATCTTCACGCTAAGACAGATCCTGGAGAAGACCAGCGAGCTTCAAATCGATTATCACCTTCTTTTCATCGATTTTAAAGCCGCTTACGACAGCTTTCATCGCAAGGAGATATTCGAACCGATGGCCAAAATCGGGATGCCGGAAAAATTGATCCGGTAACACATACGTGATGCACAGTGCAGTTCGGTTCGAAAAGGAATTCATCGGATTTCAGCAAGGAAATGCGTTTTCGTGTGATTTTTTTTATTTTGGTACTGGAAAAGATAGTGCAGCGGGCAAAAGTCAACACGGAAGGCACTATCTTTTACAAGTCAGTCCAGCTGTCGGGATTCGCTTATGATATCGACATTATCGCGTGGTCCCAACGCGCCGTAGTGGAAGCTTTAACGGCAATTGAGGAACAGACGAAACGAACTGGTCTAAAGGTCAACGAGGACAAAACCAAATTAATGCTGTCGAGCATGCAAATGAAAAAATAGGTCTGCCGCACACCACGTAGGCCAAAACCTTACAATCGAGAGCTACAATTTCGTGATTGTAAAGGAGTTTGTCTACCTCGGGCCAAACGTAACTCCCACGAATGACATCGTAGTGGAGATCCGACAAAGAATCGCCCTTGGCAACCGATGCTTCGGTCTGTCAAAACAACTGGGCTCGAAACACCTAACTCGAAGGACCAAAGTCATGCTTTACAAAACCCTTATTCTGTCAATCCTTCTTTATGGAACCGAAAGCTGAACATTAAGTAAGACTGCAGAGCTGATTCTTGGTGCCTTCGAAAGAAAAATTCTAAGTCGGAAATATGGTCCCGTCTGCGAGGAAGGCGAATGGACGAGAAGACACAATCGCGAATTCTACAGGCTTTACAAGGATGTGGATGTAGTCCGGAAGGCAAAAATCCGTCGACTACACTGGCTCGACCAGATCGAGCCAATGGACAACAACGCTCCATCAAAGAGGGTCTTCGAATCCGAGCCTCATGGTTCCTGTACAGAGACCAAGTTATCGCGGATGTAAGACAGATTGGCCTTGATGGCTGGAAGCAGCGTGCCCAGGACCGTCATCGATGGAAGGCAGCAATTGATCAGGCTCATACCCTTCAAGGTTCGTCTGCCTGATAAGTAAGTATATGGTCAATCCTTTTTGCCCTTTTATTTAAATTTCTTAAACATTTGTGAACCTGTCAGTCTTTATGACTATCCATGACACAGACAGATCCAAGAAGTGTCTACAGATGATATCCTATGTGGAGGTGCCATATCTATTTCTAACATTTCCTGTAAACTCGTCAGACTTGTAGATTACGTAGATTGACATTGAAGAAGAACATCAAGCTCGCAAGATCTTTAACAAAAGATAGTGAACAAAATTAAACAAGCACGCTACAAGTTCCGCTCGCGGAGTGAATTTATTATTTTGAAGCATTTGTCGACGTAGAAGCGAAGATAAACAAGAAATTGCTGGATGTAAAGGAAGACAAAACAAAACCAGGCCCTGTTAGCAGAAAAAGTGCTGACTTGATCGGGGCTTTATTTTTCTCCGACTCTGCTACAAGTGGGAATATCCAAACCTGAGGAATCTCTTTCGTCAGAGCAAAGCTATGAGCAAAGAGTTTGGTGCATTTAACCCTTTATTAAACTTATATTAGATTTAAATATGATCAAAAAACAAACAAAAACACACATTAAAAGTCAAACAAAAATCTTTAAAATAATTTAGCAAAAAAGTCAACAATCCTCTCTCGAAGGGAACTTGTGCCCTTCTGCATCACTGCGCTGCTAAACTTGTACGGTTCGGCTTTCTTCTGATCGTGAGCTTCCGAAAAATGCGACTCTTCGAATTTAACACGTTTTCTTGGAAGCGAACTCGAATCAGCAGGAATGTGATTCTCTTTTCCACCACCTGGGATCGACCATCCTCCATTGCTGCTCTTATTACTGCCACCACTTGTTCGCAGAGGGTACAGAATATCTTTTAAGCTCCCACCATCAATGCTACCGTCCATCAAGTCCTGTCGTGTGACGGTTCTCGGAATGGTAGAGTCAACTGTTTGCGCTCGAATGTATGATTTTGAGTCAGTCAAGCGACTCGCGAAACCATACGTTGGATCATACTCTTCCTTTCTATTCACAATCGGTTTGGATTTCTTTAAAATGCTTCTTCTTCGTGGTGCAGACGGTTTGTCGGTTGGCGTGTGACATTTAATTTTCACTGGCCGGGTATTATAGATTGGAAGATTTGGTGGCGTTTTGGGTCTTTTGAATTTCATGAATTCCCGTGAACGAGCGAAGCAAGAAGATTTTCCTCCATCACTGTCGTCATCCGAGTCCGTACTGCGTTTGTTCCGGAACACAGATTCATAGTCCTGAAATTAATAATTTAGTTTTCGTGACAAGTGTATAACACGACAAGTTTTACTTACACATTTGCGCTTGTTGGGGCTAACGATGTAGTCGGTGTCAAAGTTTTTTATATCTTTCTTTCTGAAGCGGCAACATTGATTAAGTTAACAAAAGAAAATTAACAAGCATTAGTTGCTTACCTTATGGGCGTCCTTTTGCTAGATTCCTTTCGAAGCGTTTTCCTGCACATGATGTGTAGATCAATAGCATCCTTGATGAATGCGACCCAGGTTCGCCCCAATTGAAGATCGGTAGTGCAAAGTATTATGCCGTCCCCTTGGCAAGTGAGTTTAAAGTTTCCCGGAAACATCTCATAAACCTTACACTTTTTCAATGGAAATATGCAACAGCATTCCAAGGAATTCTCCACCACAGTGTCCTTCGGACGATCCTTGAGAATTTTACAATACATAAAAATGTCAGACATCAGGACGCAGTAGCGTTTGATTTCTTCTCCTTTACGATTGACTTTGTTCAGAACTCCCTCCTTAATGACCTTGCGACTGGGTTTCACGATGTTCGGGGTTCGATTCACAAGTGAATTCTGAAGATTAAGCAATCTCTGGGTGACTTCTTGATCTTCGATAACTGAGTTTATGTGCGCAACTGTGCTCTCTACCAGTTTTACAGATTCTGCAAAAGGGCATGTGAAATTTAGACAGACCTAAAAAACTACCGACGTCTTACCTTTCAATAACTTAAAATCCACATCAGCAGGACTGGTGTAGAGTAAGACTTGTTCCAGCAAGAGCTTGTATCTGGGAACCCTTTGAATCGGAACGATCATCAGTGAGTTTAGTTTTCTTTGCACCTCTGGGCGAGATTCGGCGTTCTCCAGAAATTTCCGAAAAACTGGATTTTTACTGGTTAAGTCTTGTAGTATGAAGAGGGCATTTTTGAAATCAAACGCGTAGACTGAGTATAATTTAAAAAACGGGGCCATTTTCAGGAATGCCTGAGCAACATTTCCACGGTTGTTTTCAATTTCTTTTAGGAGCTCCCCATTTAAATTGTAAATCATTTCGATTTGACCAAACAGAGTTGTATGGCAACTATCACTAAGTATCCCTTGGTCTTTAAGAGGTAATATGAAAAACTCCATCAGTAATTCCAGCTGCTTCAGATACGTCTTCTCTGATGTTATAATCTCTTCGATAGCCTGCAAACGAAAACTCTGACGCTTGTCTAGTTCTTCATGTTTGTCCGGTGTTGATCGATCCAAAAGAGAGCAAACTGCAATGCATTTTAAGAATTTGTTGAAAATATAAAACTCCAAAAGTATGTCTATTTACCCCTTTTTCTGGTTCTAGCTGTTAGCAAATTTCTCTCGTTAAGCACTTGTTTCAGTTCCTTGCTGAAGGACATTGGAGTATGAAATTCCGAATCTGCATTGGTGGAATAATTTTTGATCGGGGTGTGGTACATTTTATCACAAAACAGCAACAAATGGTTTAAATTATAATAAAATCAACGAACAGGAGGGACTAGTTTATTTGAATGAACAACCGACGTTGCACCTGTTTCGAATACATGACAGCAGCTGTTCAAACCAGGGTAACCAACAGTACAAACGAAAATGTACTAAAAGATGGCAGCGTTCAAGGAAAGTTTGATATGTCATGTTTCTGCTGTTCTGTTTCGTGGATTTTTTATGAATTTATTTGAGTACAAGACACTAAGTCTTTAATGACACTTTGGCATTAGGTGTGTTCCAATTGATTCACGAAAGACTGAGAAGATATAATAATACATCATTCTTGCAATTGATTTGATTTGAATTTGATTCTTGCATCTGCTGCCGTGCTGCCGCCCACAGTTTTTTCTTCGGCAGAATTTCGTAGGGAGGGGAAAGATTTTGTTCTCTCGTAAGCTCTCTCTTCTACGAAAAAAAAACAGCTAATGGAAAGCTTTTTCGTAGTTTTTCGGGCCAATTCGTAGACATTCGTAGAAGAGCAATTGAAAAGGATCTATTAACAGCAGTAGTATGGAGGATTGTATGTAAACAAGATTTGTCGAAAGTTTAATTTACTTAAACGTTATTCAAAACAATTCACTCCGAAATAAACATTTTACAGTACAATTGGCAGAAACAAAAGCAGATGTGAGGCTGTATCAATAAATGTGAGTACGAATTCATTGCATATATCTGATTAATGACATTTTAATTTGCAGACGAAAGGATATCCATGTAAGAGAATCATTTGAGATGAATCCGAAGAGAGGGAATGCATCTCATTGTGGAATCCCTAACTGTGGTCCAATT
Organism: Eristalinus aeneus; assembly: GCA_955652365.1. Lineage (NCBI taxonomy): Eukaryota > Metazoa > Arthropoda > Insecta > Diptera > Syrphidae > Eristalinus > Eristalinus aeneus. The sequence goes on along the minus strand of OY019134.1, from coordinate 45,001,599 downwards.
TCTGAATGCAACAAAACCTGCAAGCTCAACTTTGGTTTCGTTTCGTGAACATGCCAATAAAATTGTATGTGGTTCGTAATGGTAGGTTGACTTTTTCCAGGAATACAAAATGAAAATGCGTAATATTACAAGTGAACCAAGTGCAGAAATCAATTTATGTTCCCGGATAGATCGGGCAAAACGCCTACAACGATCCTCCAATGACACCAAATGACGCCATAGATAACATACTTTTAATTAAAAAAGAGAAGACCATGTTTGGTTTGTCTCGTATTCTATTTAATTGAAAATAATAAAAAAAAAGAAAATATATAAATAATACATATGGAATGTTTCCAGAATGGTTTATATACATATTTTAAAACACTCCTATGAGCAAAATAAATCCTCAATCAATTACTCTTTTTCAGAGACTATTGGATTTGGAAACATTTTTTTTCAAATTCACTTCGTATTTAATTTCGAACTTGCTGTACAAAGTATCTTCCCTCTTATGAACTGTCAGAAGGTCGTGTGTCCTATTTAGCTTCAACCAAATCTGCCAATGAAATTCTGCATTCGGTCAAATGGGTGCAAGCGATAAGAAAATTTGCTGTGGCATATCTAGAGCACAGAGACCTAAGTAGATTTAGAAAAGTGGATATGCACAAGGGCTAGAGCAGCGGACGTATTATTGTACCTCAGCGTGAAGTTTAGTTAAGATAAAAATATAAGTTGTCTATTGTTGCTAAAATAATCATCACATTGTGCAAACAAACCAAAGTTTTGTGGAAATCGCCATACATTTGAAAGACAGTGCCGATGTATATGTTTCCTTTTCCAAGAAGAATTGAGCACTGCAGCGACAAATTCATTGGGTGGGACAAAAAACAAATTTGAATCCTATGAAAACCGTTGTTACGTTTTTGGCTTCTTTGTTTTGACACCTTAGCCACTTAATATGTAGCTTTTGTAAGAATTTATAATCACAGACACTTATGGAAAAAAGAAGCAATTGGTTGAATATTCGTTCCGTATATGAACTGACTCTCTTTTAAAACATTTTTGGGACATTAGACCTGCTGATAATCTGGAAACCATCGTATCCACCGTTTACAAGTTTACAAAATTAAGTTTCATTGGTGCAAAATCTTAGAAATCATCATTAAAAATGCTCCAATTTGGTGGAAATCGTTAAAAGTAGCACAAAAGGATCTGGGACTATTCTCGTACAGCCGTTAAAAATAAAAAAAAATGCATGCAACTCCTAAAACGTCACCAGAAATGTAAAAACCTGGTGGGAAAAAGGAAAATATTAAAAAATTGTGAAAAATTAAGAGTCGCCGAATCGGGGTATCTGAGGGTATATAAGGCCGCCTAAGCGCGGGAGCGAGTTTAGTCTGTCGCGGGTCGTCGTAGGGTGCGAGTCGTGGGTGTTCGTCGTGTTCGTATTTTTTCTCCTGCTCCCGCGTACTCTTGTACTCTGAATGCTGTAGATGTGAATGCTGGTTCCTGGATGCTGGATGCTGGTTTCTGGTTGCTGGTTGCTGGATGCAGGTTGCGGGTTGCTGGTTGCTGGATGCAGGTTGCGGGTTGCTGGATGCTGGATGCAGGTTGCGGGTTGCTGGTTGCCGATTCCTGGTTCCTAGATGCTGATTGCTGGAAGCTGATAGCCGTTACCTATGCCGCGCTTGTCCCTTATTCGAATGCGTGTTCCTGGGTACAATTGCACCCTTGGGTGCAATCCATAAACATCCATCGATCGATATGTCTGTTTAATTTTTTTTTATGGTTTATGGTAAGCATGGTTAAGAACAGTCGACACTGCAGGACCATGCAACGGTTACAAGCATGCGGTTCGGTACATGTTTACCTTTATGCCCCTCCCCCACGAAGCGATTAGGCCACCACTGCCTTTTGGATTACGGGCGGGTGGGTTCGGTATTCAGGCTTCAAGCATTTCATCAATTCATACAACCACCGGGCGAGTCGTCTCCAATAATAGCACTTACTTCTGTACTCTGTATGTAGTGTTGCATTAATTTGATTTTAGTTTGTTGACACCTTGAGCTATTCATGTGAAGTAACCCTGAAGTTACTGAATGGAGCCAGACATACTGTAGGGCACTTTCCATCTTAGTTGTTATTTGAAGGCCCCTTATCAAGCTTGTTAAGCCAGGGTTGTAGGACGCTTTCCTTTTAGATGTAGAGTAGGCAACGAACAAATGAATACTTCACATTGTGATTGCCAACATCCTTATCGTTTGTAGCAGTCAGAGAGCTTCTCATCAAGCTGGTCAAGCCAGGGTTGCAGAGCGCTTTCCTTTAGAAGTAGATTAGAAAACGAACGGATGATATGCATCAAATTATGATAGACAACATCCTGTTTGTTTGTAGTAGTCGGAAAGCCTCTCATCAAGCTTGACTAGCCAGGGTTGCAGGGCTCTCTTAGATGTAGAGTAAATAACGAAGGGATGAATGCATCACATTGTGCCAATAATCTGTTCGTTTGTAGTGGTTGGAAAGCCTCTCATCAAGCTTGACAAGCCGGGGTTGCAGGGCGCCTTCTTTAGATTAGTGTAGACAACGAACGGATGGTTTGCTTCGCATTAAGATAGTTAACATCCTGTTCGTTCATAGTTCTGGAAAGTCTTGCCCTTTAGGTTAGTCCAAGTCTTCACTTCAGTTCGGGGTTACATTCACCGAAATTGCTCATAGCTGCAAACAGGCTGAAAGTAGACAGTGGACTGGTGATATGGTCTTCAACTTAAGAAGAACGGTCATTTAGTTCACTTTTGATTAGTCAGCGCCATGTGCTTTCAGAACTAAAATTTCACTCATGAAAGTTCGAGTGCACTCGCTAATTTGTGGGAATGTAGTTGGAAGAGGACTCACATTTCTGTGAGCGCAACCGGCTTCCAAAACTATTAATTTATTTTATGGCAGTTCGAAGACGCTCGTCGTTTCTTGGAGATGTTTGCTTTCCTCTCTGTAGTTAGTAGGTGGCGACTCGCCCCTGTAGTTAGTAGTTTTAGTCGGAAGTCCTTTCCAACATATCCTATGCTAGAAATTGCGCATACAACTTCAACTATGTATGCCTATTGCAGCCCAGCACCCAGCATCCATCTTGGGATCCTGCCGCCTGTGTCAGGTGTATCAGTGACTGTGAACAAGCTAGATTTAAGCAGAACATCACAAGACAGAGTAAGGCGCTTTGGTGCCTGATGAAAGCCGGTAAGTCCATCCATTTATCAATATTATTATATTTTTATCTGTACATCCTTTGGTGATCGGGCATGCATGTCCAAATATATATCTTTTTCGACAAATACTTATTCCTTATAACCCCCTCTAGGCAGCAAACAGCTGCTTCTGAGGCTAGGTAGGGGACCCCTCAGGGCCCGAACAGGTGCCCTGAGGCTAGGAAGGATTCTGCTCTTTTCTTTTCAGGTTTTTTCTTTCTTTTCAGAGCGGGCGCGTCGCGATCGGCCATTTGATTAATTACTTAAATGAATCATTTGAGGAGTCGGGTGATTAAATAACTTATGGAATTTACTTCAGGGAAAGAAATTCGCTCGAGTTTTTTTCAACTCCTTTTATATGTAACATTAATTTTCCTTACATAATTTAAAATTAATAGTTGTAGCCACTTAATCGTTTATGATTCTTCCGCAACCCTTATAGATTCTGAGTTTTATTTAGGGTTTTAATTTGTATTATCGATAACGAAATCCCCATCGGAATGGGTGCCGAAAAGACATCGCAACGCAACGCGCCGGAATATGTCCTTTTAAGGGCATGAACTGCAGCTAAAGCAGGACATTGATATTTTTATTTGTCCTCATAATAAGTGAAGAATGAATTACAGACAAACGCTGCTTCAGATGGCGATCAAAACTTGACAAAGCTTGACGCTCCAAGCATCTCGGCCTTTCTGACAATATACAAGGACGTCTAGGCGGGAGCGAGCAATGCATCCCTTCGGGCAGGGGTAAGAATATGCCCGAGGTAGGCATGCCTGTCGTAAGAGGCGACTAAAATCCACTCTCCATTCCGTTCTTTGCCGACGTTCGTCATGGCGGCTCTTTTTCCTACGTTTTCGAAAATCGTTAGCTCATCGCGAAATTAATTTTGTTGATTGTCGTCGGCCGGTGCACTAAACGATTTTAAATACATGCACATGTCGAATACGGTTGATTTCGGTCATGCAAGTTTGTATAATGTTACATGAAATATAGAATGTCTTGATGATAGGTAGGTATTTTTTCTGCCACTACTTCGGCTTTTGTGTTTCCGATCGAGGTCGCAAATTTTTAACTTTTTCAAGCTCGTTTACAAATTGAGCTCTTCATGTGGGGTTACACCGAAGTAACTATGCTGCAAAAGGCAAACTGGGGTTGAAGAGTGCTTTCCAAGTAGATGTAGGGTAGACAACGGACGGGTGGCTCACGTAACACTGTGACGGACATCAATCCATTCAGTCTTAGTAGTTGGAAGTCTCTTCCTCCAAGCCTGTCAGCGCCAGCAGCACTTCTTCTGAAGTAGCTGAATGAAGTCGCACTGGCTGGACTCGACGGGCATTCCCCTTAGGATAAGTGTAGACAGCGGACGGGTGGAATGCATCACATTAAGATGTTGAACATCCCGTCCGTTCGTAGTCGGAAGTCCTCTCCTCCGAGCCTGTCAGCGCCAACAGCACTTCGTTTGAAGTTGCTGAATGGAGTCAGACTGGCCGGACTCGATTGGCACTTTCGTCTAGGATAAGTTTAGACAACGGATGGGTGAAATGCATCACATTAAGATGTTGAACATCCCGTCCGTTCGTAGTCGGAAGTCCTCTCCTCCGAGCCTGTCAGCGCCAACAGCACTTCGTTTGAAGTTGCTGAATGGAGTCAAACTGGCCGGACTCGACGGGCACTTCCCCCTAGGATAAGTTTAGACAACGGACGGGTGGAATGCATCACATTAAGATGTTGAACATCCCGTCTGTTCGTAGTCGGAAGTCCTCTCTTCCGAGCCTGTCAGCGCCAACAGCACTTCGTTTGAAGTTGCTGAATGGAGTCAGACTAGCCCGACTTGACGGGGCTTCCTCATAGGATAAGATCAGACGATCAATGGATGATGTCCGTCACAATGTTGCAGATGACATCCTGTTCGCTCGTAGTAGGCAGAAGGTCTTTCATCAAGCCTGTCAAGCCAGGGGTGATAGGTTTTCCTAATAGAAGCGTTTTGCTCGCTCTTGTAGTAAGATGGCCTTTCATCAAGCTTACCGAGCCAGGGTTGAAAGTCTTTCCTTTTGAAAGCGCATTGTTCGCTTACAGTAGTTGAAAGATCTTTCATCAAGCTACGAATGCCAGGGTTGAAAGGCTGTTTTTTAGAGGCGCTTTAATCGTCTATACGTAGTAGTTGGAAAACCTTTCATCAAGCTTGACAAGCCGGGGTTGAAAGTCTTTTCTCAAAGAAGCGCATTGTTCGCTTGGAAGGTCTCTCATCAAGCACGACAAGCCAGGGTTGAAAGGCTTTTCTCTTAAAAGCGCTTTGTTCGCTTGCAGTAGCTGGAAGGTCCCTCATCAAGTTTGACAAGCCGGGGTTGAAAGGCTTTTGGCTTAGAAGCGCATTGTTCGTTTATAATAGGTTGAAGATCTTTCATCAAGCTTGCTGAGCCAGGGTTGAAGGGCTTTCCTCTTTGGAGTGTTTTTCTCGCTCATGGTAGTCGAAAAGCCTTTCATCAAGCGTGTCCAGCCGGAGTTGTAGAGACCTTTAACAGTAGAGTAGGCAATGGACAGATGATGTGTATCGCATTAAGATAGACAACATCCTGTCCGCTAATTGTAGTCGGAAGGCCTCTCATTAAGCTTAACAAGCCGGGGTTGAATGGTGCTTTCCTCTTAGAAGTAGATAAGAAAACGAACGGATGATATGCATCAAATCATGATAGACAACATCCGGTTCGTTTGTAGTAGTCGGGAAGCCTCTCATCAAGCTTGTTAAGCCAGGGTTACAGAGCGCCTACCTTTTCAAGTAGAGTAGAAAACGGTGGGATGATATGCATCACGTTAAGATAGACAACATCCTTTCCGTTTGTAGTAGTCGAAGGTCCTTTCCTCCAGTTTGCTTGCGCTTTCGGTTCTTTAGTTATGTAACTCTCGCAGAAGTTGCTCAGGATTGTAAACGATATCGGGGTTACACTTAAATTGTTCGATTTATGAAAGACAAACAAGCTTGTCCGTATTTGGGAACCATGTGTTTCGTTTTGGTGCTGTACCTTACTAGAACGTTCGTCGTCGGATACTACTCTTTTTATTTCTTTTTTTTTTGTTTTATAATTTTATACAATCAATCAATCGACAAGTCTCCTTTTTATGCGATGATATGTGAATAAATTGATTGGTCGGAATTTTACATTTTTGCCACGGTTACGAGCATACGGTTCGGTACATGTTTACCTTCGTGGACTTCCGATGAAGTCGTGCTTTTCCACTGCTTTTTAGATTACAGGCGGGTCGGCTCCGTTCGGTTCTGTATTCGTATTTAATTGTGTCAGTTCTGTACTTTTGATGAAGTCTTGCTCTCAGCTTGTTGACGCCTTGCGCTATTCGTGTGAAAAACACCAACGTTACTGAATGAAGTTGGACACAGTGAAGGACACTTCCCATGTTAGTAGTTATTTGAAGGCCCCACATCAAGCTTGTCAAGCCGGGATTGAATGGTGCTTTCTTCTAAGAAGTTGATTAGAAAACGAACGGATGGTATGCATCAAATTATGATAGACAACATCCTGTTCGTTCGTAGTAGTCGGAAAGCCTCTCATCAAGCTTGACGAGCCGGAGTTGCAGGGTGCTTTCCCTAAAGTAGAGTAGACAACGAATGGATGGTTGGTATCGCATTAAGATAGACAACATCCTGTTCGTTAATAGTATTGGGAAGTATTGTCCTTGAAGTTTACCCAAGCTTTCACTTCAGTTCGGGGTTACATTCACTGAAATTGCTCATATTACTTGCTCTTGTGTTAAGGCTACTTCTTCGTTTTAGAACTTTCACATTGTACAGGCGCTCAATACTGCATGCGCTACTGAACCGTCGGGAGTTGGAGTCGCGAAAAAGTTTTTTTTTACCTTGCCGACCGACTTTTTGTAGTTTTTACTTTGCATATTGAATTTTAAAAAGCTTCCAGGAGCAGCTATGTGATGAACCTCAAGACCTAGGGATTGCACATACAGTTTGAACTATTCCTGCCATTCTAGTCCAGCATTTAGCTTCAGATCCTGCCTCCTGTGTCAGCTTTGCTTGATTCATCCAGAACTTCAGAAGCTTATACACTTCGATGCCTGATGAAGCATGTGAGTCCATTCTCATCAATATTATTACTTTTCTATAATTACTTATTTACCAAAGTAAGTTCCGCGAACGGGCATGCATGCCGAATATACTTTTAAACTTTTTCGAGTTTACTTTCTCTCATAACCCCCTCAAGGCAGCAAACAGCTGCCTCTGAGGGTAGGTAGGGGACCCCTCAGGACCCGAACAGGTGTCCTGAGGCTAGGTAGGATTATGCTCTTTTCTTTTCAGATTTTTTCTTTCTTTTCAGGGCGGGCGCGTCGCGATCGGCCATTTGTTTAAATGAACCACTTGACGAACATTTTTTGGGTTGGGTAATTTAATAACTCCTCAAATTTACTCTATAGAAAGAAATTCGCCTGCATTTGTTAAATTAATTTTCCTTACAATATTAAAGTGACTAGTAACTAACCCCTTAGCCATTAATGATTCTTTTGCAACCCTTATAAATTTTAAAATTTATTTAATTTGTATTTCTATAGACGGATTCGTAATCGATAACGAAATCCCCATCGAATTCGAAGTCGAAAAAAACATATATCGCAACGCGACGCAATGCAACGCGCCGGAATATGCCCTTTTTAGGGCATTAACTGCAACTGAAGCAGGACATTGAAATTGCAATTCCCAGATTTCACTTGTTTATCCTCTCAATTAGTGAAGAAAAGAATTGCAGACAATGGTACATCAAGCAGTGTTTACATCTTGGTAAATTTCTACAATTCTATATAATTTTAATCTTTAATTTGAAGCAGTTGTTAAACTGTCGTACATACTTTTAAAGTATGGTTGGTGGTTCTTTTTCAGTGTACGTGTCGAGGTAGGGAATTGAGATATTAGAAACGCTTAGCTTGTCTTGAAAAGTTAGTAAAATCACGAAGTCTCTTAATCATTCGATTGTAACAGTCGAGAATGAATCTCCTCCAAATTCGCCCAAAATGTTTCGCCATTGACAAGACTCAACATGAAAACTAACGCCCCTGGATGATGGTTTTATAATCACTTGAGCAATATTCGGCTTTGATATGGCAGGAGTAGTTTAGAAAGTTATATCTAAACATGATTTGTCGAAAATGTATTTTAATTAAAATCAAAGCAAATGGAGGTGAAACAAAAATTTATTAATATAAATGGCGGTTGAAAAAATAAGTGAAGTAGAATCAGTTTATATGAATATGAATTCAATGCGAGTTACAATTTCACACCCACATACAGAATTTGAAGCTCGCTAAGAAAAGTTCCGGATAATCGAGATTAATAACATGATTCGTTATATTCAATTACTGTCATTATTACGCAGCTCCTATTTTTCCAGCGAAAATTTAATTTAAAATAATTTCATAAATTTTTGTTCGAAATTTTTGCCCTTAAACAACATAAAATAAACGACGATATATATTATTGACAACAAGTCTATCCATGTCAGTACAAAAGATGTGGAACTCCAATCCTAGCACTGTAACTTTTGATTTCAGGACACCCGATTAGTTTACAAAATGTGGTAAACGGATGAAAAATTTGCGAACTTCACACTACACTTTAAATGAAGGTCTAAGTAGGTAGTAGGTAATAATAATAATTGTTGGCGCTATAGTCCAAAGGGGGACTAGGGCCTAGTTTGCTCATCAACTGCTCGTGTTGTGCGCGCTACTGTTCTCTCACGAGTAGAAGGGACCTACAGTTTTTTGCCGACTCCGAACGGCGAAATTTGAGAAGCTTTCTTAGACAGTTATTACTCTTTGAGTGTTGTCAGCAGCTCGAAAGAGGTGGTGCCGTGAAAAATTCGAAAAATTGGTGTTGAGGTGGGAATCGAACCTACACCTACATACTACGCCACGGCGGCCACAGGCCACAGGTAGTAGGTAGGTTGACTTTATTTCCGCATACAATATACAAGCTTTAATATTTATTGCAGTTGGAGATCTGTTTAGACCCAGCAAACCGCCTACAACGATCGTCCAACGAAACTAACAAGAGCTATAAATTTTGTACTCATCATTAAAAATGCAAAGAAATAAAATCTTTAGCTTTATTTATATAAGTATATTTTATTTGAAATAGGTCTGTTCCAATCACTCTGAATTACTACGAATGCCTACGAATTTTACGAAAAATTTTCAAAAGGCGTTATCAAAATGAAAATAGCTCATTTCCAATTGCTCTGTAGTGCTACGAATGTCTACGAATTGTCCCGAAAAACTACCAAAATGTGTTCCATTAGATGATTTTTTCGTAGAGATTTTTGCTCACGAGAGAGCAAAATGTTTCCCCTCCTCTCGAATTTTTGCCGAAGAAAAACCTGTGCAGCTCCGCAGCAGAGACCAACTCTCTCGTCTCCCGCCCTTGAATTCATTTTGACAGCGTTTTTTTATAACATTTCCCCTCCTGAACAGCTGATTCACAGACAAGGTTTTTTTCTTCCTTATTGGTTTCTGGTCGGCAGCAGATGGCTGTCAAATCGAAAATAAGAAAACCTCTGACATTTTATATGTCTGATAGCTATCGAATTTCTACGAAAAGTCGTTTCACAATTTTCGGTAGAGTTACTCTCTGCAAGAGCGATCCAAACTACTCAACTACGAATTTCTGTACACAAATCAATTGGAACAGACCTAATAAAAATAACCTCTGACATTTCATATATCTGATAGCTTCTTCTAAGAAAGTCGTTTCACAAGTTCACGCTGCCGAATGTTACATTATCTAAGAGAGGTTTTTACCCATACTATTCAATTATGAATTTCTGTACACAAATGAATTGGCACAGACCTAATAACAAAAACCAGAACTTATCTATCGTTTATACATATGTGTTTTTACATATTTTAAACCAGTCGTACGAAAAAAAAATAAAGCACCCAAGGATATGAGCGCAATTTTATTACATGCTTACTTCTTTTTCAGAGATACCTTGATATCAATTGAAAAAATTGGGTTTGATTTGAAATTTTATTTATTTTGTATTTAATTTTGAAGTTCCCATACAAACATTTTCCCGCCCGCAAACTGTCAAAAAAATTCCGCTAGAAAAATCTTGCGTTAGGTCATCTGTCATCAGGATCTAAGGGAAATTTTTAAAATGTAATCGCAGTCGAAAAAATGATTATTTAGTACAAACGATAATCAATAGGTCTGTTCCAGAAACCAATAAAGAATTGGTCTATTGGTCTCTGGTCTGTTCGAATTGATTTGTGTTCAGAAATTCGCAGTTAAGTAATTTGGGTAAAAATCTTATGCAGAAAGTAACTCTACCGAAAATTGTGAAACGACTTTTCGTAGAAATTCGTAGACAGCTATCAGACACATGAGATGTCAGATGTGTTTTTATTTTCGATTTGACAGCCATCTGCTACCGAGCTGTTGCCCACAGTTTTTTCATTGGCAGAAACTCGTAGGAACTGGATATATTTTGCTCTCTCGTGAGTTCTCTCTGCTACGAAAAAATCAGCTAATGGAACGCTTTTTCGTAGTTTTTCGGGCAAATTCGTAGACATTCGTAGCAATTTAGAGCAGTTGGAACGGACCTGATGTCAGTTGTCATCTGACGGGTAAATATTTTCGAATAAACGATTCTCATGTATCCTACTTCACAACAAATTGCCGATTTATCGTTCAAAAAGTTTAATTCACTTCCAAAAGCAGGAAAACCAAATAAATCCGAATGGACAGTGCTCTCAACAATAGTTCAATTTGACAACGAAACCAATGATGTGAAAGTTGTTGCTCTCGGATGTGGGACAAAGTGTATCGGACAGTCGAAATTATGTCCACTAGGTCGTATTCTTAATGATTCCCATGCTGAGGTCCTAGCGAGAAGAGCATTCTTGCGTTATATTTACTTCAACTTAACACCTGACAGCGAACTTTGTACATATGAAAAGGATAAGTGTCTATTCCGGCTCAAGAAATCAGTTAGTTTTCACTTCTTCTCAACTCAAATTCCTTGTGGAGATGCGTGCATCGTTGATCAAGATGTAATCCCTTCGAAAAGAAGAAAGGTGGACGAAGATGAGAACGATGAGATATTACTTCCAACCACAAAGAATGAATTCACTGGTGCCAAACTCATTGGAGAATCAAATACAGATCCAATGTGTCAGGTTGTTGGTGCACTTAGAACAAAACCTGGTCGTGGGGACAGAACACTTTCAATGTCGTGCAGCGACAAGTTATCAAAGTGGAATATTCTCGGCATTCAAGGTGCTTTCTTAGATGAACTCTTGGACAAACCAATTTATCTGAAAACATTTGATTTCGCCTGTGAGTTCGATATTGATTCTATGACAAGGGCAATATATGGACGATGGGCTGACAAAGCTCTTGTAAGTGATAGATTTACGGCACAAACACCTGATGTTCGATGCGCCCTTTCTAGTCAATTTGAATTCACACAGCATTCAGAGAAGAATCCCTCTCCAAATGGGTTAGTTTGGTGTGACATTCCTGAAAAAATGAGGTAATTTTCCTAAACATTTTCGACTCATATTTATCATTGAACTTATCACCTCCCAGGCCATATGAAGTTTCTGTCAATGGGAAGAAGCAAGGGATCACGAAAAAAACAATTCACTTGAAGACATCATGCCTCCAAATAAGCAAATCCTGGCTGCAGGAGTACTTCTGTGACACGCTCTCCAAATATCCCGAACTTTTGCAAAAATTAGGTTTACAAGATACCGACCTAGCATCTAAAACATATTGGGAATTGAAGGAGATGTGCATTGAATACGAAAAAACTTGGCAGATTCTAAAGACTAGCTATTTTGGGAAATGGACGGAAAAGCCCAAATCGTTGCTGAGTTTCAAAATCAATAAAGAAAGTTGACATTTTCCATTTGTTTTATTTCTCACTTCTAAGAGTGTTGACAGTTTCCATGAACTCTCTAATTGATGTCTCAGAGAGTTCATTTGCCCAATACCCATCAGTCTTGAAATGCGACCCAATAATAACAGCATCTGCTTTGTGTACGTAATTTGGCAAATTTTCTTTTGTTACTCCCGATCCAACTATAAGAGGAAGTTCTACCTTTCCAAGGAGTGAATTAAGGTCGTTCTCATCTGCTGGCTGTCCAGTTGAAGTTCCTGTGAGGAAGATTGTAGACATTTTTGTGCTTTCTAGGTACCTCCACTTACCAGTCACAATAATTCCATCGGTTAGGAAGAACTTCGCAGCGATTGCGGTTTCCAATAAACTAGTGTCAGCTGTTATTGAATGTGAACTGTGCTTTTTCTTAAGGTCACTGAAAATCAAGACTGAGTCTGCATCAATTAAGCGACGATATCGCAAAAGTTCTCCTGCACAAGCATTTGTGTAACCTTCGTCAGCCACATGTCCAAAAACAAAGCCCTCGGCTCGAATGTACTGCAAGTCACAAGCCTTCGCTACAGCCAAAGCTTGTTTATTACCACAAGCAAGGATCTAAATGAAGACTTATTCAGGTGAGTTAAGGACACGAGGACAACCGTGCAATTACTTGTATTCCAACTGGCATTTGCTTTGAAACAACTCCTCGAACTTCTGTAGCTATCCTTGTCATACAGGCGACTGTCTCTGGGCCAAGATTTTTCTCCTGCACATACGGTACATCGTGCATGTTCTCAATCAGTATTGAGTCCTAAGGGAAATTTGTGATTATGAAGAAATGGAGAGACTTAAGTGTTTTACTCACCAACTTATGTTTGGAGTAAACGTTTGCTTCGTATTTCGCTTTTTCCACAATTTCAATGAAGTAACCGGCATACTTTGGGGTGCCTGCGTTGATGTTTTGTAAGTTTGAGTTTTTATTAATTCATTCTCATACCTGGAAGGGCTTCGACGTGAATCATACCAATCACATTGCACTTGCGCTTAGCAAAAATTTTAAAAAATCTGTTCATTTTTGAAAAATGTGAAAATTAAAAGAACTCAACTGGACAGACCGATCATATCGTATCGTGTCAAAAAACAGCTGATGTATGTATGTATGTAAATACAAAATGTTCACTTCTTGAACTAACCTCATAAAACAGCAATGATTACAATGTCGAAATGGGCAATAAACATAGTGGTGAGGAACCACTTTTTTTAACGCAAAAGTGTTACGATTAGAGGGTCCTTCTTGATGAAGCACTTAAGCAATGAAGCAAACACTTGGTATTCATGAATGAGATTCTTGAATGCTATAGAAAATATCAACCAAAATATCTTAAAAAGTAAACAGAGTACTGGGCATATGGGTGCGGTTTTTTTTCAGGTCAAATATAAAACTCTTCCTCCTCAAGAGGCTACTTACCTCTCGCTTTGGCACCTCCGAAAATGTTCACTCTCACGCAGTTCTTGGACTATTTGTTTTATTTCTAAAGCCCGACTATACAAAGAACACTTTCGTTGCTCACACATTACCGAAATCAAAAACGTTTGTTCCATCTGTGCTTTCATTCAACCAGTTATAAATCAATTGTTATTCGATTGTTTCGAATCGCCAAAATTGATCAACGATCGACATGGAAAGAAGTTCACTGAGGTCTTCTGCACTTGTTTCTAATAACAGGATTTATGTGAATGTGCAAATGCGTCCTCATCTTGTTACACCTTCAACTCTTTAACTAAATGAAATGAAACTCGGTAAAGTGATGTATTTCCTCACTAAAACCGTTATGCATTTTGTCATACAACAGTGGGTGTTGTTCTAGGAAAACCCAAGCCAACATTGTGTGCCTTCTAGAGTTACATACAATTCACACTTATGCTTCCAATTAAGTGCCCAGACTGTGACTAGTTGCTATCACTAACAGCTGGGCAGTTTAGTAACTCAGGCCAGGGTTGGCCACGGTCCCTTATTGTGGCGCATGTAATTAAATCAAGGTTTCAAGTTGACATTGATTTGGTTTGGAGTACCTGTAATTGCCCTTCTTTTTTGTTTGAAATGTTGCAGGAATGTATGTCGGGTGCGTTTTTTGTTTTAATTGGCTTTATTTTAAAGAAAAGTACAATTTGTGATTTTGATTTAATGGTAAGCTCAAAATCACAGATCTTTCAAAGATCTAGTCTGCCGTTTTATATAAAATTCACATAAGCTTTTTCGCTGGTCGCAAAGGTTTGACTTTTGCTGTGGTTCGTCATTTTGGGGCGGTCGGGCATCTCACGCAAACGGGTTGCCCACATCCCATGATTGTGGGAGAAAATATATAAAGTTAAGCGCGTTTTTCAGTTGGGCTTTCATAGTTGTGTCTGATTTAATTTGTGGAGATGCTAGGTGATCGTCTTTTTTTTTTTTTATTATTATGTTATATGTTTCTGCGAAGCCGAGAGGCTTTTCTGTAGAAGGTTGTGTCTCAATTGTTGACAGTTATGTTTATGTGAGCTTTGATTAAGATAAATTATAAATTACTATTTTAACAAATTAAAGACAAATTAATAATTATAATTAAAAGTTAATTGTGTTTAAAATATTTCAGTTCAATTCAAAAATTTAAAATTACAGTAACAGTTAAACATTTTCACATTCGAGTTATAGTTCAGTTCTTGTATTTAGAAAATAATTTTTTATACATTTGTTTCTAGTTTTGGGATTTCGGACATTTCTTAGTTCTTGAGGAAGCGCGTTAAGTGTCTCAGGCACACTGCATTTTAATTGTCTTCTGCCGTAATTATTGCGAAAACGAGGTTCATTAAGCATATTTTGGGCACGTCTTCTTGTATGAATTCATTGGTCAATTGGGCTTATAAATCGTCTATCGTCGTAGTACTCCAATATAAGAGTCATCTTAAAAATGTCTTTAATTTGAAGGACTTTGAAGCTGTCATGTTCACTATTTCCGCGAGTTGATGTATTTATCCGTTTGAGTGCTGCGTTTTGTAATTTTTGAAGTTTTTTTAAATGCGTTGCTGGAGCGTTGTCCCATGCGAGTATTCCACACCTCAGTTTGGATTCCACTAATGCATAGTACACTTGTTTTAATACATTGCTTGTGGCATGGTACTTTAAATGGGTCAGAGCGTAAAGTGTCTTTCTCAAAGTAATGCGTAACTCCTCAGTATGCAGATTCCATATAAAAATGCTGTCTATTATGACTCCTAGGTACCTGTAGCTTTCCACTATCGCTATAGGGCAGCTAGCTGATGTACTGTAGGAATCATTCCTGAAGTATATTGATTGTTGGGTTACTACTGCAAACTGCGGGTTTCTAATATGCATCATTTTAGTTTTGATGCATTAATAGTTAGACCCTGATCATGACACCATTTAGCTGCATTGTCAAATTCTTCTTGCATTATTGTTGTTGCTGCCTCCAGGGATCTATGACACACTACAATTGCAGTATCGCCCGCATATGCAAAAGGTTTGGCTCTCTTAATGGTGCGAAGAAGCTCATTGGCGTATAGAAAGAATTGGCTCCAATTTCGATCTATGTGGAACTCCGTAGGGTGCGTCTTCTTTATCACTATAGGTTTCACTGATCTTTATACAGTAAAACCCGTTGTGCAAGGAGTCCTTTAGCCAGTCTGCCATCAGTCCTCGTATTCCAATACGTTCAAGAGCATTTTCAATATGAATTTGCTATTGAATAGCATTTTTTCTTTAATCAGTCTGTAATAGCCGCGTTTCTGAGTTCTTACTCATTTAATTGCTTGTTTGTGAACTCATATGAAGTTCATACCTAACATTCTAACCACAATTTTTTATGTCATTTAAAAACTGTGATCTGATTAAAGTGATTGCTGTGTGTTCCGTTCTTGTTTTTCCTATTTAGCAATGTGACGATGAGAAAACTTGTCTGCTTGTGCGTTAACAGCTCGAATAATGTGGACATATATTTGTTTTTCCACAGACTTTTGCATTAATAACTAAGATACGTGTGATCCCCTCAAAAATTAAGTAAAATAATGTAAAAAGAGAGACATCAGTTTTAACGCCGGATTGAAAAAACAACCTCATCTCACATTGTTCGAATTTTCTGCACTTGGTACTGTTTGTTGTATTTAAAATATAAAATGTTTCCGCTGAATAAAGTGATATTATTATATATAAGGTTGCCAAATATCTCCCTTCAATGTTTCATAAAAAGTGTTACAGTGATCGGATTTAGTTCAAATATGCGCCGTTTTGTTCGAAAATCTGTTTCCAACTACACGGCAATTTCATAATACCCCCTTCGTAGAAGCCACCCTCCTCATTTGCGAAGACCTCGGACAGCCACTTTTCACAAGCCTCTTTTGAGTTAAACTTCACAGCACCATGGACGTTCCCCATGGACAGGAACAGGTGGTAATCACTTGGCGCTATAACCGGGCTATATGGTGGATGCGATTAAACCTCCCATCAGAGCTCCTGTAACTTCTGACGAGTCATCAACGAAGTGTGTGTTCTGGCGTTGTCCTGGCGGAACACTACACCCTTACTGTTGGCCAATTCTGGACGCTTCTGGTAGATCGCCTGCTTCAAGCGGTCCAGTTTTTCGCAGTAGATAGTAGAATTAAGCGTCTGGCCATATGGGAGCAGCTCATAGTGGATGATTCCCTTCCAATCCCACCAGCAGCAAAACTTTCCTGGGCATCAGTACGGGCTTGGCCTCTTTTTGGATGATTTCCTTCCAATCCCACCAAACACACAGCAAAACCTACCTGGGCGTCAATCCCGGCTTGGCCACTTTTTGGGCCACGACTGCTTTCACTTGATATTGTCGTATGAGATCCATTTTTCGTCGCCAGTCACAATCCGCTTCAAAAATGGGTCGAGTTCGTTCCGCAGGCGTTGATTCGGTCCAGATTTTTTTCTTGTTTGATTCAAATCATGCGGCAACCAAACATCAAGCTTTTTTGCATCCAGCCTTCTGCAGATGGTTTAAAATGGTTTGGTGACTAACTCCCATCTCCTGGGCGATGTCACCAGATGCCACATGCGGGTCTAACGCGACGATTTCCATGATTCGATCGGTATTCGTCGTCAGAGGTCTTCCGCCGGCTGGCTTAACCGTTTTCACCGACTCTGAATCGTCGAAACCATTCCTCCGCGGTTCGAAGTGATAGAGTACCATCCCCCAAAACACCATTGATCTCATGGAACGTTTCTCTTGCGGATTTGTCTTTAACGAAGAAAAACTTTAAAATAGCGCGAATTTACACGTCAGTAACTGTTGAACGCAATATCGAACGCTAATCATGCATAGCGTCGTCTTGCAGGTTATGTCAAGACTTTTCAAATGATGTATAGTATTGCCAGATACGAGCTTTGCAGCGTTTTGTACATAGCCGGAAAATTCAAAAGACAAAAAGACGGAAGGGAGATATTTGGCAACCTTATATTTATATTATTTGTTATATTATTCGTAAAATTCACGTTTCCATACATTTAAGGCTATTTTCATTTTTGTTTTGTCAATTTTTGAAGAAAATGATCCAGTGACGGAATTTTTGCACGCTGGTGTAGCATTAGAGCTTCTATGGCTTCTGCAAACAAGATCTACCAAGTTTTAACGATTTTCAATAGCAATATTTTAAGATTGTTTCAAACGTAACTTTTATGCTTCTCTCGCACTAAATAAATATGCTATACAGCTGAAAAAGTAAACATATGTTTGAGACGAGTGTAACAACTTACCTAAATCAAAAAAAGAAAGTCGATAATCGTATGTACGTTAAATTAAAAACTGCACCTTTTTTTGAACAGTTCCGTATTTTTATTAATAACTTCTTTTTTTTTATATTTTAACTTCTGAAAAATAAAATAAAATAATAATACAAAATTAGTTACTTTAGAAATTAAAATTTAACGAAAACAATATCCTTTGACAACATTCAAATGGCCGCCTGATGTAGTCGTGGAATGCATGTGGAACAGCAGTCGAGGTGAAATTCCAATGACATAGCGACTCGGTCATCCAAAACGACATGTCTGTCTCAAAAAAAAAATTTCGTCATCGGGTTAAAATTATGTGTAGACTTCTCTCTCACTTCTCATCTCAGAAGTGAAGCTGTTGATGCAGTGTAATAGAACAGGACGTCGGCACACCTGAGTGAATCAAAATCAACACCAACTCCGGGTGTGAAATTTAGAAAAGTTAAGAGACTGTTGTGGCCGCCGCGGCGAAGTGGGTAGAGTGTGACGCTCACACGCCGAAGGGTCTAGGTTCGATTCCGGGCTGAACACCTCGAATTTTTCACGGCACCACCTCTTTCGAGCTGCTAACAACACTCAAAGGGTAATAACTGTCGTAAGAAAGCTTCTCAAATTTCCCCGTTCGGAGTCGGCAAAAAACTGTAGGTCCCTTCTACTCGTGAGAGAACAGTTGCGCATACAACACGAGTAGTTGATGAGCAAGCTAGGCTTTGGCCCCCCTGTGGACTGTCGTGCCAACAATTATTATTATTAAGAGACTGTTTCTCTCGGTTTTATCCAAATCAAAGAGGAACATATCCAAAATGTGTGTGGATTAAACATTTGAGGGGCCAGTTATAAAAAAAACAAATGCTTTATAATTTCATTTACTCCTTTAATTCATTCCATTTTGCAGTTATTCGTTAAAACTTTTTTTTTGCATTTTTGTTGTCACTCATTTTTTTTTACATTTTGTCGATAAAATTAAACACATAACTTACTACTAAACTGAATTGTTATTCTTTCTTTTTCTTAACCTAAATTCTAGTTTAGATAATAATACGTTAAATTATATTTTTTTTATTTTTTGTTTCTCATTTGTATCATTTACTTCATGTGAACAACTAACTTGAAATTGAATTCTTCTTTGAAGTATTTAAAAAACAAGTGCAGATGAATCGTTTGACAATAGGACATTTCTAATTGTTATTCAATGCCAATGAAAGAAGCACTTAATTGTTTTTTAATTATTTTTTTTTTATTTTTTACAAGATTTAGCTGAATACGTTTAAAATTAAGATATTCATTCCGATTGTAGAATAATTATATTTATATATGATTACTTTGCTTTTTTTCATGTTAGAGACACCCCACAGGCAGTTGTCTGTAAATTCAATATATTTGTCTAATTTAAAGATAATGTTTCAATGAACGATTTATGTTTCTGTTTTGCTTTTGAACACATGAGTTTCTTGTGATTTATTTTATTTTATTAAAGTAACGCAATCATTTGCACTTATGTATATGAATAATGCAAGAAGGCGAATCTAAATGATACAACAAAAGGACTATGTATAAAAAATTAATTTAATTTATTGCATTTTTTAGTTCTAATTAAGAATTTGTTTTTATGTTTTTTTTTTGTTTTATTAAAATGTGAACATTTGCAAGCATATAAAAAATAATAATAATTCTTGTTTTGCTGTTCATCTTAACTTAGTTATAATGCCATTTGATTTAAGATTTTCAGGATTATGTTGCAAAATGTGCTACAAAGTTTTTAATTTTTTTTTTCAAAATTGTTATCCCTACAAACTTGCACCAAAAATATATGTTTTTTGTTTTTCACTTTTCTTGGTATTCTTTGTTAAGTTCTAGGACAATGTATAGATTTAATACAATTGTTTGTGGATTGAATTATGCTATGTTTTGCTTTGTAAAACACATTTAAAAAATATTGCTCCATTAGGTTATGTTCTCTTAAAAGTATATTTTTCTACATGCATGACAGATTTTTACTTTATTTTCACATACATATATTATACATACATACCCATTTTGTTTTATGTATCTAATTCTTACGATTAGTCCCATGTTTTGTTTGCCGAAAATGTTTTCGATTTTGTCAGATTTTATCTTATTTGCACATTACAACACCTTCCTGATCGTCCTTAAGCACACTGTACATGTTACTTGTTTAAATTGTGTCTTATCTTAAGTTTTCTTTTTTGTTTTGTTTTCAGGTTTTATTTAATAGAGAGAAGAAACATATGTTTGTTTGGTTTGTTTGAAGGGAAAAAATAACAAAAAACGGTCAACGCACATATGCTTCTGGGTTTATCGCTTAATTATTGTGTCACTCCCTTTCCACTTCGTGCCTCATCGTCTAACGTTATCACAATTATTATTTGTTGTAAATTTTGTTTAAATTAAATACATTTGCTTGTTTATTTTGTTTTTGACTTGAACACTTGTTTGTTTTTTTTTTTGTTTTCCTATGAGCCTTAGGGAAAGGGACTTCTGTATGAACATTTATACCTACGTCTACTTTTTTATTTTTTTGTTTTTGATTTGTTGATGAGAAATTTAACAATAGTACACGCATAACAAGAAAATACAATCAAATCAAATTGCGAAACAAATAAATACATAATTCCTGTCTATGTTTTGTATTTAGTAAATATCTTGTTTCTTATTTTTTTTTTGTTTTGTTTTGCTGCCTCTACAATACTTTAGCTATTCAATGAAAAAGAAAAATATATGTGTTAAATATTTGATTTCTATTCAGATTGTGTGGGGGTGTGTTTTCTCTGCTTTTGGTTTGTGTTTCTTATTTTTTTTTTGCCAATCATGATTCGACTGTCGATTTATCAAATGATCAATCGTTTAGCATTTGCGGTTGTTGTTGGCACCGCTGATGAGTCGGCAGTGCTGCATGTCGGAGCGTCGTTGACGATTACCTTTGCCATTGAAATCGCGAACTTTGTTAGCGCGTTTAATGGCACCGCGAGTAATTGATTGGCGCTCTTTTTTGTCATGGGCCTGAAAAACAAAAAAAAAATCACACATTAGTTTCGCGATCCGGGCTGTAGGAGAGCGTAACCGTTGATGAGTTTATGAATAGGATTGGAAATGATTTTGGGGCTGATAGTTTAGCTGCGACTGTGACGGACTATGTCATCATGGACTTCAAATTCGTCCTTAATTAAAGTATATGATATAATTCAACCGAAGTTTGTGTTTACTTTTTCTCATCAAAGTGTCAGTGTGTTTGTATGCAAGCACATGTTAGCACGGGTTCTTATTCTTGTTCTTCTCTGAAGCTTATTTAATACAAAGGAGCAAAAAACTTAAGGTTGGCAAAACTTTTTTAACTCACGGATTTTGTGAGCCATGAACTAATTTATTTTTAGTTTTGTTAGTTAGTTCAACATGAATAGAACAGTAATTCCAAATTGTGCAAATAAATTTTGAAAATCATGTGTTCCTGTAAATTTAGCTGAATGCCACTTTAAAACTGTCGTATTTGGAGTAGAGTTGTGTAGTTCCGGACCTACATAGTTCCTGGACCTAGTTCCACCGTCGGAACAAGTTCCAATCGTTTCACATATTCCACCTAAACATGTCGGATAGTTCCGATATGTTCAGTAGTTCAAATACGACAGATACATTGTGAATGTGTGAAATTAACAATACACAACTCAAAAATTATATTTCAGACACATGTATCGATCGCAAATTTTGTTGTTTCTTGTGTACATAGTTCCTCGACCTAGTTCCACCATCGGAACAAGTTCCAATCGTTCCACATATTCCACCTAAACATGTCGGATAGTTCCGATATGTTCAGTAGTTCAAATACGACAGATACATTGTGAATGTGTGAAATTAACAATACACAACTCAAAAATTATATTTCAGATACATGTATCGATCGCAAATTTTGTTGTTTCTTGCGTACATAGTTCCTGGACCTAGTTCCACCATCGGAACAAGTTCCAATCGTTCCACATATTCCACCTAAACATGTCGGATAGTTCCGATATGTTCAGTAGTTCAAATACGACAGATACATTGTGAATGTGTGAAATTAACAATATACAACTCAAAAATTTTATTTCAGACACATGTATCGATCGTAAATTTTGTTGTTTCTAGCGTATTTGTTTGACTTTTTTGTATGATGTACACATTTAACCCTTACGTCAAACACTGAATATTGCTGAAAATTGCGGTGTGAAATGAAGAGAGAGAGAAGCTAACACTTTGAGCATATTCCTTCTCTTCCTAAGGTTTTTGTTCCGGAGACTAATACTTGTTTGAACCTGAACATGGTGATGGAACTATTACATTGTGCATAGTTCCATGGGCATGTTGAGTAGTTCCGGAACTATATAGGTCCCGGAACTATATCGGTACTAGAATTATATCGGTCCGGGAACTACATCGGTCCTGGAACTATATGTACTGTGGTAGTTCCGAATGTTGTTTCAGCTAACATGTTGCACACTTTGTTTTATTTACATTTCATTCAACATTTCAGATTTGTTTGACTAGTTTTGTTACTAGACAAATGCTTAAATCTTGTTCGGGTACATCAAAGTTCTTAGAAATCTAAAACATATTGTTTCAATCGTAAAAGGTAGAAAAAAATTGGTGAACACGAATGGAACATTTATGTTGTAGTAGTAGTTTATTGAGATTTAATTTCAGAAGAAAGTATTCATTTTCCTATGAAGTATTAACTATACCACAAACATTTTTAAACATTTTTCTCCATCAATAATCACCCTAACAGTGTACCATTTACTCGAACATACAGTACCTTACAAAATTGAGCATGCACTCACAGCTTAAACACATTTTTATCTTTTTCGCCTTACAAAAAGTAGTTAATTAATGAAACTTAAATGCAGTTCAAATTGAAATATTTCAATTGTTAAAAACCATAAACAAAAATATGAAAATTAAAAAAAAAAGCTTGCTGTTTCTGAGCAAAATAAAAAAGGCACTTCATTTTAACACACAAAATTAAGCATATACTTAAAGTAAATTCGAGTTACGACTAAAACACAAAACAAAAACAGTTACAAATAAAATTTCAGTAACGCGTGGCACCTCCTTCAGCATCTATGACAGCTTGTAACCGCCGTGGCATGGATTTTACCAGTTTTTCAGTAAAAGATGGCTGAATCCCTTCCCAAGCTGCCTGAATTTTAGCTTTTAGCTCCTGCTTATTGGAGCAGGTACTTTCTTTAACCCGCACTTTTATTTCGTGCCATAGATGTTCAATAGGGTTAAGATACGGTGATTGTGGAGGTGTTTTTAGCTGCTGTGGAGCGTTATTAAGCAACCATTCGCGCACTAAATAGGAGGTGTGCTTCGGATTATTATCTTGTTGGAAGTAGAAAACCGAATGTAGACCTAATTTTACTGCGGAACTTCGTAAATTTCGTTTTAAAATAGTGTTTCCTTTTTCATGCGAAAAGTACCGGTAAGAAGTCGCCTGTCTGTGAATTTGGCATATACTCTTATTTAAGATATGTATTCAGTTATGATTATTATTATTATTATTTATTCAATTATGATTGTATACCAAAAAATAAAGCAAATAAGTGGTCGGCTTTAAAACAGCACGAATATGAAGTAATGATAGGTGTATGCTCAATTTTGTGAGGTACTGTATGTCTGGAATGGAATTAGTTTCGCGAACATGAACCGCCTTCCAAACCAACATTGGGGATGGAACTAAACAGCTTCTCGTAACTAAATAGTTACCAAGAACTAAATAGGTACTCGGAATCAAATAGGTCCTCGGAATTAAATAGTTCCATTCCACAAAGAAACCGTTCCATGTTCGGTCCGGCAAAGGAACTGTTTTGCGCAACTCTAATTTGGAGTGGTGATAATTTGCGAGTATACTTGTATATTGAGACTATGTGAGGTGTCCTAAATGGTGGCATAATTGATCCGTACTTCTTTAAGAACTATTCTGGCCAAAATGTTACAGTCCATGGTGACCGCTCCAGCCATAATTTTCAACGTATTCGTGTATCAATTGAACAACCAAGATTTACAGGAACTGTGGATTCAAAAGAATGGCGAAACATTTCACATAGCCCGGGCCACAATTGATTTATTAAGAAAACTTAAGGAAACGTAAATTGCCCTCCAAGCCCGTGCGATTTAACGCCGCTTGACTATTTTCTGTGGCCATATGTGAATGGCCGCCGTGGCGTAGTGTGTAGAGTGCGACGCTCACACGTCGAAGGGTCTAGGTTCGATTCCCGGATGAACACCTAGAATTTTTCACTACACCACCTCTTTCGAGCTGCTGACAACACTCAAAGAGTAATAATTGTCTAAGAAAGCTTCTAAAACTTCGCCACTCGGAGTTGGCAAAAACCTGTAGGTTCCTTCTCGTGAAGCGTACGACGCCCCAGTTCTATTTTATCGGTGATAAGGCTCGAAGATGCACAGTTGTCCACCTGGTGTTATATAGACTTCGCAGTTTTATAACAACGTAATTGGACGATAGGCTTAAGTTAGGCGTACTGTACATTTAAGCACAACTTAGAAAAGAAAATACTAGTATCATATAAAGTCAGGTCTTTACTTGTTCAATGCTCCTTCATACAAGTTACACAATAACCCCAAAGAACGAACAATTCTAAATTGTTGTTTTCACAAATGCCGCGCTGTTTCTATCATGTAAAGCTTTATAAACAAAACTAAGGGAGGCACAAAGGAGTTCTTTATGAATATGAGAGAAATATTCTTGTATCAAATCAAATTACCTTTTGTGTTTGGCGTGCCAAGTATTCCATTTTAAGCTGGGCGCTGGCCAACCGATCCACACGACTGCTTCCGGAGCGATGTTGGACAGGCTGGCTCTAAGGAATTTCCATACATTCACATTGAGAATTTTTGTGTTTGCTTCTAACTTACCCGCACAGGAGGCTGTTCAATAATAGCCAGTGTTTCATGTTGAGATTCCTCTTCTCCGAGATCAAGATTCACAAAGCTTTCGGCCGCCTCCTGAGCCGACCTAATACTGTGATATACTGACATGCTGCAATGATAGACACGATAAGTTGTCCAATCGTTGACTTTACGTGATTCACAGAGAGTGCACATACCTGGGATGTTCTATCAGTAGATTTTCAAATGGAGACGTCTCCATGTTTATAGGCCCCGTTGAAGTGAAGCATGGCGGCGGTGTCAAAAACCATGATTCTTCCATTGACAAAGTCGCGGGTATATTAGTGAAATTGGTGGCGCCGATAACATCGGCTGTCGTCGGTACGGCATAAAGTGATTGTGTAATGCCGCCATCGTCGTATCGTAGAGCTAATGAGCGCTGATGATATGCTGAAAGGGAATGATGATTGCTATTACGTGGTCTTTGCTGAAAGGTTGGACTACGTTTAATCTCAACAAATGGCAGCTCCTCTTCGGAGTCGGTGCGAGGGAGACTATCCTCCTCGTCTAAACATTTGAAAAAGATCCTAGTAAGCTACTTCAACTTTGTTTACAAATTTCATAGGTCTACGACCACTTACCGTCTTCCCTGTTGACCAAAAGCCAATCGTCGTCCAAATCTTCGCTTGTATTGACGTCGTCGTTAAATTGCCTAACGTTGCCGCCAATCGAACTTGTACTTACGCTTTGAAAATTATTGTCTTTCCTTCCAATTGCAGTTGGTTCTATTGTGCAGGTTAAGCTGTTCTCCTCGTTTTTGTTGAGTTTACTTATGTTCTCGGGATTAATTGATGTATTAGTGTTTGATCCAAATAAGAGATTTGCAAGACTACTAAACATTATACGATGAACGTTGGCCGACTTTCGGTAAACAAAACTTCCTTCCTGTTCTTTTTGTTTACTTTAGATACGGGCAAGGATTTCCTCTTTTTTTTTTTCAGCTGAGATAGACACGATCACTCCCACGTCGAAATTTGAAATGGATCACAGTCAATTTAGAGTTCTCTTCCTATCGCTTTCTTTGGTTTCCCTCGTTTGTTTCTTAATGAGATCAGTTTCTTTACTTCAGCTTCTTCAAATTTTCAGTTCAAAATTATGTAGGTTTGTGTATTTTGTCTCAGTCTTCTGAAAAATTTGTAGCTTTTTGTTCCTTACTTGTTAATTTATTTACATAAAGGGATTTTTGTTTTTAGTTTTATCTGAAAGACAGAAGAAAGGCAATGTATTAGGGTCATATTATATTAAATTTAAAAAGGGATTTCGGTGGACAGGATAAAATAAAGCTTAATTAACTTCCATCTGTTGTTCCGTTTTCTATAGGCAATCTGTTAAAATTTGAGAAGAAAACCAATAGACCGGTGGACTTGGAGAATCAGTTTTTTCCTACCAAACTATGCATTCTTTCGGTAAGGGTAAGCATCTCGAAGGACGCCGGTGTTATTTGATTCAAGGCAGATGTGTCAGTCTCTATTAAATGCCAAATATGATAGTCAACTTTTCTCTGTCGTCACAAAATTGTGCACCTTTGGGAGTTGCGGCTTTAGTACCTGACGCAGAACTTTAAAATATAATTGCTTCCTTGTCAGAAGTCTTGTTATTTCCCGTCTCAAGTTCAGCCATTGAACATTGAGTTTTCCTTGGTCATAAAGACTACAACCACAATAATCACAAACAAACCACATATCCGTCGCGTTAAGTTTTCAAATGATCAACAGCTGCATTTTCGCTGATGCAAAGTATCGCGTGACAAAACAACGCGACATGAACAATACACCGCCCATTGCATGACGCCTTGTGAGTGTGCCCTCGCATTCAAACATATGTTGTGGTATCACTTCTCCCCATCAGCATAACTACTAGAGTTACATAAAACATCTAAAAATCAAGTGCAGTCGTAATCATCGAGCTGCCACCAATAACCCACAACCGGGAGCGGCGCTAACAAGCAAGACAACTTGGCAGATGCACACTAACCAGCCGACCCCAGCAGAGATCGCAAGCGAGCACTAGAATTTCAATGCGAACGGATTACATGATCCGCGAAATGGAAATAAGCGAATTGTCTCCATCATTAAATCATACGGGGATTGGAGTATATTTTGTTGCATTTTTGCATTCTCAATGCATCCGCAGTCTGCGTCGCTGTGATCCAAATGTCAGTACATTGTTCTTGCCAGTCTCCTGGCGACTGCATGCCGCTCGTAGTTGCCTAATGCCGAGAAAATTGCAATTTCGTTTGCCAATTTGGCAGAGCTTTGCGAACCGAATGTTGTGAGATATTTGTAGACAAAGGCGAGCGTTTGGGAGAGGGGGCTTTATGGTCGGCTGAACGCAGGCTGGTTTTGTGGTCTATATTGAAGGTTAAAACTGCACATGTTTGTTTGGCAGAACTGTTTTGGATCTTAAACAAGTGAATGCAGTGGTAAATTAGAATTTAGACACTTTGTTGTGGACGAGCGTTCTGGCCGGTCATACACGCGTGTGTACATACGTATTTGTGTTGGATAAAGTTGAAAACGGCGTTTCTTTTGAACGTTTATCTAGGAGGAGAGTTAGAAGATCAACTGCGGCATATTCAAATGTTAAAAGCTTATTACGTATGTATGTATTACGTCATATGTATAATGTAATGCCAGACAGGATATAAGAAAAGTTAGAAAATTTGCAAAATTCATTCCCGCCAATAGAATTAGAATAGGAATTCGGTACAACAATAGAAGCCGAATATCGCCACAGCGTGTAGGAACCACTTTTCGCAACGCAACATGGAACCACTTTTCGCAACGCAACATGGGTCCAAGTTGATTTCACTTAAACCACGTCACCCACTGCAGATATTAGATCTATACCTCAACCAATAGCACATGGATTGTTCTTATTTTTTCAGGACTTATTTTCGTTAATATAAACTGATGTATTTACCCAACTTTTTTTAATACTGCTATTCATTCGTTGATAAGTAATAAGTGCTTGAATGTTTTCGGTAAAGGTGTTTTTATTTTTTTGGTCATAGCTGTATACCCAGACAAAGTGAACTTATGCCTCCTTAACCCTCTTTTTTTCAACAGAATTCGTTCACATAAACTAATCAGTGCAAAAGGAGTGCCGAGCAGTGTTGGTAACTCCAAAAATAAAAAGTACCTACCGACGACAAAAAATCCCTATATCTCCCTACATATTCGGAAAAATGTCCCGTACAGTTTTCCCTGCGTATTTCAACAATTTAAAATGTGTATTTAACCTAAGTATTTGTAATTTTTCCAAGCGTTGACCAAACTTGGGAACAAAGTGAACGCTACTTTTTAATTATTGCCACAGTTTTGCGTTAATTGTGCCGCACAATATGTACTACTGAGCGAAACAGCCTAAATACTTTGTTTTATCATGGAACATATTTTCCAGTCAGAATCTCTGTGGATAAATTTCCCAGAAGGGGAACACTTAAACTTAATCTGCCATGCAACCCTAAAATGTATAATTCGACAATTCTCTGAAAGATCAAGTAAATTTCCATTTACTCTGAAGTTTACAGCTAATAGTGGACTGTATGATGCACCGTCATGTTCAAAAATGTATTTTCGAAATTATTTGTTTAGGATATTGTACATTTTTTGGAGCCACAAGAGATTCTGTTTTAAGCAAAATTTCCCGCTAACGGATTGAATACTTGTTGGTTCTGGCGAAGTTTGGCGTAGTTCCAAATCAAAATTCCAAGTACGAGGGGCGTTGAATATATTCGCTAGAAACTGTGTTTATATATATGAATTGACTTATTTATCAAGTAATACTATTACTTAAGTGCATTCATCTAAAATTTAAAATATATAAATATGATATATAAACATGATGAAATATAAACGTATAAATGTGATTATTAATTCGCGTTTTATCTCAAGTTAAACAGAATCATAATGGCAACTGAGAAGATGATGGTAAAAATTGAGCAACGCGCTACAATTAAATTTTTCAATAAGCAAGGAAAAAGTCAAAAAAAAACTATTCATGAAGAGATGGTGGCTGTTTACCAGGGTTCCGCACCTTCATTATCAACTGTGCAAAAGGAGTCAAGTGAGTTCAAGAGAGGCAGAGAGAGCATTGAAGGCGACCCCCGCTCCGGCGCCGCGGCTACTGCTTGTACGGGAGAAATCGAAAAACTTGTTCTTGAGGATGCCCGAATAAAGGTGAAAATGATGGCAGAAATCACCAAGGTTTCAATTGGTACCATGCACACCATTCTTCATGGCCATCTTAACCTTTCAAAGGTCAGTGCAAGGTGGGTGCCACGAATGCTCACAGCGCCTCAGAAAAAAGTAAGAATTGTATGCTCTAAAAAGCTTTTGGAGATGTGTAGTGGGAACGCGGACCATATTATGGATCGAATTGTTACTGGGGACGAAACATGGGTTCACCATTATGACCCTGAAAGCAAACAAGAGTCCATGCAGTGACATAAAAAAGGAACAGACAGCCGAAGACGTTCAAAGTCACTCCGTCTGCCGGGCAGCTCATGGTCACAGTTTTTTGGGACTCAAAAGGAATCCTGCTCATTGAGTACAAAAAAAGGTAAAACCATCAATGCCACATCCTACGATTCCACATTGCATACTTTGCGGAGGAAATTAAAAGCAAAAACGGGGTAAACTCGCAGCGGTTGTGTTGCTTCTTCATGACAATGCTCCTGTTCACACGGCGCGAGTTTTCAGGGCTGCTGCACGAGATTGTGGTTTCGAAGAAATCCAACACCCAACCTATATTCCAGACCTGACCCCTAGTGATTATTTCCGGTTTCCGGATTTGAAAAAATGTCTTCGTGGAAAAAGATTTTCGGATGATGAAGAACTCAAGTCGGCAATAAATGGGTATTTTGCAGAGAAAGAGAAAATTTATTTATTTTGGAGTTTAAAAAAGCTTATCTCAAGATGTAACAAATGTATTGATGTTAGGGGAGATTATATTGAAAAATAGAAACAATTTAAATTGAACTCGTATTTTCCTTCATATTGATACCGTGAATATATTGAACGCCCCTCGTACGTACACGTTATACTGTAATGAAAAATCTCAAACACATAATGAGAATGATTCTAAGCTACCACACTTGTCAGATGTAGTTATTTTAATGAGCGTTAAACACTAAAAACATAAGCATTTGTAACATTAAAAGCAAGCTTAAACTTCACAATTTAGAAGCATTTAGAATGAAAGTCCAACAAAATTGACTTAAGGAGGAAAAAACATAATTTTATAAAAAAAAACTCTCCAATTTAATCCCAACGTTGAGCATTCCACAAAAGTTTAATTGCAAAGCCTGTGCGTTTTTTTTCTCACTTATATATGCCTGTTAAATTAAAATTTTCTTTTTCACATTAACAAACATGACTGATATTGACCCAGTCTCCAATTCCTCATCATTATACTTTTTAGGTTGAAGAAGATGCTCTTTGCCATCGACGCTTAAATCACCATATTTGAAGAGTTGAAGCCAGTCTTACTGATTGGTCAGAGCACAATCACCGTAAACTTCTACAAGCATTGGACTTCAGTGGCGTTTTTCTTCCAACAAAAAAAAATAAATCAAAACTTCCCCTTAATGCTGTTTATTTTAGATAAACTGAAACGTTTTGGAAGTGATAAAAGAGAATGCCCTCGTTTTAATTATTGCTGATAAGTGGCACAACTTTCCAATGAGGTAGCTTTGTGTAGTCTTAGGCTTCTAAAGATGAACTTATAACTTTGACCACTCAGTTTGTCTATTCGGTCGACCAAAGTACAGGGTAAATATTCAAAAGTTAAGGTTTGTTTAAAAGTGTTGATATGAATGCTTTCAGCAAATAGGGTGTTAAAAAACAACATATGGACAGTTTTGGTCCTTTGATAGCCACCGTTATTTCACACACGTTATGCACTAAGCTTACAGATTTATTTTTTAGACCTCACAAATTCGTGTTTTTATATAGTTTAAAACATCTCTAGAAAATACTCAAAACAAAAATCTGGTAGTTATAATATGCAGAGCAGTCAGTACACAACCATTTGTTTGCCAATTGTCTTCCAAGAAATCAGCAAAACTAACCGCCGAAGACGGAACACTTTTCACCGAGACAATGCGAGCTCTCACATATCGGCTCAAACAACTGCATTTTCGAGCACTCAAAACATCGATTTGATTAGTCATCCGCCGTATAGTCCTGCCTTTGCACCAAATGACTTCTTTTTATTCCCGTACGTAAAAAAATAAAATGAGAGGTCAACTTTTTCGACACCTGAAGAAGCGGTTGATGCGTTCAGAATGCATGTTTTGGAGATACCTCAATCAGAGTGGCAAAAGTGTTTCGACAATTGGTTCAAACGCATGCAAAAGTGTATAGATCTTAGTGGGGAGTATTCGGTGATTAATATTTGTTTTTGTTTTCTAATCCCGAAATATAAAAGGCAACCCTCGTACTTACGGTTCTCGCTGAAGACGAGGCTACTCACGGTTCTCGTTGAAGTCGAGGCGGTGATCAATTCAAAGCACATCGCATGGATTCCAGCGACGGCGAGGCACTCACACCCTCAAACCTCCTAATAGGAAGCCCCCTCAAAGCGCTGCCGTCAAAGCCCCTGCCGAAAGTCGCAACAAGCTGCTTAAAAAGATGGCAGCTTGAATACTCTCTCAAGCAGCAGTTCTGGCAGAAGTGGTGAAGGGACTATTTGAGGAGCCTGGAAGGTTGTAGCAAGTGGGCACAGAAGCAACCTAACCTCGTGGTCGGAAAAGTCGTCGTCGTCCACAAAGACAGCAGCATGCCACAACAGTGGACAATAGGACGAGTGGAGGCGGTCGTCACAGGGCAGGGTGGAAAGATCAGGGTCGCAAACGTAAGGACCAGGAGCGGCGGAATAAGACGCCCAATCAAACGCATGCAAAAGTGTATAGATCTTAAATTTTGAAAAACAATAAAGCTGTTTTCGACAATTAATATTTTTTTTCTTCTCTAATCCCGAAATATAAAAGGCAACCCTCGTATAAGACGGTATAAACACTAAATACAAAATATGCCAAGCTTCAGGTCTGTTCTCGCACAAATTCCCTTAGTTCATTCTTTTGATTTTTGAAATTCGGAATCTACAAGCTCAAGTTTTCACAAGAGAACTGTCCCGCAGACCAAGCTATTTTGTTACGTGCATATTCTTAATTTGCACTCCATTTAGAAAATTTCATACATACATATTTTGAATCAGGATTAATATTCGAATTTTCTTTAAAACTTCAGAATTCCTAGAATTTTAAAGTTTTTCAAGAGATTGCTTATAAATCTCAAACATCCGGGGTTCTATCTAATGAAGGGGCCATCAAAAAAAAAAAAACCAAACTGGTCTGGTAGGCCAAGTTTTTGTTCTCCCTTTAAAAAATGGTGAATAGTCGACCTTTCTACGCCCGAAACTGAATATTCAAGAAAATTTGCAATATAACATTGAAAGGCAGCAAATGCTCGGCTCAGTGGAGTATATTCGATTTTCCTTTAGCGAATGGAAATGGAAGGTTTGGGGGAAAAGAGTAGTGTCTTTCAAATATGGCACTACTGCTGAGCTAGAAATACTGTGTGGGCATAGAAGCACAGTAGGATGACCTGCATAATTTTATTCCTTTTAATTACAAAAAATTTTTGTAAATGACATGGTTTTCAGTGACATGAGAGAAGGGCAAGCTTTTTTCATGCATTTAAAAAATATTTCATGCAATGCAATGTTAGAGGTGATTATTTGTTTAAAAACGAAATTCTTTTCTCTCACCAAAAGTATTTATTTTGTCCGTATTTGTGAAGACATTTAAGGCAATCGTATCACTCAACTGCAGTTTTCAACAACTCGCACAAGTCAAAAAATAATAATATAAACAGCAAATGACGTCTAATTTAGGTCAAGTGTAAGAGGAGCTCACACGTTCACCAATGACAACAAAGCAACACCTTATTAATTCATGTAAGTGTAGCGCAAAACCAAAGTGACTGTTTGAAAACAAAACAAAGTCTAATGGCAACAAACAAAGAAACAAAGAACTTCTTTGGACAAACAGTGAATAAATCAAAAGAACTGCCTTTGGAATAGACGAAGTGATTCGATCATCAACGTGGATGCAGCTGACGAGACTAGAAATTCTCTTTGTGCGGCTAGTGCGAATTGCAAACATACAGTAGGAGCGTTCTACGCTGCAGTCTGAGGCGCTTTGTTTCACATGAAGTGCGAACATTGCTTGAGTTACTGAACACAACTAATGCATTATGGTTCCACAAACTGAAGCTCATGCGCAGCAACTTTGAATACTGTCGCACTTGTTTTTGTATGATTACACGCAATTGTTTGCCGGGGGAGAATATTCACTGGTCAGCAAAGAAGGGTGTGAGCTACACTCTACTGAATCTTCACACATTCATCTGTCCATATGAGATAGCATGCGATTACATCAACGAACGATGTGATAGAAAAAATGAGATACGCTTTGGCATCACATCCATTTCAATATCCAAACGGCAGAACCAACATATATCAGCTAGACTCACGAATATTTCCCGTTTTGCAAATTTATTTGATAAACTTTCCTCTTTGGCGTTCCCGGACTGAACATCAGCGGTCTGCCGCAGTCTCGTCTCAATTATCTCAGACTCCACGCACCGTGAATTTTTCGTTCAGTGCACGGAATCACAGTGGGGAAGCTAAATTTCCATATAATCTCCTTTACTAGGCAAATAAAAGCATCCACTAAGGCAAAAGTAGGAAAAAAAAGAAACCAACCACCAGCCGTGAATCATTTAAATGAATCCCAGAAAACATAAGAACCACCACTTTGCGCAGATCTATTAGCATATTAAAGCAATTTTCTAAAACCCCAACAGCCGGCAAGGGGAAGTGGCATTTGAAAATGTTTTCACTGCGCGCTCAGTTTCACCTGGGAGAGCACTAAGCCTTTGCGCACACCATACGATGAATACCCCAGAAATGAGCCATGCCCGTTCTTTGTTCTTCTAGTCGACGTTATGGTGGATTGATGGATGCACAGTCACGTTGCCGCCGGTTAATGCATAAACTGGAGGATATTTAGGTTACGCACGCGTGACAACTCACACAATAGTTGTATGCTCGTTTGCTCAAGAGATTGTGATTGATAGTATTCACGAGAACGGACGAGCAACACACAACATGCTCCACTTATAATGTCAGTTCTTTTATTCAAATAAAATTACAAACAGAAAAGACCGCGTTCTGTAGAAGGAAGTGAAACCGACGAGAGGGGTTATGATACACAATGCCGTTTTGACTGCAATCGAGGCCGATGGAGGGAGGTCATAAAATTGGGAGTGAAAGTTTTCAATGTTTCATCCAACGGTGGCGGACAGTTCGGTGGTGTGGGAAAAA
This sequence comes from Eristalinus aeneus, assembly GCA_955652365.1. Lineage (NCBI taxonomy): Eukaryota > Metazoa > Arthropoda > Insecta > Diptera > Syrphidae > Eristalinus > Eristalinus aeneus. The sequence goes on along the minus strand of OY019134.1, from coordinate 44,967,331 downwards.
GCAATTTTCCCTGTTGTGGAAGCGTCTTGGTCGAGTGTCGAGTTGATGGCAAGCCAATGGGCGGAAAGTCATTTTCATTACGTCTGTCTAATCGCATTCGCGAAAGCAATTGCCAAATAAATGCGAATAAGAGTTCGTGTGTGCAGAGTCATCATTTCAGATTTTCATCATTGACAAGATTTTTAAGGTAACGCATGTAATATTACGTCTGTGTTTCGAAGAAGACATCAAATTACATTACATTGGCCTGGCGGCACTTTACGGACAGATGTCAGTCAAATTCCTGACAACTTGCCTGAAATATGGCGCCAGAACATGATGCTTAACCTACTTTGTGTCGGGTCAATTCGAGAACTTGTTGTTTTTACTTTTGCTTTTACAAAACCTCCCAATAATTGCAACCTCCCTCCCATCGCACTCAGAATTGCGGGGGAGAGTAAAGTCATCGAAAGAGTAAAAACTTGTGGACCGTTCAAGAAACTGCCCAAAGTTCAACGCAACGTTTATCCTTCTTTAAATATGTCCTAAACCTTTTCTAAGAGCAATTAAATTCATTTGTAATCAAAAAAGTGTCCAAAACTCAAATTAAAAAACCAACATTTGCGGTAACTTCTCACTTCTTATTCAAATTTGTCCAACAAACGGTTAATTTCCATCACATCTGACTTGGCATGTCTCTTTCGAATAAGAATGCACACTACCTGCGATTCATTTGCGCGTACGGGTCCAAAGTTTCATGCATCAAACAAAGCACCGACTCTAACACCCATAACCACTGCCAGGCTTAATTATGCAGCCAAAGCTATTAAATCACACATCAACGTTCGATTCCCCAACAGCAGTTTAGTTAGGAGGAGGGAAAGTGTGACATTCAGGTGCTGCATCACACCACCAACGCCGCAACAAACGAACGTCGCGTCGTGCATGCAACTCGTAGGGGCACCTCAATTAAATGTCATTTGGATTGTAACTGTTTGAAACAACGGTAAGAATAGAAAATTACCAATAAATTAATGGCGGAAAAGAAAATAGGACGCAAGAGGCATCATTTCTGATCCTCGCAGGCGCAGTTAATTTAACTGTCACCGGGGGAAAAGAGAAACTCTCCAAATTGGTAGCAACTCATGTCAAGTCGGCCTAATGGACGCAGACGTTGCGATGTGTCTTCGGGTGGGACACATTTTATTCCCCGGGAATCATGCTCTGGCACAATGACCACACAAGGAACTCATGGTTGTTGCAGTTTTACCTTAGGTACCCTTGGGTACAACTGCCATGACAGTGCCGGGGAAAAGCCGATTTGTGTAATATTTCCTTTGCCGTCCGTGTGCTTCTGTTGAGCGCGCACCATTGCACCGAAGAGATTCAATTTGAGATAGAACTTAGGTATCTCATGGATATTTCATGACTTTTCGCTTGTTTGTTCTGGTTGTGAACGAACTGCTCGTCGTGAAGATGCAGCAGGCGCACAAAAACGCCTGAATCTAGTTCAATGGCTTCGCTTCGAATGGGTTTTCTTCCTTTCTTTTTTTTGCAAGATTATCCAAACTGAGAAGTCGTTTTATGTGATTCTTTGCACTGATACCGAGAAGGAGGGGGACGCAGCACGAGTGTGCTTTGCAATCGATAACGTTCGCATTAAGTTCGGAGTTGGGTTTCTTTCATGGTTAGCTAAGACTTTTCAATGGATTTCTAAACGTGCTTCTTATTTTTGTGAGCGAAAATCTCTCGTTGGGGGGAAAATCTGTTTTCACATTTATACTTTGTAGTCTCCTGTGGTCTCCTGAGGATTGTGTGGTCATCATTTAAGTGCAAATTCAGAAACTACACTATTGGTATTGCAACGCGTTTACGATTGTTTGAACTTCACTTTCGATTACAAAGTATTGACATCCGAGACAAGGAAAAAAAAACTGATTTTACCCTACTACGATGGCAAGTTCTTTTTTTTCGCAGAAAATATCGTATGATGTATAGTATTGCCAGATACGAGCTCTGTAGCGCTTTGTACATAGCCGGAAAATTCAAAAGACAAATAGACGGAAGGGAGATATGACAACCTTATTTTTTTTAGAAAGTACAAGCATTCAAATGATACCTGAAAAACTGTCAAGGCAATTTAATATTTCGATACCTGTGTCATAAAACGATTTATCTTTGGTCTGAAAAAAGGCTTCAATTTTGGCGATCACCTCCTTATTCGAGGTATATTTTTTCCATTGAATATCTTTTTGAGGTCTGAACAGAAGTACTAGATGCTGAGAACCAGATCTGGAGAATATGGTGTGTGCGGAAGCAATTTAAAGCGCAATGGCCATGGTCGCCAACGACTTGTGACGCTGTGCATTGTCTGGGTGGAAGAGTTTTTTTTTTCTTCATTTGTTTTTCAATTTCTTCCTTCAAATGCAACAATAATGCCAAATAGAATTCACTGTTGATCCTTTTGCCATTCTCAAGATAGTCGATGAATAGAATTCAGAAATGAATAGAATAACCTTGCCAGCCGACCTTTGGGTGGATCATCGCTTTGTGCGTGGATCACCGGCTGCTGCATCAGCTGACTGCCGATTTGACTGTGGAGTGTAGTGGCGGATCCATGTTTCATCCGTTGTGACACACCGACGCAAAAAGTCCTGTTTATTCTGGCGATACAGCTCCAAACACCTATCACAATCATCGATACGTTGTTGTTTTTGGTCCATTGTGAGCAAACGCGACACCTATTTCGAAAACATCTTTCTCATACACAAATGTTCATACAAAATAATGTACACACTGTTTTCTGATATCTTTAAGGTGTCAGCTATTTCACGCAATTTCACTTTGCAGCTTTCCAAAACAATTTTGTGTACTTTTTTGACGTTTTCAGGTGTAACCACCTTAATTGGCCATCCAGAGCGTTCAGTATCGTTGGTGTCTGTAGGACTACGTTTAATGTCAGCATACCGCCGACAAATGTTTTTTTTTGATGGAGCAAAGTCCGTGTAACACTTCTGAAGCCATTGCTGAGCTTGCGCTATATTTTTCCTCATCAAAAAGCAGTGTTTACAATAACACACGAAATTCTGTTGTCTGTTTTTTTTTTTTTTCATTGTTTTAAAAATCACAGAAGTAGAGTCTTATTTGAAAGCACATGAAGACTGACTACAGAAGTGATCCTGTGAAGTATAGTCTGTGGCCGCGGTGGCGTAGTGGGTAAAGTGCGCCGCTCACACGCCGAAGGTCAAGGTTCGATTCCAGGCTGAACACCTCGAATTTTTCACGGCATCACCTCATCCAAACTGCTGACAACACTCGAAGAGTAATAAATGTCTAAATAAAAGCTTCTCAATCTTCGCCGTTCGGAGTCGACAAAAAACTGTAGGTTCCTTTTACTCGCGAGAGAACAGTAGCGCGCACAATACGAGTAGTTGATGACCAAGCTAGGCCCTGGTCCCCTTGTGAACTGTGTCGCCATACAATTATTATTAAAAGAAGCATCACTTGAAGTACTGTAACTTGTAACCTAAGAATCAGATTGTCTTGAAAAATTGACAGGTATCTTTTGAATGATTGTACTTCCTAAAAATAATATGTTTTTTTTTTTTGTTAGTGGCGCCCCCTGTATGCCAGTCCCGGGACATATTGAGGGATGTGCTAATTTTCAGAATTTACGTTATGTCCCAATTGACTTTTTGAGTGATGTGCTAATTTTCAGAATTTGCGTTCCGCCCCCATTGAATTTTCTCAATGAGGGGGCCATTTTTTCGGGTTTCAAAATCTTGCTTTGCTGATCGCTGATCTTTTAGTGTTCATCATTGCTGTTGTTTATCACGTTAAGTTTGTTCAAAATAAAAAAAAAAACTATTTACTTCGCAACTGCAGGTGCTTATAGAAAACAAAAATGAAAACACTGCAACACGATATATTTATTTAATGCAGAAGGGACGTAATAGAAGTCCTTGACTACTTTTGTTCTGTGTTATTTATAGCTTTGTTCCTGTTTTGTTTTCGTTCAAAACCAACAAGTGCATCAGTGTAAGTTTGAAATTAAGCCAATATTACCAGCCAACAAACTTTCAGAAGAGCTTTGCCCTTCAGTGTTAACTGATGAGTTTAGGACAGCCCACTTTTGGAAGAAGAAGGTATTTTATTTCTTGCATAACAGTGTTTTGAAAAAATTATTTGTGCTCTAAATTGCTCGTAAATATGGTTAACAAGACCTTACTGCTGAAAAAACAGTCGTCCTTGTGTAATAATTTCCAAGTCAACGATTTAAATAACATTTGGAGGAAAAAAATGAAAAAAAACCTTCAATTAAAATAAATCTCTCTTACGGATGTGGAAGAAAAACAAGGACACTCTGCTTCCGTCCTTATTTACAGATCCAGAGCGTCTGTCTGTAATATCGATATATCCGAGCTTCAGTTTTTAAAAACACAATTTAAAGGACGTCTGCTTTTAGATCTCACTTGTCCCAAAGTATACGTAACAACACTACCTAGAACTTAAAGGCCAATATTTGAGAAACTAAAGCCACTTCTTTCAGGCTCTAGACATTTTTATTTTTGAAAGTATGACCTGCATATTCTCTTGATTTGAACCCAAGATTGATTTAATCTTCCCGCTCTTGTGTTGACTGTAAAAATTTCAGCTTTCTCATTCGTCATCGATTCCAAATAACATTTTTTTTTTCAAAAACATTTCCTTTGTTTCCACACTCACACACATACCAACAATCAAATCAAAACAAATCATCGAAAATTTGTTCACAGTTGTTCCCGCAATGTTTTTATTGTTCCACATCAGCAACACGATTCGAAACTACAATCAAATCGTCTGCCCGCCCCGCCAACGACCTTTCTCTAACAAGTTCGAGTTACGCTCGTACCTCACAAATCGAAATCGAATGCACTCGGAATAACAAAATCCAAGGTTAAGACGAAATTAATTACCCAAGTCAGTTCGCGCACGAAAGGCTGCCTAATGAACAACAGTGCCCCAAATAAAGGCAAGGAGCTTTGAGCGCGCCCGCCCCCTACATGATAAGGTTGACACCATATTAGATGTGTTCTTCGGTTTGGCAAATTTATTTGCATTATTTGACGAGAAACAATTGCGATTGTATTTTTGCATTCCGTGGACGTGTGTTTGCGCACACTTTTGACAGAATTCGTCTCTTGTTGTCGTTTTTACTGTTCAATTTTTATTTTTTCAATCGATAAAGACTTTATACAACGGTAATTCGAAATGTTGCCCTAAATGAATTAAGCGTGCGGAACGATAATTTCTGCATTATGGGGTACTTTTGAAAGGACGCTTGTCTGAGCAATGCGACTTTTTTTCTCCTTTGTGTGGCACTACAATTCAGGGTGGACCTGGACCTTAACCAAAACGTCCCTTCAGCCAACACGACTAGTTTGTGTTAAACGGCAAAGTGCTTTCAGCGATTGCGGGAAGGAAATTAACAATAATAATATTTGCTGGCGCGACAGTCCACAGGGGGACCAGGGCCTAGCTTGCTCATGAACTACTCGTATTGTGCGCGCTACTGTTCTCTCACGAATAGAAGGAACCTACATTTTTTCGCTGACTCCGAATGGCGAAGTTTGAGAAGCTTTCTTAGAAAGTTATAACTCTTTGAGTGTTGTCAGCAGGTCGAAAGAGGTGGTGCCGTGTTCAGGCGGGAATCGAACCTAGACTACTCGGCGTGCGAACGGGCTCGTTTAATTATTCTTGCTTCGACACAACTGTGCCACAACCGCTCAAGTGTGTTGACAGTTTGAAATTGTAAGCATCTAAATGAAGGTAGTTTTTAACAACAAGCTCTTGGTCTTTTGAATTTAATTTCTGCCAAAGTATTTTATTTGAACAGGGCAGAAAAAAGAACCGTGTAAGACCATAAATTTTTAACAACTTGCACATAAATGTGCTCCTTTGCGTGCACCATTACTGCTATTGATTTAATCTCACTCTTATCGTCAAAATTAACATTTTATTCCTCACAATTGTTGTTCGGAACAAAATCGCTGAAAAGAACAAACGGAACACGAACGAAGCACTGTTTTCGATAATGACACCGTGCAAAAAGCCGTTTGGCTTTCTAAAAAATTTAATGGTTTATGAAACCATTAACGATGAATAGATGTTTCAGGGCTCGCAACAAATTAAATGGTTTTTGGCAAATCACTTTTAAAAGATCATCGCGGAAAGCTTAACCAAATCATCACACAACTGGAGATCTCCAAAAAAAACCCTACGAGAATCGTATTTAAACGTTTAATTGAAATCAGCGGTTTAGTCACAGCTACATGATGAAGACATTCTTCAAGTTCAAGGTTGTATTTCCGATTTCGTTCGATTTCCTGTTTTTCTCATGTTTTTTCATGTTTTTTTTTCAATTTATTTTTTTCCTTTTTGAACTCTCTATATATTTTATTGACACAGACTGTACTCCCTGGTGCACGCATAATATCACATTCAAAAAATTTTTAATTACTGCAAAATACATTCTATATCAATTTTCGTTAGGATTTCCCCACAACTGCTTGCGGAAAACACACTTTTTCCAATTCGTATTTCAATTCGTGGCCGCCGTGGCGTAGAGGGTACAGTGCGACGCTCACACGTCGAAGGTCCAGGTTTAATTCCCGGCTCAACACCTCAAATTTTTCACGTCACCACCTCTTTCGAACTGCTGACAACGCTCAAAGAGTAATAATTGTCTAAGAAAGCTTCTCAAACTTCGCCGTTCGGAGTCGGCACAAAACTGTAGGTCCCCTCTACTCGTGAGAGAAAAGTAACGCGCACAACACGAGTTGTTGATGACGAAGTTAGGCTCTAGTCCCCCTGTGAATTGTCGCGCCAAACAATTATAAATTTCTATTTCAATTCCAACGCCCTGGTTAAGTAAGCTGAAATGCGACATTATCGCGTTTTTGTCTTGTTTTGTAACGGGGATATCATCTTTCCTTGGTTCGCTGGCTCATGTTGAACTGCACTGATATTCAAACTGCGTATTATGCATAATCTACTTAAACGCTGACGATCTTCATATTAACGTTTAGTGCGTAAAACTTTGACAAATCGTTTCCAATAATTTCCAATTCCAATTTCCGGATTGAATTCTCTGACAGCTGATTGACAGTTACAACTTTGACAGCTGGTAAATGAATATTAATTGAAAAACTATTCCTGCTTTCCCTACGCTGATTTCAAATATCTCTGAAATGTCATCATTTAATGTTTTATGAGGGCTGCCATTTGTTAATTTAAATAGAAACGAACGAGAAACGAAGTCACCTTAACGTCGCATTTCCATTAATAAAGGGTTTGCTATCCGACCCAAGTTACCAAGCATCCCAACCACAATCTAACATCAAATAAAAGGCGTTAATGGGAAGCAACTTTGTCTTGGTCGCATTAAAACCCAACCTAGAATGCATGCTAATGAGTCTCCCTCGACTGGAGGGCAACTCACCATAGAAGGCGCATTATTAATCCGCTAAAACCCATCTTAGGCATGTGGCCCCCACAAAGACGGAACTAATTACTTGCCTCAATGGACTTCGTGGAGAAAAACCGATCACCGGCTGAAATCAATTCAAACCACAGCAGCACTTCGGGAAGGCGGAGTTGACCAGCTACCATTACCCATAATAAAGCATGTCAATCATCCAATGATGCGAATTAGAATTCTAGAACAGACTTTGAAGTGAAGTGCGATGCAGCAGCGATAGTGACTGGTGGCCGGTACGCCGCCGCGTACTCATATTTCGTTATCGTATCTGTTGGCGGCTGCATCTGTGTGACGACGGACAAACACACGTGTATTAAGCCAGCGAGAGCGGGCACTTTACAAATGATTGGATTCGCTTGTGATGACCTACTCTCTATTCAGAAGCGTGTGATGTGCGCGCCTATGGTCGCTGCGATGCATCTTTTTGTTGTTTGTTGTGACCCACTCTCTCGCTCCTTGTTTGTCTGTTTATTAGAAGGAGCATGTGAACCCGAAATGATTTGATTGCGCGAATTTATTATTGCCCCCGTATACGAGTGAATAGCACTCAATCTGAGGCCATGTTTAAATGACTGTGAGGTGCTTGATTAATTTTAGATCCTCCCCTGGGGGGTTGTTTACGATGCGAAAAGTAAGTCAAAAGTTGAACGGGGGCCTAAATACGGATTGTGGTAGGTCGTCTTCTTTGCGAATTTGAAGCCAAATTGGATGACCGGTTTTTGTCCGGTTAGTGAAATGAGCGACATCCAGACTAGACATTTCTTAATTTTCACTGATGTTTCACTTTCAAGTGGACATCTAAGCTGCCGCAAGTTTAAGTGTATGGCTATAATTGTCTAAGGCCAGTCAAAATGATTCGAGGAAATTTCACAACAAGGTTTAGTTGCAATTGTCTTTCAGGAAGCAGGTTCATGTAAGTGAGCAGAACTTAATTTTTTTGTTTTAAGAACTACTTACAGCACCTTTTTGAGGAAGGATGAATTCTGGCAGATTGAACTAAATTCTACTGGCTTGCAAGCTCATTTTTATATTCTTCAATACAGCTCTGAGGACACTTATTCCATCAAGAAACCATGATTTTTCGGTTTCCATTACATGGAGATGTGTATCACTCGCGTTGTGCATGCTGTTAACGAGTATACGTGATCTAGAGTTGAAAAAACACTTTATGCGTCCTCTAGAAAATTTTAGTTTCGGTGAGGTCGAGAAAAGTTGAATTCAAGTCTTACTGGTAGAAATGAAAAAAAAAAACGGACAAGCTTTTTCGCATATACTGGTGTCTATTGGCCCTTTCACCGACGGCGTTTAATAACTTGGGGTTAACCTGTGGCCGCTTCGGTTTATTAACTTGTGATCATCTAGCCTTAAACTATAACGAGTGCTTTTTAAGAGGTGTAGAGCTTTAAGTTGGCAACACTATTTGAACTGTCGGCCATTTTACCAGCTGTCAAGTGATTTTCTTTACAATTTGGTTTGCATTTCAACATGAATGGACTGACGAAAGTCAAGCAAGGCTTATATTGAGAGAATATACCAAAAAGATTTGCCGTTGGTCTCAATTTTCTTGAGTGTGTAGAACTTTAAGTTAACAACACTATTTGAACTGTCGGCCATTTTGCCAGCTGTCAAGTGATTTTCTTTACAATTTGGTTTGCATTTCAACATGAATGGACTGACGAAAGTCAAGCAAGGCTTATATTGAGAGAATATACCAAAAAGATTTGCCGTTGGTCTCAATTTTCTTGAGTGTGTAGAACTTTAAGTTAACAACACTATTTGAACTGTCTGCCATTTTGCCAGCTGTCAAGTGATTTTCTTTAGAATTAGGTTTGCATTTCAATATGAATTTACCGACAAAAGTCAAGCAAGGTTTATATTGAGAGAATATGCCAAAAAGATTTGCTGTTGGTCTCAATTTTCTTGAGTGTTGTTCAGTAATGAAACTTACTTTGGATTGAATGGATACGTCAATAAACTAAATCATTTCAGAGTTATGATAGCTCTCACAAGTATGTTGATATATCATTACGTTCACAAAAACTGATTATTTGGGTTTATGTGTAGGTGAATAATTAATCTTTACTTCTTTAAAAACAATGCTGCCTAGAATGTTAAGTCAATGGCTGTAAGGTTATAATTTCTGACTTTGGTTCATCAATGGAACAACCATAACTTTCAGAAGCTGTGGTTTCAAAAGAAAAAACAGTCGACCATAGTCGATTTAGAATTTTTTGTTAGTGGCGCCCCCTATATGTCCCGGGACTTATTGAGTGACGTTTTACATATCACACAACAACATTTTACGTTTGATAATCGTGTAGCGTCACGTTTCCTACCCGTGAATTGGTCTCCAAGATCTTGTGATTAAACTCTCCTTTGCTATTTCTGTGGAAATATGTGAAGTCACAAGTCCACGCTGGTGATTGATCACTTGGAGGACAACATTCACCGAATTTTTTGCGATATACGGGATCAACTTTTGGAAGGAATCATCAAAAAATTAACCTCAAATTTAGACAGATGTGTCCGTAGTTGTGGTTGACAAGTGGTTGTCACAGACATACGAGATGCGTTCAATATATTCTCGGTATCGGGGTGAAGCTCTGTTCTATATAAAAATTGACTTATTTATTTAGTAATACTATTATTTTAGTGCATTCATGTAAAATTTAAAATATATAAATATGATATATATACATGACATATAAATGTGATTGTTAATTCGCGGTTTGTCTCTAGTTAAACAGAATCATAATGGCAACTGAGATGATGTTGGTGAAAATTGAGCATCGCCCTGTAATTAAATTTCTCACTTATCAAGGAAAAAGTCAAAAAAATATTCATGAAGAGATGGTGGCTGTTTACCAGGGTTCCACACCTTCATTACCTACTGTGCAAAAGTGGTCAAGTGACTTCAAGAGAGAGCATTGAAGACGACCTCCGCTGCGGAGCCCCGACTAGTGCTTGTATGGGAGAAGGCATCAAAGAAGTCGAAAAACTTGTTCTTGAGGATGCCCGAATAAAAGTGAAAATGATGTCAGAGATCACCAAGCTTTCAACTGATGAAATTCACACCATTCTTCATGACCATCTTAACCTCTCTAAGGTCAGTGCAAGGTGGGTGCCACGAATGCTCACAGCGCCTCAGAAAAAAGTCTGAATTGCATGCTGTAAAAAGCTTTTGGAGATGTGTAGTGAGAATGCGGACGGTGTTATGGATCGAATTGTTACTGGGGACGAAACATGGGTTCACCACTATGACCCTGAAAGCAAACAAGAGTCCATGCAGTGGCATAAAAAAGGAACAAATCCCCCAAAGAAGTTCAAAGTCACTCCGTCTGCCGGGTAGCTCATGGTCACCGATTTTTGGGACTCAAAAGGAATCCTACTCATTGAGTACAAAAAAAAACAGGTGAAACCATCAACGCCACATCCAACGCTTAAACTTTGCATAATTTGCAGGAGGAAATTAAAAAGAAAAGACTGGGTAAACTCGCAGCGGGTGTGTTGCTTCTTCATGACAACGCTCCTGTTCACACTTCGTGAGTTTCCAAAGCTGCTGCGAGAGAGAGAAGTCCAACACCCACCCTTGCCCCTAGTGATTATTTCCTGTTTCTGGATATGAAACAATGTCTTCGTGGAAAAAGATTTTCGGATGATGAAGAACTCAAATCGGCAATAAATAGGTATTTTGCAGAGAAAGATGAAATTTATATTTTTGAGGGTTTAAAAATGCCCTCAAGATGTAACAAATGCATTGATGTTAGAGGAGATTTCAATATAAATTTAAATTGAATTCGCATTTTCCTTCATATCGATACCGAGAATATATTGAACGCCCCTCGTAAGATCTCTCTTATTCATGAAGTGCATGATGTTTGCATTTAAGCTAAGCCCTGATCTCTTGTGGACTGCGGCCTTACACCGATTTTATTTTATTTATTTTTTGCAAAATATCTCGAAACAAGGTGGTCAAATTCATTTTCTCTTCAGTTTGTCAAAAACCCAAAAGTTAGGTGTGCATGGACACTTCTTTTATCATATCAAGTTCCAAATCAATCGGGTATACTTACGTCCTTAGATATAAAGAAAGATTTCATTCAAGCTTACCTGTAACGAAAAGAGAAATGAAATGTTATTTTTATTAAACATTATTTGCTTCTATATCTAACTAAAATCAGATTTTGGAGTATAAAATGAATTAACCCCTTTGAAAATTCATTGATTTTCAAAAATCAATAAGTAATTCATTTTGGCAGTACTGTCCACCCCTCTGCTCATGAGAAAATAGTAGCGCTCACAACACGAGTATTTTTTTTTTTTTTTTTGTTGATCCATCACAGATTAACACAAAACACTACGTTCTCTAAGTGTTAACTCCCAGTATCGCTTTACACAGCAGATGGTTGCTGAGTGACTAAGGATAATCTAACGACTCTTATAGTCTTACAGATTACTTCAATAAATAACATTAATTCAAATACGATGCAAAAATCAAGTTTTTGAATTCCGCAGAAAACAAAGTCGAAAGAAAACAAAGTTGAAGATGTGGCTGAATTCCATAAAAAATTTTGAAAGACAATGTCAACAACCGCTAAAACATAAGTAAAGGGTGTCCAAACAAGAACGCAAGATTTAAATTTGGCGCCATTTGAGTTGTCGAATTGTGTTTGACATTTGAACAATTATTACTGTTTGTTAGTAGAAGGTATAAGGTTTATAAAAATGGAGCGCTACACGAACGAATGAATTGTTTTACCAAAATGATGAAAGTTTTGCGGCTACAGTTCGCAAATTGCGACGAGACCCATTTCCATCTTGATGGCTTCGTCAATAGGCAGAATTGACGCATTTGGGGCGAGGGAAATCCTCGAGTGATTCACGAGAAGCAAATGCATCCTCAACGTGTCACTGTGTGGCGTGGATTTTGGGGTGGAGGGATCATTGGACCTTTTTTTTGTGAAAATGAGTCAGGTGAAGCACAAACAGTCAATGGTGTTCGGTATCGTGAAATAATAACCAAGTTTTTCGTGCCTTGAATTGAAGAAATGAATGTGAAGGGGATGTGGTTTCAACAAAACGGCGCCATATCTCATACAGCAAGAGAAACAATTCATTTCCCGGTCGTGTTATTTCGCGTTTTGGAGCCCAGAATTGGCCACCAAGATCGTGCGATTTAATACCATTGGACATTTTTCTTTGGGGTTTTTTGAAATCGATGGTTTATGCGTATAAGCCGACGACGACTCAAGTTTTAAAAGAGGAAATTGGACGCTGCATTAAGGAAATACCGCAGCATTTATGCAAAACGGTCACTGAATATTTCATTCAAAGATTGCGTATGTGCCAGCAGAGTAGCGGCGGCCATTTGGCCGATGTGTTATTCCACACATAACCTCATCCTGTCTGCTTTACGATATCATAAAGAATTCACCATTTTTTTGTAAATATCTGAGATTTATTTAAAATTTAAATCTTACGTTCTTGTTGGGACAACCTTTAGTACTTCGAATTTCAAAAATCATCTTCTACAACTTTCCGTGGGCGGCGTGGCGTAGTGGGTAGAGTGCGACGCCCACACACCGAAGGGTCCAGGCTCGATTCCCAGCTCAACACCAATTTTTCGAATTGTTCACGGCACCGCCTCTTACGTGCTGCTGCCAACACTCGAAGAGTAATAACTGTCTAAGAAAGCTTTTCAAACTTCGCAGTTCGAAGTCGGCAAAAAACTGTAGGTCCCTTCTACTCGTGAAAGATCAGAAGCGCGCACAACACGAGTAGTTGATGAGCAAGCTAGACCCTGGTCCCCCTTTGGACTGTAGCGCCAACAATTATTATTATTATTACAACTTCCCGCCAATGGGTAGACGAATTTCCTTCAAACCCTCCAAACAGGTTAAAGTTCGCATGCACAAATTAAATGTATTATTCAGTTAATTGTCAAAAGATTGGGCATTCGATTTAGTATGCGAGAACAGTCTTTAGTTTTCAAGAATTGACAAAAATGCTCTAATCTGTAATAGAAAACCTCTGATTTGTGTTGCAACTCTGACCCGAATAACGCTTTAGAAATTTCCATGCCTCCACTTCTGAACTGCTTTAAAAGCTATATACACAAGCTTGTTTGGTAAAATTAGAAGTAGTGCTTCCTCGCTAATTGAAAATTCAGAAATTTGTCGAAATCCATTTCGACTTCAGAGCACAATGATGGAACTTACAAGTAAATTTCTCAAACAAATAAAGAGCACTGAAAATTCTCAGTCACACCCCGGAGAAAATTAAGTCGCATATTCAAACAAAAATAATCTTCTTCAAAAATAAAATTGACCGTGACATTGAAACATTTGCAGATTAAGCTGCTGCTCCCAGTTTCTGGTTTAACACTTGTGAGGAGTCAAGTCAATGAAAACCTAGTTCCATCTCAGTTGTGCAGGGACGCGTCGGCCGTCCACGTGTTTGTAATAAACCTGCACAAAGCCGATAATTAAGCGCTAATTGGCGAGTAAAAATAATTGGATAATTGATTACGTTTAAATGTGTGTCTTATTCGTATCAGAAGTCCGCCGACAATAATTAATAACATTTCACCACGCCAGAAGTTGTGTGCGTTTTGTTTCATTTAATGCGCACGCAACAGTATAATTTCCCTCATTCCAGACGTCCCAACATGACTAAGCCAGCTGCTTGCTACGACTGTTGCATAACTCCTGTACTCGTCATTTGAGTGTGTGTGTGTGTTTTTTTTTTTCAAATTTACAATAACAAACCGCGATGAGATGTGCTCTCAGCATATTCACGTGGGTAGCTCCAAAGTCCGAACGAAATTCGCCCTCAACACAGACGCATGGCGTTTGCCTTTTTCTGCGACAACTTTACGAGGGCAAATATTTGCGATAACTATTATCACGGATTGTTGTGTCTGGCTGCCTGAATTCAGTGATAACTAGGTAAATGTCAATAACTATTGGAATTCACAACCAATTCGCGTGTGCGAGGCATGAAAATATGCAACTTAGTTGTGCCGTGTTGAGGTCAGCATAAGCGTTAAACTACAGCATTGTGCAAAATAAGCACGAGTTGCACCATTTTTAACGTTGTCTCATTTTTGTCACTATTTTGCCAATAACTTCTTCCTACCGACATGTAAACACATCATATTTATGGCACAACATTCTTATTCCATCAGTAATAAGACCTGTAAACAAGATAGGAAAAAGGTGCATTCTGAACTCTGAAAAAGCCCGTTATCCGGAATAACACCGAATGTCGGTGTGTGCAAAATATGAGCACCAATATAAAACATTCATGAATATGAAGTAAAAGCCAATGGAATAGTAAAGTTGTTTGTTTTAATTTTTTTTATTGGGTTAGTACTCGGTCGTATAACCTTTACCAGGTATACCGGTATGAAGTGAGCGTCAAGATACAAATGTCTCGATAGGGACCATTCGTTGTGAACGAGACCTTATATTTTTGTTTGTTTGCTATGACATTTGTGAAAAATATTAAATAAGTTAATAGGGACAATAACAGAAGCAGATCTCTGTGTCCTAGTCTTAAGAGGCAATTGAGTAATAGGCACACAAATGGAGAAAGAGCACCAACTTGGTGTGTGAAATTAGAGACAGTTAACCAAAGACCGTTGTGGTTGAAGGGACTGTTTGGTTCAGTTCAAGTTTTGGACTGTTGCTTGACAGAGAGCGTTTATACTGAAGGGACTGTTTGGTTCAGTTCAAGTCTTGGACTGTTGCTTGACAGAGAGCGTTTATATTCACAATCTCATCCATTTCATACTTTAGTAAGCGAAAAACAATCAAATTGGAATTTGACTTTTAAATTTGTTTTTTTTTTTCAGTTGTTTTGTCAGGAGTACAACTAACTGCAACAGAGCTTCTTGCAATGAAATGCGCAGGGAAGGAAAATCTTTTATTCCCTTGAACTCACCCTTTTGACACACGGGGATATATTTTTGTTAATTTGTTCGGTCTTGTGTCGTTTCTCTTTTCCTAAGAAACAACATAGCGGCAGCACGCACTTTGGACTCGAATTTCACTACATAAACAGATACTCGTATTCACCCTAGTTTTAATTCAGTATTCCTTTGGATTGGATTCATCGTGTTAAAAATGTCGAATTTTGTACCAGAAAGTGATGATTTGCGGAAAGCATTGATTTTTTGTTCTTATTTGAAGAAAAGTGCTGCAGAGTCGCATCGAATGCTTGTCGAGGCATATGGTGATCATGCTCTATCAGAAGCAACATGCAAAAGATGGTTTCAACGGTTCAGAAATAACGATTTTGATGTGAGAAATGAAGAACGTGGAAGACCACCAAACAAGTTTGAAGACGCCGAATTGCAAACGATATTGGATGGAGATGGCACTTTGAGTCAAAAGCAAATGGCAGCATTGTTAAATGTTGCACAACAAACAATTTCTGAACGTTTAAAAGCTACGGGAAGGATCCAAAAGTGTGGAAAATGGGTGCCACATGAATTGAATTAAAGACAGATGGAAAACCGAAAAAACACTTGTGAAATTTTGCTTCAAAGACACGGAAGAAAATCAGTTTTGCATCGGATTGTTACTGGCGATAAAAAATGGATTTATTTTAAGAATCCTAAACGGAAAAAATCATGGGTTAACCTTGGACAACCATCAACATCGACTGCAAAACCAGATCGATTCGGCAAGAAGACAATGCTGTGTGTTTGGTGGGACCAGAAAGGTGTGCTGTACCACGAGCTCCTAACACCTGGTGAAACCGTTAATACTGATCGCTACCGACAACAAATGATCAATTTGAACCATGCATTGATTGAGAAATGACCAGAATGGGCCAGAAGACACGGCAAGGTAATTTTGCTCCATGACAATGCACCTGCACACAAAGCAAAACCGGTTCAGGATACAATCAAAACACTTGGCTGGGAGCAGCTACCCCACTCGCCGTATTCACCAGACTTGGATGCTTCCGACTACCATTTGTTTTCATCGATGGGACACGCATTGGCTGAGCAGCACTTTGATTCCTACGAGGAGGTCGAAAATTGGGTGTCTGATTGGTTTGCTTTAAAAGACGAACAATTTTATTGGAGTGGTATTCACAAATTGCCAGACAGGTGGTCAAAATGTGCAGAAAACAATGGCCAATACTTTGAATAAAATGTTTTTACTTTCCCATTAATTAGTGTTTTTAAGTACAGCATCACAACGTAGATTTTTGGTCCTGTTTGCATCGATGGCATCTGGAGGAGAAGATTTAATGACGAACCCTATAGGCTGTACAGCGACATGCGCGTGGTCAAGCGTCTAGGGATACAACGTTTAAGATGGCTAGGCCATGTGGAGCGTATGGACACCACTGCTCCGGCCCGAAAAGTCTTTGAATCCGAGACATAGGGACAACGCAACAGAGGACGACCTAGATTAAAGTGGCGCACACAAGTAGAGAAGGACCTCAACCAACTTGGAGTGCGCAACTGGAGACAGCTGGCGAAAGATCGTGCTGGCTGGAGAGGCATGTTGGTTGAGGCCCAGGTCCACCCCAGACTGTAGCGCCACAAGAAGAAGAAGAATCACAACGTAGTGGCATGGAGTCGACTAATGCCTGACATCGCTAAACAAGGATATTCTTCCAAGCAATCTGCCCAGCATCTCATAGCTGTTTTGTATTTATGGGTTTTGCTTCATATGCAACTTTCTTAATATCTGCCCAATGGTTTTCAATGGGATTCAAGTCCGGAGACTGAGGCAACCACTCAACAATATAAACTCCATTGCTTTGGAAAAATTCCTTGGACAGGTTCCTCGTATGTTTAAGGTCATTATTTGGCTGTAGAATCCTTTCAAACAGCATATTTCACTCTACATTAGGCAGCATGGTTTTTCGCATTATGTTGACATAGACTTCGGCGGTCCTCATCGGTTTTATTAAAAAATGGGACCAGTACCATAATAGGAAAAGCATCCCCATACGTTATTTTTGCTCCGCCGCACATTACAATCTTCATAGTACACTCCGGTTGGTCTTTTCGCCTGAGAAGAAAAGTAATAGTCCCAGAAGTAACAAATAAAACTATTTTGGGTTCGTCCGTCCATAATATGTTGCGCCCTATAGAAGGTTCCCAGGTCAGGTGTTCTTTCGAAAATTTGGTACGTTTTAGGAGGTTGATTTTTGAGAGTAGTACTTTTCTACAACTGTACTTTTCTACAACTTTTGGCATGTTACTTCTTCTTTGCCAGCCCCCTTTTTATTGTTGATGTCTCCAGGACTAAATTTAACTCTTCTTTTATTTTGCTAGCGTTCATAAACGGGTTACATTTGACTAATCTTACTATTTGTCGTTCATCGGCGGGGGGTTAGTTTCGATTTTCTTTCTATTTTTTCTTCCTGTTGTTCGTATTTTTTGGCATTTGCGATCATTGTATCTGAACACCCAATAACTTAATTTATAAATTTGTAAGTTTTGCCCTCAGAAAGCATTTTTTTTTTATTAAAGCATGTTTCTCGGGAGTACAATGCACACCACGCTCCATTTTACTTTGCTAACAATGTTGCACTTTGAAATATTATCTCTTAATAATTAAAATAAAATCTATAGAATTAGTTTATAATAAAAAAAATTTCAAAACACTGGTGTACACTTCGAAAACGCTCCTCAGAATGACGTGGTGCTATTATTTTGCACATTTAAATTCGGCTGCATTTCCGGTAGCGGGACCTTTTTTAATGACAAGATGAATTTTTTTATAGTCTTGTTTATGGGTGTTATGACTGATATAATAAAGATGTTGTGGAATAAATGTGAGGTTCCTCCCTGGCCATAGGAAAATGTAACTAGCACAAAAGTAACAAAGTCGAACATTATGCTATTATTTTGCACAGTGCTGTATCTCTTTACGAGGTCGGTACTCGGTGTGAGATGATTTGAATGTTCGACTCTTCTTCTTCTTGTGGCGCTACAGTCCGGGGTGGACCTGGGCCTAACCAACATGCCTCTCCAGCCAGCACGATCTTTCGCCAGCTGTCTCCAGTTGCGCACTCCAAGTTGGTTGAGGTCCTTCTCCACTTGTGTGCGCCACTTTAGTCTAGGTCGTCCTCTGTTGCGTTGTTCCAGTGGCAAGGATTCAAAGACTTTTCGGGCCGGAGCAGTGGTGTCCATACGCTCTACATGGCCTAGCCATCTAAGGCGTTGTATCCGTAGACGCTTGACAAGGCGCATGTCGCTGTACAGTCCATAGAGTTCGTCATTAAATCATCTCCTCCAAATGCCATCAACAAAAACAGGACCAAAAATCACACGCAAAACCCTTTCGAAGAGACTAAGGGCTTCCTCATCCGCCTTTGCTAACGTCCAAGATTCCGCGCCATAAAGTAGGATGGGGATGATAAAGCTGTTATATAAAGCGAGCTTAGTCCTTCGAGAGAGAGGGCTTTATTACTCAATTGCCTCTTGAGCCCAAAGAAACAGCGATTGGCAAGTGATTCTGCGTTTGATTTCGGTACTGAAATCGGGGGACATGGGCCTTTGCATGCGAGGTAACGTCGTTGATTGCGCTCAACACGGCGAGCTGTGCACAGGTCAAGTTGACATACAGCCTCCTCGCGGCGCCCCCTGGATAGCCATCACAACACCTTTTGTATGGTGAACCAATGTATGCAGCGAGCCCCTCTGCCCGAGGATTTAAATAATGGGCCTGGCCTACCAGTCTGTGGGTTGTGTGTAAGGGTAACTTCCTCACCACGTAAAAAACCGTTAGTTCAGAGAACCCGATATGCCTCGGAATGTTTGACGCTATGACAGACCCAATTTGGGTCTGTGATTTGCGTAAATACTTCGAGCTAGCAGATGGGAACATTATTCAACAGCACCCACTGCTTGGGGTGCTGCCGAATAATGTTCCCATCTGCATTCTCTGCGAATTTATTTGTGACAGATTTTCAAATACAATTAGACGGGCCACAGAATTTAAATGTTCCTCATAAAAGTTTATTTTTGATTTCTGAAAATTCATGGCAAAGTGCATTTGCGACTGAGGTGTGAAGGAGAATCTGACAAGCATCTTTCCCATTAAACCGCATCGAGATGATTTTGAACAGAAAGATGCAAACATATGCATGTGACGGGTATTTTTAGGCTACACTGAAATACAAAATTCGATAGATTCATTGATATAGACTGAGGTGTGTGTTTTCTTTTTTTTTTTTTGTATCAATAGTCTTGTGTACTGGGTGGAACACTTTTAAGTGCCTGCCAACAGATACATTCGTACTCATGCACGGGTTTCGCTTCAATTATTTCTGAAATGAATGCCACGAGCTGTTGATTTGTCGATTAGAGCGAAATTTTATTTGGAGCAGAAGAAGTGCTCATAAAGATCTGTTTGATACAAAAACACTGCCAACGTTTAGAAAATGTTTTTTTTTTACTTTCGTCACTAGCATCTTAAATTGTGGTGGCATAATTTAAAGCAAGACTATATCTATTTCTGCAGGGAATCCGTCCAAAGCTTAAGTACAATGCTCCTATCTGGTCCGGTGCTCCTAAGACCTCTCTGCACCTATTAGATAGCTTCCAACAGCGAGCGATAAAACTTATTGGAGATAATAGTGCTGCGAAGTCAATCGAATCGTTTGAACATCGACGAAATGTTGCGTCTCTATCACTATTTTATCGCTATTTCAATAAAAAAAAAAGCTCTAACGAGTTAGCCAGCTGCATTCCTCCCCTTCAAGAATTCACCTGCAATAAACGCCTCACTAGGAATGCTCACCCGTTCACCCTTAAGCCCACCTTCGGACGTACAGTTAAGGTTAGAGACTCGTTCTTCAGCCGCGCCACGCGAATATGGAATGCTCGTCCCAGCCCAAATTTTGCCCCCCCATTACAATCCACAGGCATTTAAAACCAATGTGCATCGGTACCTCCTTTCCCTCTCGTCCTCTTTACCTTCGGCCCGTGCTGTGACTTAATTCAACCCATTTAAGGGTATAAGCAATACCTTTAGTGCGCGCCAATTATAAAAAAAGGAATAAATACGAAACAATATTCATTTCTGCGGGTCGTGATGTCAAGCTTGCATTCGGTACGGATATTGTGGTTTTCTTCTACGTGGTAGCCTCAAATTTTTATCGTCCTTACCACGGACGTTTAAATTAAAATATTAAAATAAAATTTAATTAAATTAAAATTAAAATATTAAAATATTCAGATAGATGAAACCAATCACTAGACATTTCCTTGACTCAAATGTGTTTTACTTAAAGGTTTTTATAAATTTGTAGCTGTCGATTCTCTTTTCGAGAGAAAAGTTTTGCGTGCGATTTTTGGTCCTGTTTGCGTTGATGGCATCTGGAGGAGAAGATTTAATGACAAACTCTATAGGCTGTACAGCGACATGCGCCTGGTCAAGCGTCTACGGATACAACGTTTAAGATGGCTAGGCCATGTAGAGCGTATGCAGACCACTGCTCCGGCCCGAAAAGTCTTTGAATCCGAGCCATTGGGACAATGCAACAGAGGACGACCTAGACTAAAGTGGCGCACACAAGTGGAGGAGGACCTCAACCAACTTGTAGTGCGCAACTGGAGACAGCTGGCGAAAGATCGTGCTGGCTGGAGAGGCATGTTGGTTGAGGCCCAGGTCCACCCCGGACTGTAGCGCCACAAGAAGAATAAGAAGAAGAAGCTGTTGATTCACTTGTGAAGCCAAGAAATAAAAGCCAAAGCAAAAAGTTTGATTACAGACTATTTTTACACATCTTCGCTTGAATCAAACATTTTGAACTTAAACAAACATCTTCTCCTTTGAAGCATTGCTTGTGTTTATTGTCAAACGCTTACCTTACACCATTAAAATACGTTAATTCTTAAACGTACAAAAACCTGATTGGATTTAATGCACAGCATTGATTACTTTGTCGGTTAGTTAGAGGAGCAAAAGCACATTTTTCTACGAGACCACTTGAGACACATAGCTTTAGACTCATTCGTCGGTCGATTAAAACATGTCACTCATTCTACAGTGCAGTCATGCTTCGGGGTATGCCCTGAATTGCAAAATAGCCAAACAATAAGAAAAAATTAACAAAATAGGCATTTCAACAATATTTGATAAAAAACAAATAATTTTGTCAACTCTGACAATTTAATCAGAAGCCATTGAGTTGAATATTCTAGCGTATGAAACTTATTTTAAATATAAAGCTTATTTTTTATCAGTACCCCACACTCCCGTGTTTCAGAAATTATGTAAATGACTCCACAGACGGGTTGCGCTTACAATGTCCCCACACCTCAGGCGCACGTACACGCAAGAAATACTTATCCAACAGGCAAATAAAATCCACACGCAATCGGATAATTAAACGTCTATGTGTTCCTTTTACCGCAACATTCCAATTAATGATTCAAAACGCTCATGTCAAATATTGTGAAATGACAGCAAAATCATATGTCACCTCTGAGTCATTAGGGGAGCGTGTCCAACCCTAGTCCACATGCCCTGTGAACTGCATCTGCGAACAAATGAAAATTACCCCAAATTAATGGGCTCTACTGTAAGTCTCCGCTCGCCCAATGATCTTCACCATTTGCTGGTCATTCGTTCACCTCACTGAAATCACTCTTCACGAAACGACGTCACGCTGGGTTGCGTAATTTTTTTAATTGCCGCCTACAATAAGTGCGCAGATATTGACTGTGCCCAGAAAACCGAGACCAGACGTCTGAACAGAAAAACCGAAGCAAAATAAAACAAAAAATCGTGTCGGCACGTTTTTGGGATGAGTAAGATAGAATGCTGCGGACAAAGAAAAGTGAAAAGAAATTCTCAAGCCCTCAGCATGCGAACTATATTCATGTAGAGCGTGTGTACTCATACAAGTGCAAACAGTTAGTCACACAGTGGTGATGAAGATTTCGGTCACACACGAGTAGAGAGAAACTGTTTTTTACATTTTCACGAAAGAGGACAGTTTGAAGGGTTATGGTCATGCCAAATCGGAGTTATTAGGACCTGTGAGATGAAGCTGCAGGGATGACAGAATGGGGAACGATTGGAATAGGAACGTACTTGGGTTTACAACTTGGGAGTTACTAAGTTATTTATAAAACTTGATTTTAAAGCTGAGAATATTCTTTGATTTTGTATTTGCTTAACGACGGAAGTTTTTGTGAAATCATAAAATGGCGAATGCAACATTGAAACAGTTATTCTTACATTTCAGCTAATGTAGGGATATTCTCATCGCGAACCAACCATTCATTTGACTCGATCATTGCCTATCCAAAGATCAAGTCAAATGAATGGTTGTTCTTTCGAAATATAACAATTTATGGGCTTTGTGTTTCGGAAGTAAGTTCTGACCCTGGCGGATGAGGAAGCCCATTGTCGTGGCGAGTGAAAAGTGGTGCGGTCAATTTTTGGTCCTATTTGCGTTGACGGCATTTGGAGGACAAGATTCAACGATGAACATTTTTACTTTAGGCATGTTGGTTGAGGCCCAGGCAAACCCCGGACTGTAGCGGCACACAAAGAAAATGAACTCTGACATATTTAATATGTTTCGGCCAAACGTGAACGGATACCACCATTACATGCAAACTGTTTTCTCATGACTAGAAATACTAAGTCAAGAAAAAAGGATTCGAATCTCAGTTTCAATGTGTTCAGACAAAGTTAAAACTATTTTTAGATTTAATCTAGTCTAAGGAGGTCAAAACATAACACAGGACAACCTTAAACCGTTCATTAATTTTACTTCGTAGATCAAAATAAAAATTTATTATATCACGGTGATAATGTTGAGGTTTAGCAACCCGTTGAAGAAGGAAGAAGTCACCAAAGTGCATTAATCTGCGGATTTTTTCACTAAGAACCTGCTGTGCTATGCAGGACGACCTATGAGTTTTCCTCGCCGATGTACGAGTATCTAATGCAAAAGTCGTTTGCGATTACATTTTATTCAATAGGTATTCAAGAACTTTTGATTTCAATCGTCAGTAGATCACTTAAAATTGTGAAAAGTCTAAATAAATTAAATGCAACGTGGTCGCCGTGGCGTAGTGGGTAGAGTGCGACGCTCACACGCCGAAGAGTCTAGGTTC
This sequence comes from Eristalinus aeneus, assembly GCA_955652365.1. Classification (NCBI taxonomy): domain Eukaryota; kingdom Metazoa; phylum Arthropoda; class Insecta; order Diptera; family Syrphidae; genus Eristalinus; species Eristalinus aeneus. The sequence continues at coordinate 44,943,722 of OY019134.1, read as the reverse complement.
GACTCCCAGTTCAGCACCAATTTTTCTAATATTTCACGGCACCACCTCTTTCGAGCTGCTGACAACACTCAAAGAGTAATAACTGTCTAAGAAAGCTTCTCAAATTTCGCCGTTCGGAGTCGGCAAAAAACTGTAGGTCCCTTCTACTCGTGAGAGAACAGTAGCGCGCACAACACGAGTAGTTGATGAGCAAGCTAGGCCCTGGTCCCCCTTTGGACTGTAACGCCAACAATTATTATTATTATAACGTATCACTTAAAGAACACATAAGGGGTAATTTTTAAAAGGCCTACTACAGTCTCCCGAAAAGGTTATAACCGTGAAAAAGTTGAAAATTAATGAATTTTATTGTCACGAATAACGCAAAGAAACGATTAAACTGTATTCCTTTATGCATGTCTAGCCATATATCTGATCTCTTTAGCAGCCGTAACTATTCGAAGGATTTCGAATCAAGAAAGGAAAATGAAGTTCGTTTTAAGAGACCGCATTGGAGATTTGGATTTAGAGACATATTCTAAGAAACTTTGTAACCACTGTGGGGTAGTGGGTAGAGTGCCACACTCACACGCCTAAGGTTCAAGTTCAATACCCGGCTGAACACTTCGCAAATTACTTTCGAGCAGCTGAAAATATTCAAAGAGTAATAACTTTCTTAGAAAAAGCTCGTCAAACTTCGAACAAAAAACTGTAGGTCTCTTCTCCTCGTGAGAGGAAAATAGCGCGCACAAGACGGGTAGTTGATGACCAAGAATCTAGGCTCTGGCCCACCCCCTGCGGATTGTCGCGCCATTCAATTATTATTATTATTATTGTTCTAAGACTTTGAGGTCTGCTTCGATCCGTTGCAGAATAAAAATATTCTTAGAGGGAAGTAGATATTCCGTAAGACACCGCTCAAAATACAGTACATTGCTTGGAGATCCATTTTTATTTAAGAAACGAAAACGTATTTTATCAAAAAGTTAAAATTCCAAAATTCCTTTTCTGCCCACTTAAACCAAAGAAAATTTGGGTTTACAACAAATATGTTGCTGCCCGAAATGGACAACCTTGATCAGAAAATCCTTGGCATCATTCCAAAGGTGACATGACTTCAAGGTTAACCGTGTATGCGGTCGGTGCCAAAAGCTTGAAAAGGAAATTAATGCACCTGAATGGTTTATTTTAATTATAGACCTAAGTCAAAATTAACAAAAAATATAAACTTTTCCTTCACAATAAAAAAGAAACAAAACTCGAAACTTTTTAACAGTATATCCGAATATGCATTCCAACTTACAAACGAAACCGTAAAAAAATATTTACAAAAAACGTCGTGTTGTTTTCTTTCCATCAAAATCGCACAAGATCTCCGAAACGAAAAGCATTACACAACACTAGACAAAATTCAAAACAAAAGAAAATTTCTCACGTCCCTTATCTTGACCGAAAAAAGTATAGATTGTGAAAATGCACAATCTACAAGCATATCGAATTAGATTTTGTAATTTCCTTTGTTCCCCAGACATCGACGTCAATGCTGATCGAAATCTTTCTGACATCGACCAAAACGAAATTCACATTTTATGCCAAGTTCTATCGATACGAAAAGAATTTAGTAAAAACCCCTAAATCTCAACTCTATTTTTAAGACGCAAAAGCATAAACAAAAGCCTAGGAAATTATGTATTTTATGCTGCGCATAAGTCTCCATACAGTCTGTGCACCAAACTTTCTCACTTTCGATTTCTATTGCGTCGTAGGGAACAACATACTCAACATATTCACTTCTTTTGCATTTATTGCATCACTTTTTCTTACTTTTGTTCAAAACTCAAGAATTAATATCATTCTTACCAGTGTTTAAGCGATTTACACAAGCAAGAGCTGCACGGATCACGGATCACAAAACAATAACTAACCTGTTTAGGAACGTTCCTATAAGTCGACACGACGATGCCAACTAAATGTTCTCAAAACAATTTCCAAACGAGAAACTCAAATTTGATTGCACTAAATTTTGTTTGTTTTGTTTCTTTTTTTTTTGTTTCGTTTGCCTTATATTGCTCCTTCTTTTCTCGTCGTTGTATGAACTTTGCGCTAAGTTCCTGTATTATTTTCACACATTTCGGTATTCAAACAAATCTTTGGGAACGTTTTTCTCTGTTTTGTTGAATTTATTTTTGTTTGGCTCAGATGTGGAATCGCCGTCTCCAAGGTGTGTTCTCTTCCGATGCACTTTTCTATGTGAATATCTTTTTGACGCACGACCGTACAGTGAGTTAGTTGTTGGTTTGTTTATAGTTTTTTTTGTTTGCTCGCGGCTATCTTTTCTGCAGCAGCACAACTTTAGTCAGTTATCAATTTTCCGTTGATTGTCTTTTCTCTGCCCCGTTGGGGATACTTGTGAAATAGGCTTCTTCTTCTTTGCAAATCGTAACGACGAATGTCAAGGGAGTACTGAATTTACAAAAAATAACCTGATGAAATTTTCAAGCGTACGTCGCTTGTGTTTTTGTCGTTCTCTTTCAATCTCCCATTTTTCTATACAAATTCTTTTGTGTGTCATCCAAAGAGGAGCACAAAAAAAACGGGAAAAAAAAGAATGAAAGAGAGGAAGAGAGAGACAAGAACAAGCAATCAACCGATGAATGGCTTTTGGTGTGTTGATCGTCATTGTGGAGGAGTGGGTGTGGGGCAGGAGGGAGAATAGCAAGGCAAAAAACTTTCAGATCAAAGCTTTTCGATCAGACACGTTTTGGCCGACACAAAAAGGAAACTTTTGTACACTAACCAAAATGATTAAGTAAACAAAGAGAGGTGTTGTGTTTGTGGTTATTGACAGTGAAAAGCTTCTGCCAATGTGAAAACTGTTTAGTCATTGTTTGTATTTATGATCTTGTCGTGGAGTTCCTCATGATTGATCTGTGCAATCAAGTGACGTGGGAGTCGATTTGCTCCACAGATGTCAGTCACAATCAATTGGAATCCACTCAAAGCAACATTAAAATGAGTTCACTCTGCTAATATGTTGCATGTTGGTGGCGAAAATGGGGAGGCGGAAGGCGATATGCTCTCATTTGAGCAGATGCTGGAAGTTTATATTGGGTTCGGCCAGAAGCTGATGCAATCGTGGAGATGTTTTACAGAATCAGCATACATATACGATAGGTAGACGAGGTAAACATCATGCGAAGCAGGGATTCCTGTATTTTTTCCGCACCCGATCTTTCCCAAAATGGATAAAATACAAGTGACAGCGAATTTGAATTGCACTGGAATTTATATTTTTTCAATATTATTAATAGAGTGATGTGCACAATAGACAACACAGTCAGGAGGTATTCTGCTCTGCGAAACGCGGCAGGCGGAAGGTTTGAAGTGTGTTCACTATAGATTTGAATCTGTTTCGGTATACTTACGGTCGTGAGCATATTGATTGGGACAAGCAATTTTTTTGAATTTTTTTGTAGTAAGCTATGGTTTGTACGTTTTTTTTTCAAATACTTTGATAAGTTTAAGTAGGCTATGGATTATATCGATTTCGAATGTTTTTGATAGTCATTTAAATTAATTTGGCTGTTCTGAGAGGTAAGTTTCTGTTTTTTAAGAAAAAATAATTAAATCCTACATTGTTAAGACTTCATATTCCAAGAGAAAATAGGTCACAAGTCATTGCGTTACATGCAGAAGCTGGAAAAAACATCCGAGAGATTTCAGCTGACGTTGGAGTTTCAGAATCTAGTGTTTCAAGGATTATTACTCAACACAAGGTCCCTGGATCAATTAAATCCAATCGGATGGGTTATTGCGGGCGGAAACGGAAAACAACAAAATATGACAATAAGGTTTTCATAAGAAATAGAATAATCAACCCTGTCAACACAAGTTTTGATATGCAAAGGCAGTGGACAACAGCTGGTGGTCAGGTACAGTGGCTCAACAATATAATGGGACACTTATCAAAATGAATTTTGTCAATTATTTTCTAGGAACTTGTAAATGTTACAAATGAAATAGATATCGAATTTGAATATTCATTCTATTAGTTTATTAAGAAACAAAAATCGTTAGAACTCATTAACATAAAAGGAAAAAACAATAAAAAAAAAACAAAAAATCAAGTTTTTAAGCTCAAAGTAATAATGGGACACACAAAATAAATGTACAAAAAAAATTTAATTCACTCTCTTTATTGAAGGCTTAATATTTTGTTAGGAGGCCGTTTTGCTGTATAACCCTTTAAGCGATTGAGCTTCGATTTCACTATTTTCTGGCAATAATCTGGTCAAATTTTTTCCCATTCATCCTTCAGAGCTGAAAACAGGTCATTTTTATTTCTTATTTGGTGAGTTTTTAATTTTTCCTCTAAAAAAACTCCACACATGCTCTATGGGGTTTAGATCTGGCGATTTTGGTGGCGTTTCGAGCACATGGGGGCAGTTATAGAGGAGCCAACTTCTAACATTATAAGCCTTGTGTTTAGGATCGTTGTCCTGGTAGAAATAGAAATCGTCTTCAAGACCCAATTTTTCGGCGCTTGAATGGGCGTTTGAAAAACGGGTGGCTATCTACAGCTGAACGGTTTCCAATTATCCTACCAAAGGAAGGTCACCTATCCAAACTGCTTATTGCTTCAGCGCATGCGTCCACTATGCATGGTGGCAAACAAACCACCCTTAACTTTTTGTGAAGACGGTACTGGATAATTGATGCTCGGTCAGCTATCAAAAAAACATTCAGCGGTGCTTAATATGTTGCCGTCAAAGGTCTCAAACTACTACGCAGATTCTGGGAATCCTGCCGACTACTCGTTGTACTCCCGCCATCCCATTTAAACATTCCGGTCTAGATTATGGAGGCCCATACTCAGTTCGAGCATCTAAAGGACGAGGCTATCGAAGTTACAAGGGATGGGTCGCACTCTTCGTGTGTCTTAGTACAAGAGCTGTACACCTTGAACTGGTCAGCGACATGACGGCGGAAACATTCGTAGCCGCATTGAGACGGTTCTTCGCTCAACGTGGCTACAGTTCGGATATCTATAGCGACTGTGCAACAACATTTGTTGGAGCCAACGCGATTTTGAGAGAAGATTTTGCCGCATATCGCCAGCAGTTGGAAGAGGGTGCTCAGCACGTGGATCGCCAGGGCGTTTCATGGCACTTTATACCGCCGGGCTCACCGAACTTTGGAGGCATCTGGGAGGCCGCGATTAAGAGTATGAAGCACCATCTCAGACGCACTATAGGAGAAGCAACTCTAACTTTTGAAGAATTTTACACGGTGCTAAAGCAAATCGAAGCAGTGTTAAATTCGAGGCCTATCTCAGCGTTGACAGATGACCCTACCGATCTTGCCGTGCTGACTCCCGGACACTTCTTGGTGGGCGGTCCTATCACGGCAGTTCCGGAGCCTAACTTGCTCGAGACAAAGGCTGGTAGACTAACTCGGTGGCGACAGCTCCAGCAAATGCAACAAGATTTTTGGAAGAGGTGGAGTTGTGAATACTTACGTGAACTTCAGGTTAGGAGTAAGTGGAACCAGACTAAAGATAACATAAAGGTTGGCGACCTCGTTCTGGTAAAGGATGAACGTGCGCCACCCACCCAATGTCCACTAGGTCGCGTATCTGAGGTACATGCTGGTGAAGACAATTTAGTGCGAGTTGTGACTATTCGAACACAAACGTCAACATTCAAACGAGCGGTCTCTAAGTTGGTTGTGCTTCCAATTGAAGGCGATTCGGAAGATGAACATGATGGGCGGCTTGATATTTCGTCGCAGTAACTGGACGAGGTGGGCGGAATGTTGAGAAGTCTCATCCCTATATATGACAAACAGGTCAGAATCAACTGAACTAAAAATGAAAATAAAAAACGAACAGAAGTTTTGTCTTTAAATGTCACTTGAAAATAAAACGTGGATTCGATAAGATGTGCAATTTTATTATTTTTTAGATAATATTTGTGGTCCATAATGCCTTCTAAAATATGAAGATTTCCAGGCCCTGCTGCCGATATTGCACCCCATACCATAACTGATCCTAAACCGTGCTTTATTGTTGGTTTCAAATTTCTTTCCCGTAGTCGTTCATTCGGTTTTTTCCACACATATGAACGCCCATCTGATCGGAAAACATTGTATTTGCTTTCGTCAGTAAAAATTACCTTACTCCAAAACGTAAAATCTTCATTTTTATATTTGTTGGCGAAAGTTTAGACGATTTTCCTTATTTGCCTTACTTATAAAAGTCTTCTTCCTAGCAACTCGGCCATTGAAATTGTGTTTCCTTAATATATTTCTGATGGTTTCTGGGTTGGATTTTTTACCAAGGCATTTTTCTGCTTCAGCAGCAAGTTTCGGTGCGCTGAGATGTGGTCGGTTCTTGATTTGTCTTAAAAGCCATCCATATCGGAAAAAATTTTCCGCTTGCTCGGTTTTGATTTGTTAGCAAAATTATCTGCACCTTTATACCGTTTAATTATATTAAACACTGTAGATCGAGGTGGTCGCCGTGGCGTAGTGGGTAGAGTGCGACGCTCACACGCTGTAGGGTCTAGGTTTGACTCCCAGCTCAACACCAATTTTTCGAATTTTTCACAGCACCACCTCTTTCGAGCTGCTGACAACACTCAAAGAGTAATAACTGTCTAAGAAAGCTTCTCAAATTTCGCCGTTCGGAGTTATCAAAAAACTGTAGGTCTCTTCTACTCGTGAGAGAACAGTAGCGCGCACAACACAAGTAATTGATGAAAAAGCTAGGCCCTGGTTCCCCTTTGGACTGTAGCGCCAGCAATTATTATTATTACTGTAGATCGAGGTTGATTTACTATTTCTGAAATGCTTCGCAACGATTTACCAGATTTGAAATGCGTTAATATCAGTTCCCTAATATCTGCTGAAGTTTGAGTACCGCGTGGTGCCGTGACTGATATTCTGTTTGATCGAAATACAACTTTGAATGAAATAATGGGATTCTCCGTATATGTCATATAAAATAAACACAAATATTTACCGTTAACTAGAGCAAAATAAATTAGAGTTGCCGTGTGTCCCATTATTACTTTGAGCTTAAAAACTTGACTTTTACTGTTTTTTTAAGTTTTTTTTTTTTGCTTTTATGTTAATGAATTTATATCGTATAAATTCTTCGTTTCTTAATAAACTAATAAAATGAATATTCAAATTCGATATCTATTTCATTTGTAACATTTACAAGTTCCTAGAAAATAATTGACAAAAGTCATTTTGGTAAGTGTCCCATTATACTGTTGAGCCACTGTAGATGCATCTACAGATGACGCGTACGCATCTGGAAGTTGATCAAAAGACAACAAAGCCTTTGAAAAAATAGCTCTTGACCGAAAAAATTAAGCAGAAGCGACTAAATTGGGCTAAGAAGCATACGGAATGGCCAGTGGACAATTTTAAGAAAGTTGTTTTCTCGGACGATGGTCGCTTTGAGACACAAAGATACCGGGTAAGTGTTGTGAGAAAAAGTACAAAAGAAAAACTCCGACCCGGCTATATCGTTCAAGGAGGTGTGGCTCTCTCTTGAACCCAAACGCCCCAGACTGCTACTATCGCTCAAAAGATCAGACATAAGCCTGGTCATGGGAGCCATAACCGGGCACTGTCTAATCGGTGAGCATGCTAGCAGGCTAGGGGCTCCCTCAAATGATTTTTGCAGAAGCTGCAGGGATGAGGAAGAATCAGAAACTCTCCTACACCTGTTATGCCCATGCCCGGCGCTCACGCGCCTCAGACACAGGCACTTTTGAAGCTATTTCCTCAACGGCCTACATGACCTCAATAAAACCCCTCCCGCCGACATTTTAAACTTCATTATCGGCTACAGCTGGTTTAAGGTTTTTTTTTCCAACATGGTGTGGTACCACAGTGGTTCTGTATAGGGCTAAGTGTATAGGCTAAGTGTAAGTGTAGTGTCAGCCACCTTAACCTACCTACCTATATCGTTCAGGCGCCAAAAAAAACCTCCCTAAGTATGTTTTACATTTGAAGTCTCTGGAAGTCTTAAATCAATAGAAGGTATGATGAACAGCACCAAATACGCTGAAGTTTTAACTCAAATGTAATTCAATTTTCTAACAGGATCTTGCTCCGACCTCAACCCAATTGAGAATTTGTGGGAAGGATCAGGTAGAGAGACTGCAACAGAAGGACTAAGCTGATTGCGTCTATTATTGATATTTGGTTTCATGACGAAAAAATTATAAATATAGCGAACGACTAATTTCATCAATGCCACTCATAAAAGCCGAGGGAGACCACCTTAAGTATTAAGTATTATTGATTTTTTAATTTTAATTGAAAATAAAGTAAAACATATTGAAAATTTTGTTTGTCCTAATACATTTGCACACGACTGTACATACCAGGGAAGCATGATATTTGTTGACAATGTGGAAGCACAGAAAATTGAACGCTGTGGCCATAAGGATCAATGAGAAAAGATCGTTCTAGATAAGAAAAAAGTTTATTTCCTTAACATTCTTTATCTGCATATTGAAAATACAATGTATGTTTAAAGCATCGAGGAGTTTCACGCGCGATGTGGTAATTCCCACAGCGAATTCGCTGGGTGATGTTTTTTTTTGGGTTTTCATGAGCCCAAGACCTAAAACAGGCCGGATCCCGAAAAGCTTAATGTCCCGTATTACCCAAAATCCAAAGAATCTTAAATCCGTAAAAGCCCAAAGTCGTAAAATAGGAAAGATAGCCGCAGATAAATTTCTGCAATAAATTTCTATTTTTAAAGTATACACACATTGTAGATCAGTTTCATTGCGTTTTCATGGAGACGTTTTTCTTTAAATGTCGATTTAGAACGGGGATTACTGTGATTTCAGAAATACCGATTTCAAAAGAACGATGGAGTGTATCACTTGCCCAACAAATTATTTCATACTTATTTTGAAACAGGCACAGGTTGTCGACATTTTCACTTAAATTCGATATTTCGAAACTGATAAAGTTTAACGTACGAAAAATCACCAATTTTGGACAATGAATGTGCACCCCTTATGGACTGCACATTCTTGGGCCTGTTACACAACTAATAAACTTTTCCGATTTATCACTCTTTGCATATTAATTTACAAAAGCTGTTTTTTCTCAATCAGAATTTTGTGCTCAACTTTTCCCACCTTTCGAACTAAAGTCAGTTTAACGTTTAAAGCTTGAACATGCTTAGGAAAGGGCTATACCCGATATTGTTTGTACCCGCCGTCCAAAACACACAGGTAATACGCATTTCTGTCCGTAGCTTAATGTCCATTTATCGAGTAATTCAAGATGTCAAATGTGATGTTGAATTCACAAACAGTCACTTCTTGGAGGTGAGGCCGTCTACTGTTGTTTTTGAAACACAGCCACTCCCTGCATCAACATTTACAATAAAACTTCTTCTTCTACATTCTTTTTCAGATGATCAGAAAGTTCCAAAAATCATTGAAATGCGAGAAAAAACAAATGCGAGAGCTGGAAGTGAATTTTGAATCAAAAACTAGAAAGTGGAAAACACCTTCCTTGTCGTGAATGCGATTCAAACCAAAGTTAACCTAGAACACAACGATCAACGTTGAATTGTGTAAAAATCGTTTTTAGCTTGAACTCGCCTTACTGAACATAAAGGAAAAGAGGCTTCTGATACCGTCATTTCCACTTCAATACCGCCAATAAACAGACTGGATAAGAAAACATGTTCAACCCTTGTTTTGTTCTTATTTATAGAGTCTCTGATAGGAAAAGACTAAATTTTGGCTAAATAAAACCATAGTGGTCGCCGTGGCGTAGTGGGTAGAGTGCGACGCTCACACGCCGAAGGGTCTAGGTTCGACTCCCAGTTCAACACCAATTTTTCTAATATTTTACGGCACCACCTCTTTCGAGCTGCTGACAACACTCAAAGAGTAATAACTGTCTAAGAAAGCTTCTCAAATTTCGCCGTTCGGAGTCGGCAACAAACTGTAGGTCCCTTCTACTTGTGAGGGAACAGTAGCGCGCACAACACGAGTAGTTGATGAGCAAGCTAGGCCATGGTCCCCCTTTGGACTGTAGCGCCAACAATTATTATTATTATTAATAAAACCATACGGCCAGTCGAAATCACAACAACCTTCATACTAAATCGACGACCCAGTGGCACAATACAGTTCAGTTCCGTTCACATACACGTTTGCAGTTTCGGTTTCACTAATTTTTGCAAATTAACAAGTCTCCGCCAATAAATATGCACGACCAGTGTTTATGTCGGTTATTGGACGCATTTGTCGTCGGACACAGCAGAAAGTGGGTCAGTATTCAATTTCAAGGGCAAATCCCACGACTGTTAGCTCCACTCGGGGCAGACGATTCAATTTCAATTCATTTAGCGACTCTTCTGAATATTCGGTTTCTTTCATCATCATCTTTCATTTCCACGGTAAGCAGGTTCTTCTTCCTTCTTTTTTTCCAAATCCCCATAAAGTGTGAAGAACTCATCATCATCTTTCATTTCCAGGGGAAGCTAATTCTTCTTCCTTTTTTTCCAAATTCCCATAAAGTGTGAAGAACTCAAAGGCAACATAACCAAAATCATTCACCTACAAAAGATTCGATCAACTAAGATTGTCATCGTGCCCTTTTCACGCGTGAACCAGTATTCAATGTCAAAAACAGTAAGCGGATAATGAACTTAAGCCCTCACATGACACGCCACAAATCGCCCGACTGGTCAAGTTTAACTCCACAGAGATCATTGACCAGAGTCACACGAAAATGTCTGCCAATCAAGTAGTTGTGGGGTAAGCGTATATAATATTTGATGAAACTCATTGAAACTGTCAAATTATCTGGCAGCACTTTATCAATTTGTTGACGCTGTTGTGTCTGCGCGCATTTAACCGTTTTGCCCCACAGCTTGCGTTCCCTCCGCTGCGGACGGAAAACCGAAAGCAATCGAAAAGGGAACGGCAAAACACAAAGCAAAGAAAGCTCTGCCTTAAATATACGAAAAACGGGTTCCATTTAACTATGAACCAGTGAACACCACCCCAACGGACGCACAGACACATTGACATAAACTTAACCGCACACTTATCAGACTGTGTCTGAGGCAAGTTTGATTAGTTCGTTAACTTTTTGCCCCGAGTCGATACATTTGGCATAGTTTCCGACATGATCACGTTCCTGGCTGATGATGGTGCGATCAAAGTTTGAAAAAATTTATCATAATACACACAGACCTCAGCATTCACTACTGCTGATGTCTAACGGTCTGTCGGTTGTGAGGAATCGCTTTCAAATTGGCCTGACGGGGCGACTGCGCGGAAAATTAGAAACGAACTTCGAACCAGGGGCGATGAGGGTGAGACTAGTTCAAGGTGAGAACTGCCGTAGACTGCCAGTCCTACTCGGCTAGATTGTGAGTGCGATTTTAATGGCTGACCTTGAAGTGTGACTACTTGTATGTACATGGTGTGTGCATGGTGTCGCGCCTTTGTCTTATGTAATCCAATGCATTGTGAGGCAGTCGCCAGAAGGGGAAGCGATTTATTTGATAGTTAACAAAGCGACTGAATGGACGCTGTTTTTTTTTTGCAAATTTTGATAACCACGCGTTACAAACGCGCAGTTTGTTTACGTTTGATAACGTGTGGGTTTTGAAGCTAGCGGCGGGATTTTCAGATGACAAGAATTTCAAAATTCGTGGAAGTAATGGATCGAGTAGCTGATAAAATAAATGAGCTAGACTATATGACACGGTGTAGCGAGGTGGGAACGGATAAAGATTACAACAAATCGGGACTAAAGGTAGTAGTAGTCAATAAACACAGTAGGCGCACTTTTTTATCCGAGGCTGTTAATTACAGTAATGGACACAATAATAAGACTAGTACGGAATTTGATGTTTTTTTTTTGTTTGCCCTGTTCTCACTGAAATAAAATTTAATATGACGTCTGTTAGCATATTTCTGTTTGTTGGTAATGGTACTTCCTTCCTAACAAAAAAGGAAATAAGAATATTTGAAGAAAATTTGTCTCTAAATGTCAAGGAACTGCCACAACGTTCGGAAAAAATAATAAGACCAGTTTAATTGGTTTTCGTTTTTTAGTGTGGATAATTGTGTCTTATATTATTTTTAAGCCAACTCACTCTGTGTGTTAAAATGAATCAAATTATTCATGAAAGCAGGCAATGGGACGCGGCGTGCATTGTTCTGCAACCGAAAAGGACTTGATCCGAAAACTTACACAGGAAGAAAAGTCGGCGGGAGATGTCCAGACTAGTGGGAAGATCAAAGACGTTTGTTTTGAATGCGCTACAGCCGCAAAAATTTCACATGCCACGAAAAAAATCGCCAAAAGATGACTTCCACATTAAGCGATTGTCAAAAAAGACCGGTTTTTGTCAGCTACAAACATCAAACGTGAACTGGATTCACCTGTTTGTTCTAGAACAGTGCGCTGGACAGGACAGGAGGCTGGAAGAACAAAATTTCTTTGGAAGAAGCTCCAAGAAGGTACCTCATTTTAGCAAAAAACATAGGAAAAGTAAAATTCAATTTGCTAAAGAACATCTCGAATGGGTAGGCTCAGAAAACGAAAAAATGGCGAAATATTCTTTGGTCGGATGAAAGAAAAATCAATTTGGTGGGATCAGATGGTAAGAGGTAGGTCTTCTTCTTCTTGTGGCACTACTGTCAGCCGCAGTACACGCCTCGCTAGGAATGCCCACCAATTCACTTTCAAGCCCTCTTTCGGACGTACAGTCAAATTAAGAGACTCGTTCTTTAGCCGCATTACACGAATCTGGCATGCTCTTCCCAGCTCGATTTTTCCTCCTACTTACAATCAACAGGCATTTAAAACCGATGTGCATTGGTACCTCCTCTCCCTCTCTTCCTCTATACTTTCGGACCGTGTTGTGACTTGATTCGGTCACTTAAAAGTACTTGCAACCCCTTTTGCACGCGTGATTTATAAAAAAAAAGTCCGGGATGTACCTGTGCCTCAACCAACATTTCTCTCCAGCCAGCACGATCTTTCGCCAGCTGTCTCCAGTTGCGCACTCCAAGTTGGTTGAGGTCCTTCTCCACTTGTGTGCGCCACCCTAGCCTAGGCCGTCCTCTCTTGGGTTGTCCCAATGGTACGGATTCAAAGACTTCTCGGGACGGAGCAGTGGGGTCCATACGCTCTACATGGCTTAGACGTCTTTAACGTTGTATCCGTAGCTGCTTGACCAGACGCATGTCAATGTACAGCCCATAGAATTCGTCGTTATGCTGGGGTCGACAACAGTTGATCCGTCCTTATCCGAGGCATATCGGTTTTTCTGAACTAAAGGCTTTTTACGTGATGAGGAAGTTAACTTTTCGCACAATCCACAGGCTGGTAGGCCAGGGCGATTATTTTAGCCCTTAGGCAGAGGGGTTCGCTGCATACATTGGTTCATCATGCAACGGGTGTTGTGATGGCTGTCCAGGGGGCGCCTCGAGGAGGCTTTATGTCAACGTGACCTGTGCACTAACGAGGATAATGTTGGCAACTCGCCTTGTTGAGCGCAATCAACAGTGTTACCTCGCGTGAACAGGCCCATGTCCCCCAAGAAGTGGGTCAGGCGTCCGAATAATGCAGTACACAAGCAAAACCGTAAAACATGGAGGGGGAATGTTATGGTTTGGGGATGCTTTTTTTTGGTGTGGTTTTGGTCCATTATATTGGATAAGGGATACAATGGAGTAGCACTTGTGCACCTTAATATTGGAAGACGTGATGCTCCCGTATAGTAATAATAATTGTTGGCGCCACAGTCCACAGGAGGACCAGGACCTAGCTTGCTCATCAACTACTAGTAGTAGAAGGGACCTACAGTTTTTTGCCGATTCCGAACGGCGAAGGGACCAGGGCATAGCTTGCTCATCAACTACTAGTGTTGTTCGGGCTACTGTTCTCTCACGAGTAGAAGGGACCTACAGTTTTTTGCCGACTCCGAACGGCGAAGGGACCAGGGCCTAGCTTTCTCATCAACTACTAGTGTTATGCGCGCTACTGTTCTCTCATGAGTAGAAGGGACCTACAGTTTTTTGCCGACTCCGAACGGCAAAATTTGAGAATCTTTTTTAGACAGTTATTACTCTTTGAGTGTTGTCAGCAGCTTGAAAGAGGTGGTGCCGTGAAATATTAGAAAAATTGGTGTTGAACTGGGAGTCGAACCTAGACCTTTCGGCGTGTGAGCGTCACACTCTACCCACTACGCCACGGCTCCTGTATGCTGAGTGGGAAATGCCACAGCAATGGCAGTTTATGCACGATAACGACCCGGAGCATACGGCGGGTAAAGTAAAAAGTGGTGGAAAGAGCATAATGTCGATCCTCTGACCTGGCCCTCCCAATCTCCAGACCTTAACCCCCTGGAGAAATTGTAGGGAATCGTGAAAAAGTCATTTGGAGCTAAAAAAGCAAAAAATAAAGAACAGTTGTGGAGCAGAATCCAATCACACTTGTCGCAGACTGGTCAAATCAAAGCCCCGCAGAGTGCGCACTGCAATAAAAAACAAAGGATACTAAATACTAAAACAAGTTGAAGAACAGTACATTAACCATGAATTTTGCTAAATTTTTTATGGAGGCCTTATTGTTTTGTCTCCTTCTCAAAGTGTCAATACTTTTTATAGAAAAAATATTTTTTGTTATAACCAATTTTCCAATTTTTTATGATTTATTTTTATTTTCCCTTTATTAAAACAATAATATAATAAAAAATGATTAAAGGTACAAAATGCTTAAGTGGTTCTATTGTTTTGTCCGTAACTGTATTGCTGCTAAAAGGGTTTCACTTGCAAAAAGACGTTTCAACTGAAGTATAAATACAGTACATTCTCGATTTACGCAACTAATAAAAATAAGTGAAGTTGCAATGAGCGAGTTTGTTGCAATAATCACGTTTGTATTTTTTAATTAATAAAGCTCTATCTTAGTCTTAGTTCTGTTACCTCAGAATCAAATGTCGAGTGAAACCATTGTTCAAAGAATTCTAATGACATCCAAACATTTCCAGTTGCCTGATACACAACATATGTTAACAATTTTAAAATATCGTTGGTTTGCAGATTTACCGTTTACGAAAAGCTTAATTTTGTGTAGACCAGATGCATTGGTGCAGGAAAAAAACGTGATTCCTTATTTACTTATCCTTCGAAGCTGGCGATTAAATCTTCAGGATTTTTGTTGATCATATACAGCTCTGTGCAAAAAAATAGCACCACGTTGAGGTCTGCACTTTGGATGCTAATTACTTTTCTCCATGCTCATGTAAAGACACGATATATATTGTAGGACATCTGTTGGGTATCAGTATCGGTAGATTAATCCAGGCTCGTCAGCATTATAAGTTTAATGAGGAGTCAAGTCGAGCTCTTTGACTTGTTCTTTCTATTTAATTATTATCTATTTAATATATTCAAAACTCCTGTTTGTTTGACAGCTTTTCTTTGCAAATTTTCAAAACGCAAATTCCGTGTGTCTTTTTAAAATTCCCAATGCAATGAGGAAACCTTCGTCTTGAGGACCTCGTTGGAAATTGGCACATTTTGATGTTTTTGTTTTAGGAGCATCTTGTACAGTACATTTTTCGTATTCTATTCCGCCAGCCACTTGTACAGTACATTTTTCGTATTCTAGTATCCACCAGCCTTTAAAATTATCCTCTTTCTAGGTCCAGCTGTTCCCAAATCGGACAAACTTTCTTATATCGCCCTTTTTTCATTTCATTCTGTCAAGTAGATTCATGCACATTCTACTTAGGGTAGAGAAGCTCCTTTCTTATTTTTTTCTAAAATTTCATTTTTATTTTTAATTAATAATTTTTGACTTTTTTTAATGACACCAATTTTTAAAACTCAAAAGCCACTGATCAGTGCAATGAATTCATTAAATTAACAAACATGCATGTAAAACAAAATATGCATGAGTAAAAGAACAAAAGTTGCACTTGTCGAGTAACTTTTTTTTAAAATTGCGATTACCGAGTGAACAAGGTGGTAAATGCAGTTGTTGCAAAAACCGAGGAGTTGCCTAAATCAAGAGTTGCGTTAATCGAGAATGTACTGTATAAGCTTGTCAAATACCTCCCATCCGACTTTTTGTCTTTTGAATTTTCCGGCTATGTACAATGCGCTACAGAGCTCGTATCTGGCAACACTCTACATCATTTGAAAGGTCTTGACATAACCTACAAAATGACGCTATGCATGATTAAGTTGGATATTGCGTTCAACAGTTATAGATGTGTAAACGTTGAGTTCACTAACGCCGAAATTCTCGTTATTTGAAAGTTTTCCTTCGTTAAAGGCAAATCCGCTAGAGAAACGTTCTGTGAGATTAATGGTGTTTTGGGGGATGGTACTCTATCACTTCGAGTCGCGGATGAATGGTTTCGGCGATTCAAAGCCGGTGAAACGACACCATGGATAAGCCAGCCGGTGGAAGACCTGTGACGACGACTACCGATCGAATCATAGAAATCATCGAGTAAGACCGGCATGTGGCATCTCGTGACATCGCCCAGGAGATGGGAGTTAGTCACCAAACCATTTTAAACCATCTGCAGGAGGCTGGATACAGAAAAAAGCTTGATGTTTGAGTGCCGCATGATTTGATGCAAAAAAAAAACCTTCTGGACTGAATCAACGCCTGCGATATGCTGCTGAAACGGAACGAACTCGACTCATTTTTGAAACAGATGGTGAGTGGCGTCGAAAAATGGATCACATACGACAATATCAAGCGTGGTTAAAGGCCGGTGAATTTTCCCAAACAGTGGCCAAGCCGGGATTGACGGACAGAAAGGTTTTGCTGTGTGTTTGGTGGGATTGGAAGGAAATCATCCACTATGAACTGCTCCCATATGGCCAGACGCTTAATTCTACCATCTATTGCGAACAACTGGACCGCCGGAAGCAGGCGATGGACCAGAAGCATCCAGAATTGACCAACAGAAAGGGTGTAGTGTTCCACCAGGACAACGCCAGAACACACACTTCGTTGATAACTCGTCAGAAGTTACAGGAGCTCGGAGGTTTAATCGCATCCACCATATAGCCCGGACATAGCGCCAAGTGATTACCACCTGTTCCTGTCCATGGGGAACGTCCATGGAGCTGTGAAGTTCAACTCAAAAGAGGCTTGTGAAAAGTGGCTGTCCGAGTTCTTCGCAAATAAGGAGGAGGGCTTCTACGAAGGGGGTATCATGAAGCTGCCGTCTAGATGGAACAGATTATCGAACAAAACGGAGCATATTTGAATTAAATTCGATAACTGTAACATTTTTTATGAAGCTTTAATGAAGATCAAAAAGGCAGAAGACAGTTATTTGACAGCCTTATAATTAACATTCTTCTTACGCATGTTTTTTTTTTTCAAATTTGACATAAATTTGACATAAATACGAATGGGCGTTCCTTTTCTTGTTGATTTTATAAATAATTATTAAGCTTTAAGAACTGTCTGTTTATTTCATATACTTTTTGTGACAACAAAATGCTTACCCTGCTCATAACCAATAAACGTAGTTCAATAATCTAAGATCGGAAAGACCATCGATGATATTAAACTCTTCCCATCCATCACAGCACTATTCTGAGGCAGAAAATAAAATGAAAGCAAGGAAAATGGAATATCTTTGCCAAAATCGAGGTAGAAATACGCTATGCTTAAAATATCCTCAGCTTAACCGAACGTAGTTCGAGGTTTCTTTGGGAAATGACATAAACTCTACGTCAATGCGGACGTCAAGCCACACGCCATCTATCCTCCATGCCATCAGCGACACTCTTTCGCCAAATTTATAGCCATCGCATATGTTAAAAAATCAAATAAAAAACTTTACGATAATCATTCGAACATAAACGACATCTGCCTAATGACAACGCGAATAAGCTGATGCTGCAGCAGCGCCTTTATCCACTCACAGCTGACTAAGGTCAATGTTTCCCCAGACACGATAAAACCGCATATCTGCCTAATTTAACACCGCTATTATCGTTCACCTTAAATCACTCGAAATCAAATTAACGCACGTCCAAAATGATTCCAACAGAAATAGAAACAAAACAATAAAAAAAAAAGAAAAGATTTCGCCTAAGGGATGGCGGGCGGAATAAAACCAAAACAACAAAATGTTTACAAACAAACGCCGAACTCGAACACCTTCGCCAGACGTCTCAACAGCCACTCGACAAAAAGAAAAAATATGGCGCAAGCGTACGCAAACCCCACGAGACACTCATGGACTAACGTATATTTTCACTTAATAATTTATGCGTGTGTTTACCAAATTTCACTAGTTTTCCTCTACGTTTCGGCTGCGAGTCTAATGGGGTGACTTACGTCATTCGGCGCTCTTTCTGGGAAACAACTGCTTATCCAAACAAAGAAGTGCGTCGAAAGTGGAGCCCGTCGTCGCCCCGCCAAAACACAGTTCGCCGAAGTGAAAGAGGCCAAAATAGAACAAGCTTCGCAACGTTTACACCAATCACAAAACATTGTTTATCTTGTTTCCTTTTGCTTTTTCTTCTGCTTTATGGTTTTCTTTTGTTTTTTGTGCTCATTTTCCGGCGGTTCGTTTTCTCCGTGGAGTTTGTTGTTTTGGAACGTCTGCCATGAGTGGATGTGTTCCAAACTTTTTGCGGACGGCTGCGATTGACGGATGTTTGTGTTGAAGTTTCAATCAGCTGTGGGGGAACCAACTCTAAACACCCGATCAGATGTTTGTTTGACGGGTATGTGACGTGGTTCGTTTGGAGTGCGACTTTTGTTTAGAGAAGCGTCTTGTCTAAGGGCCGGAAAAAATGAAGATTAATTGAAATAGGAAGGAAAGCAGCAGCTTATTGCGGATATCAGCACCCTTTGATGTGCTCGAAGACTTTTCTTGGAAATACAAAATTCTGTGCCTCGAATATTAAAGGTAGTGTAGATGAGAGTGACATCACTCAGCTGTTGAAGTAATGAGTGAGGGGCTTTTGTAAACGGTGCTAAAGTTCGAACTGATAGCACTTAGCGTCTGCCGCAAGCGTATTGAATCTCTGGAGAATCTTATAAAGCACACTTATAAACCACATTTTTCTTATTCATGCTCCCGCTCTCAAAAAAAGAGCACTTGCAGCTTTAGTACTTTTACCGACCCGTAAGCTGACGCAATGACGCCCCACTTCGACCGCACTTGACAGTTTGCGTGCGAAGTTTTGTTTTGGTTTTTAAATAAGCGAGTCAATTTTATTTTGAGAGTTGGAAACTTAGAGACCATTTTTGAAAAGTTAATCATGTGACTGACCAACGCAGCCATAAGCCAAGGACTTTTTTTTGTTAGTGTGTAGGTCGTCTCTAATGATGTTGTTGGTATCGATTTGTTGTTTGTTGTGGTCGTCGTAGCGTTGTGGGTAGAGTGCTCACACGCCGAAGGGTCTAGCTTCGCCTTCAAGATCAACACCAATTTTTCGAATTTTTCACGGCACCACTACTGCTACTGACAACACTCAAAGAGTAATAACTGTCTAAGAAAGCTTCTTAAATTTCGCCGTTCGGAGTCGACAAAAAACTGTAGGTCCCTTCTACTCGTGAGAGAATAGTGTCGCGCACAACACGAGTAGTTGATGAGCAAGCTAGGCCCTGGTCCCCCCGTGGACTGTCGTTTTGAAGTATACAACATACATATTAATGTCAGACTTTTATCCTATACGTTTTCTTAACCCGATTTGCACAAATAAATTGCACTTGCAGTGTTCATTCACCTTTAGTTACTTTTCCTCAAAACAACTATACCAAGCCCCAAAGTCAATTTCCATACCATGAGAGTATTCAAAACAAAACCTTCGCTAGCTAATTACCGTCAAATGCATTCATTGTTAAAGTTTGTATACGCAGTGCTTACACTCTGCTTTAACATTCCCAACGTTGCCGTCTCGTCCACTCAGTGTATGCATGGCATAACGCTTAGTCAAATAAAACGTTAGCTCTTTGTCCACATTCGGCCCGTTATTTGCAATCCCGTCTCATCGAATATTTAACTCCCCAGTGGCACAAAAGATAAAGCGAACCTCGAATTCAATTCCAATTCCACATCGCCGAGCACAGTTATCGCAACCGTCACTAAGTTCGCGGCAAGCATGTGCGCATTGTGCTTCAGAATTTTTGCATGAAACTCTCCAGCCGGGGGTACAGAAAAACAAACGTTAGACAATTGTACTCGCACTACAGTCGCGCAGACCATTGTGGTCTCCTACGGTCGATCAATGTATTCCAAGGATGAGATTTGTTTGATTTTCAGCACACTTCGGCGACATTTATGCAGCTCACAGCTATCAGTTGTTGGCTTTCGAATTTCGTCCGTCGGTGCACAAGGTTCCACGTGGTTACAGTGTGTGCCAATTATTATTTACTGCCAGTCGCAGGCTTCAGCGGCGATGGTTTGCCACAGGTGTGACTGTAATTTTAACGCCAAGACTCTATGCGTGTTTGCCAATAGTGTGTGAATACAGCGGATGTGAACTTTAAGTGCTGATCATTGGAAGTGGCGTTGCATCTGGTGTGAGCGGTTAGTTGCACTCGCAGACAACACTTATGGTGAAGAGATTTTCAGCTAATTGGACTTGTCAAAGTGATAGCGACAAATGCTGGTGCTGCTATTGTCTCAAGTGGTTGTTCGATGAGGTCAGTTATATTAATGGAAGATCTTGTTCGTATTTAATGCCTAATCGAAATTTTGCTATCGGGAGATTCGAAACTGTGTGGTCGAAAAAGGACAGTTGAGAATGACCACTCGAGATAGAAAAATGTGTGTGACACGCAATCAGAGAATGGTTAGACAAGTTACTTGGAACTCGGTTAGAATAGGTTGTTATCTGGCGTACCGGTCACAAATTGTTCTGGCGTTTCCTCTTCAATAACAATTATCGCGAATTGGATTAACAAGCTTTAACTTCGTCACAGAGGTACTCGAAAATGGCTATCACGGAGGAAGCTGGCAGAAAGAATATTCGAGGTTCATGGGACACCTAGGAGGAGGAAGTTGGCAGGAAGCCTATTCGAGGTTCACGGGACACCTAGGAGGAGGAAGTTGGCAGAAAGCCTATTCGAGGTTCACGGGATACCTAGGAGGAGGAAGTTGGCAGAAAGCCTTTTCGAGGTTCACGGGACACCTAGGAGGAGGAAGTTGGCAGGAAGCCTATTCGAGGTTCACGGGACACCTAGGAGGAGGAAGTTGGCAGAAAGCCTTTTCGAGGTTCACGGGACACCCAGGAGGAGGAAATTGGCAGAAAGCCTATTCAAGGTTCACGGGACACCTAGGAGGAGGAAGTTGGCAGGAAGCCTATTCGAGGTTCACGGGACACCTAGGAGGAGGAAGTTGGCAGAAAGCCTTTTCGAGGTTAACGGGCCACCTAGGAGGAGGAAGGTGGCAGAAAGCCTTTTCGAGGTTCACGGGACACCTAGGAGGAGGAAGTTGGCAGAAAGCCTATTCGAGGTTCACGGGGCACCTAGGAGGAGGAAGTTGGAAGAAAGCCTTTTCGAGGATCACGGGACACCTAGGAGGAGGAAGTTGGAAGAAAGCCTTTTCGAGGTTCACGGGACACCTACGAGGAGGAAGTTGGAAGAAAGCCTTTTCGAGGTTCACGGGCCACCTAGGAGGAGGAAGTTGGCAGAAAGCCTATTCGAGGTTCACGGGACACCTAGGCAGTAGGTATCTCAAAGTACGGCGTGGGTTATATTCTGCAGAAAACATTGTGCATGAGAATACTGTTTTATCGAAGGGGACATCGATCGCAAATGTTAGACCAATTGAGAACACGGCTTGATGTTGCTTTAGCATGGCAAGAAGGAGCTTCGTTTCATTATGGTTGATAAAAAAGGAATCCAGTGGTAAAAGAAAAAATTAGAAAACTGACATTGCCCTCCGAAAATGTCCCGTAGCAGACCTAAGACCATCTTATAGGACAAAAATATGACCGTCGTTTTACTCTGGGTTTTACTAGGAGTAATCTACATTGACGTGGCCGCCGTGGAGTAGCAGATAGAGTGCGACGCTCACACGCCGAAGGGTTTAGGTTCGATACCCGACTGAACACATCGAATTTTTCACGGCACCACCTCTTTCGAGCTGCTGACAACATTCAAAGAGTAATAACTGTCTAAGAAAGCTTCTCAAACTTCGCCATTTGGAGTTGACAAAAACCTGTAGGTCCCTTCTACTCGTGAGAGAATAGTAGCGCGCACAACTCAAGCAGTCGATGAGTAAGGTAGGCCTTGGTACCGCTGTGGACTGCTGCGCTAACAATTATTACTATAATCCACAATAACCTAAAGAAGCGAACACCGACCACAGGGCGCACACCCACGATGGTTGCCTTTTATTTTTCGGGATTGTGCAACCTTAGTGTTGCCATTTGGTAACTGCCAGCTCTATCGTAAAGTTTGACAGTTTTGAGGTTGTACGTACTCAGAACGTATTGGCAACAGACTGGTCATTGATGGTGTGTGCCGATTGAATTGGGGTTGTGTCATATACTGGAAGCATGTGAGCGCTATTTGTGCTGTTTACAGTAACTGAAAAGATTCATCTCGTCCAAAAAATGGAATTAAGTCGTGAAGATTTTCGTGCGATTATTTTTAACAACTTTCGACGTGGATTAACTCAACAACAGTGCATCGATGAACTTAATTCAATTTTTGGCGATGAATCCCCATCAAGGACCAGTGTTTATCGATGGTATGGTGAATTCAACCGAGGTCGAAGTTCACTCCAAGTCGAATTTCGTGAAGGTCGTCCGAAGTCAGTTGTTGTTCCGGAAATCATTGATGCTGTGCGCCAACTGATATTGCAAGACCGTCATGTGGCCTATCGTGAGATTGAGACAACCTTAGGCATTAGTGGGACCAGCATACATTCAACATTGGATGAACATTTGACCGTCAGAAAAATTTGTTCGCGTTGGGTCCCCCACAATTTGCCAATCGCTCAAAAAACGGCTCGTGTCGATTGGTCGAAAGAAATGCTCCAAAAATACGATCGCGGTGCTTCGAAACACGTCTATGACATCGTGATAGGTGATGGACGGTGGATTTACGCGTATGAGCCCGAAAGTAAATAGCAGTCGACTGTACGGGTGATTCAAATTGAGCCAAATCCAACAAAAGTTGCTCGCGCACGAAGCACTTCCAAGCAAATGGTCGCCTGTTTAATCGGAAAAACTGGATATGTCGCAACCGTACCACTAGAACAACGCAGAACAGTCAATTCTGAGTGGTACACAATCCAGTTGTCTTCCAAGAAATCAGGGAAAACCAACCGCCGAAGACGGATCACTCTTCACCACTACAATGCGAGCTCTCACAATGCAAGATTTGGAAAAGCGTCGTTTTTTCTTTACTTTCTGGTAACGTTTGACGACTTAAACAAAAATTCTATGTAAGCTTGGAATTGCTTTATTACATTAACAAGTCAAAGAAGAGTCAACAGCATTTTTGGATGAAATGTTTGTTCACGTATAAAAATTTGAGTTTAAAGGACGTCAGTTTGTGAAAAACTTTCCAAAGAGGAAAAAAAATAAGAGAACAAAAAAAAAAAAAAAAAAAAAAACGCATACAGCATTGACTATTGACAGCTATAGCATTTGCTTAAGGATTGCGATGAGCTCTGTCATCGTACATGGAAATCATGACAGCCTTGAGAGAAGTTATTGGCGGTAGCGCATTCGAAAAAAACAAAACAGGGGATTGATGTCTGAGATGTTCAACCAAATTAGATATTGAACCAAAAATACCAATCTACCCCGTCTATCACCGCCCACTAGTGCGCCTCCATCAGACGAACATGTCAAAACTGTTTGAAAATAAATTTGCTAAACGCCTCGCCAAACACGTTCTACCCCTCCCGTTCAACATTTGGCAACAATACGAAATTCCACAACCAATTGCGCACAGCCGCACGCAGTTCACAGCCAATGGAAGCATTCATACAATTTGTTGTGTAACTCACAGCGGACGCGCGATCTTTCAGGTTTTATGTCCATTACCAGCTGACCTGTAACAGGCAACTAGCGGTGACGCCCACTCACCCGAGACGCAACCTCAGTCGTTTCAGTTGACATAGTTTTTCTTAACCTTTCCGTAGCCTCGAAGGTCAGTAAAACACGTTCAGAGAAAATCAGCCACAGCAAGGGAGGCAAGTGACGAATCCCGCGGCGAGAAGTGAAAACAATGCACAAGTGCTGATTCAACTTGACGTTCAGCTAATTGCGAGTGATTAATTTGAATCTTGTTTCAGACAAGCTGCAAAGGCTATTCACTTGAGCGGGCATGGCTCGGAAACCAGTTTCCTTACAAAGGTAATCCATGTTCTGCGACCGCATGCAATATTTAAGTGGTTCGCACGCTTGTGTCAACGGACGTGGGGGCAATGTCAGAGCTGGGCTTGGGGAACAAGAAAACCGAGTCTCGATAACAGTTTCGTAAGGGTTTGCAAAGTGCGAAGCAAACACTTCTTGGGATCGGCTAGCATTTGACTGAAATGTCAGGTGATGGAGGGTTAGTGGAAATGTCAAATCAATTTGTTGGCTGATTGGATGCAGCTGGTGACTGTGGATTATTGGTGGCTTATGACATTTCTGGCGGTTTTCACGTGTGTGGAAATCTTTTCACCGCAGCCCGTCAAAAGATTTTCACTTACCCGATAAAGTGCATTTTGTGAGATTTTCAACTACCCGGCTAAGTGAAAATCACAAAACCTCACTTAGCCGGCTAAGTGAAAACCGTAAAAATTCACTTTGTCGGGTAAGTGAAAATTGCAAAAATTAATTTTGCCGGGTAAGTGAAAACCGTAAAAATTCACTTTGTCGGGTAAGTGAAAATTGCAAAAATTCCTTAGCCGGGTAAGTGAAAATCGCAAAAATTCACTTTGCCGGCTAAGGAATTTTTGTGATTTTCACTAATCCGGCTAAGTTAATTTTTGCGATTTTCACTTACCCGGCAACGTGCATTTTTAGCGATTTTCACTTACCCGTAAAGATTGTCTAGATAGTTAAGAAGAAGTTTAATACATTTAAACTACAGTGAATTCTTCGTGTCGGATTTCGAGTTCCATATCGATCAAGAAGGGCTGCAAAGGTTGATTTGTGCTATGGCTTCCAAATGTCTAACCTTCGGTCAATCAAATGGATTTGTAAATTTTATATCTTGTGCAGAAAATTGGACTTCCAAATGAGCTTTTTTTTTATTTTTACATTCCTAGATTTCAACGGATTATCTCCTTTCAAAGTGTTCGTCGTAGCGTAGAGGGTAGAGTGCGACGCTCACACGCTCACACGCTCACACGCTAGGGTCTACATTCGATTCCCAGCTCAACACCAATTTTTCAAATTTTTCACGGCACCACCTCTTTCGAGCTGCTGACAACACTCAAAGAGTAATAACTGTCTAAGAAAGCTTCTCAAATTTCGCCGTTCGGAGTCGGCAAAAAACTTTGGATTCCTTCTACTCATGAGAGATCAGTAGCGCGGACAACACGAGTAGCTGATAAGCAAGCCAATCCTTGGTCCCCCTTAGACTGTAGCGCCAACAATGATTTTTATCTGCTTTCGAAGCAAGCTTAAGGTGAAAAACATCTGGCATCATTACAAGACCTTTTAATAAATTTTTCTACACACCATTTACCCGCAGTCCCATAAAATCATACTCGTTACCTTTTCTGACAGTATACCCTTAATGCGGCTTAAGTCACATTTTCCACGTCATTTCTAAGAAAAGTCGCAGTCAATCAAAATGTTATTTATATCACACAATTCGCTTTCTACGTAATGACAACTTGACCTTAAATTTCGCACGTCAATGACATCCAGTCCAAGCACCCTCGAACGTACATACTTGAAACCCTGATTTGGAGACAGGGCTACGGCGCGCGCTTCGCAGCCATAATACGCCTCCCCATCCAGTTAATAAAATATAAGATCCAGCATTCCACGCTATCATCCCATCGTCGTTATGTCTTCATCCCCACGTGGCTGTGGTGACATTGATTTTCTCATTCCACCCTTTTCGGCGGTCACAGCGAGAAAAAATCCCGGAACTCGAGAGTGCTACAACAACTTTGCCCTTGGAAAATGTTTCAATGTCATTGTTCGTGTACCCCTGCCTAGACGGCATCTCGCCACCACATTCCTTCCCACCCCCAGTCCTTTTCCTTCTCTTTCTCTCTTTCATTCACTTTTGCTTAAGCCGCCTGCTCTTTGAAATTCATTCGAGGCAGACAACAACACCGCCATCCCTTGTCTGAGGAGATATAAAAACAAGATCTAGAAGAGAATGAAGTTTTGCAGATTAAAGCACTTCTCAGCGATGGCTAATTGCAATCAAGGTAGCATGCGGCCAGATTTAGGAAAGTTGTCCATTAGCTGTAATTGTCGGTGGACAGGAAAACTTAAATTTCGACACAAGTGAAAGTGTCATTGGCATGGGATGTGCAGAAGATGTGTGTAGTCCTTCTCTTTCCACTTCCGGCTTTGACGCTTTACTCAGGGAGCAAAGTCGGTTTTGTGTGAACTAGTGTATGCGTGATGCCATCAGATAATATACAGAATTTAGATCAGATAGAGAAGACAATTGACTTGGCCCATGCTTTCATCTGGTCAATTGTTCTTTATGTTGGCATTTATTTCAAAAATAGTCGTTTGGATGTTATTTTTTTAATTTTGAGGAGGTACAGATTCTGATAAGAGTTTTGACTCCGTCCATGGTACTCACTTTGTAGCTCGTGCGGAAATATAAAACTTACATACCTGAAAGAAAGAAACAGAGAAAATGATTGGAATTAGTACAAGAAATTACCACAGCGGGTGTTATTCAATTAATGACAAAATAATTTAATGCAGAACGTCAAACCAAAAAGAATCCTAGATTTTGCACCGGCATCTGCGGACAGACCCTCTTCGCATGTGGCGAATGTTGTATTCTCGATGCTACTAAATTCTTACACTCATTCAAATAGAAAAACAATAAAAATGTCTACATTTGACCACCGCTTCCGTGTTCGAAAGTCTGTCTGTTTGTTTCAGTTAATTATACGAAGGGCGTTCAATATATTTTTGGCATCGGGTGAAGCTGTGGTTACAGAACAGAAAATGAAATGTTTGCACTGCGAAAAGTATGCGGAATAGAATATGTACATACTTTCTTGTTTATTAAATGTTTATTCCTTTTTACTAGTAAAAAGGAGTAAAATATTTCCCCTCCCTTCGAATTTCTGCCGAAGAAAAATCTGTGTGCAGCAGATGACGTGAAAATAAGAAAACTTCTGACATTTCATACTGATAGCGCTTACATTTAACTCTGCGAATTGCTACGAAAAGTCATTTCACAAGTTTCGGCACAGTTACTCTCTCCAATAGAGATTTTTACCCAAACTACTCAACTACGAATTTCTGTGCACAAATGAATTGGAACAGCTCTAATATATCATCCACTGGTTACGTTTTTTTTTCACTCTATACCAAATGAACTGGAATATTCAAAAATCTGTATTTCTGATGCACGCTCTAGTTTTCATCCCAAAGGCTCCAAGACGATGCCGATGAAGAATCCTTGATTACTGCGAATTATTTGCGAAATGAATTCAATTGTTCATAAAATCTTATGTATGAATATGGCGTTGTGGAGCGATTTGTTGATCCCCTTCTGGGTTAAAAGGGTTTTCAGAAGTGAAACGGTTAAGGCGATTCTTTTGAAACGTACTCCAAGTGAAAATCGCTTTACTGTAATATGATCTTGAAGGCTCAACAACAGGCTTTCATTGAAATCTCGATTGAGACAAGCTGATGTTTACCTTTGGCAATGTTGATATTAGCAGTGACAACAAGCCCGCGATATGTTAACGAGTGCGATATGTACCAAAACTTACACAATGTCCATCTAAGAATATACCTTTCAAAAATTATTTCTGCTTAATTGAAAATTAAAACTGTTTTGCTAGACATTCATCTTTGATGAAAGTTTTCAATATGCTTGGAGTAGATTGAAAAACGCTTTGATCGTTCGTAAAACGTAATTAACAGTTTAATTGAGTTCTATTATCTGCTAATACAGGAAACTATGCAAGATTTGAGACAAAGTCTTGATTCGCTAACTGCAAATGCGGATATTATTGTACCCAGAGGCACGTCATCTGATCCGACAGTAAAGAAGTTTTTTTTTTTCAATCGGCAACCCCCTAAATGTTCAATCGCATCAAAAGTACCAATTATTATGTAACTTACAAAAGATGTTCCGCCACGTTGTTAAAAAAAAAACAATTTTATTAAAAAGAAATAACTTTACAACTGTTCCCTCCAGCTTAATCACTCAAAAACAAAACTCAGTGGGATTCATCCACTCCCTTATATATATTGGCTATTCTGCAGTTTCAGCGTACCGGGTCACTGTGGGACCGCGGAAACTGTAAGCTTTTTCATGTGCGCGTGTAGCTGTAACTTGAGATGCACTCCGCCGGAAAATGAAATGAAAATTAGAATAAACAGAATGCGAACATAATGCAGGTGATTGCACCCGTGCATTATGTGGAAAAGATAGATTGGCGCGATAAGGAATGTTTAGGGTATGTAACCTATATAAATGATAAATTTCACTTTCATCAGTTTAATAATATAAAATTCGAAAGATACAACTGAAACTTGTAGCCTGTCATCATTAACTATGATGAAAAGTAATTTTAGCAAGTAAATTTTAAATTCCGCAATTTTGTCCTAAGTTGTATATATATGTTAAGTGACTCGGGATTTTGAAAATAAAATAAGTCAACCTCTGTAGAGCGTAGATCAAAGACGATATTAATTTTCTGGTAATTTTTTTTCTAAATTACCACTTCGCTTTAACGATTTTCTAAATTTGTCAGTGTCTGAGGCGTATGAATTCATAAAAATTAAAAATCTGTAAGAAATATACGCCCTTGCCCAGTTCATTCGAAGATCGCTGTGAGATGTGAGCCTCAAGGAAATAAAAATTTAGATAAATATATATACCGGTATGAAGTGAGCGTCAAGATACAAATGTCTCGATAGGGAACATTTGTTGTGAACGAGCCCTTATTTTTTTTTTTGTTTGTTTGCTATGACATCTGTAAAAAATATTTAGCTTACATCAAGTCATTGAACTCATCAAGGAAGGACACACAACATCGACGTCTCGGACGGAGCGTCACACTAGGCAGCAGAAATTTTGAGGTAGTCAAGGACTTCGTCTCGGCTGGGTTAGGCCCAGATCCACCCCGGACTGTAGCGCCACAAGAAGAAGAAGAAGTCATTGAACAGGCAACATCATATTTTTTCATCTTGTTAAAAATGTCGAATTTTGTACCAGAAAGTGATGATTTTGTTTTTATTTGAAGAAAAGTGCTGCAGAGTCGCATCGAATGCTTGTCGAGGCATATGGTGATCATGCTCTATCAGAAGCAACATGCAAAAGATGGTTTAACGGTTCAGAAATAAAGATTTTGATGTAAGAAATGAAGAACGTGGAAGACCATCAAAAAAGTTTGAAGACGCCGAATTGCAAACGATATTGGATGGAGATGACACTTTGAGTCAAAATTAAATGGCAGCAATGTTAAATGCTGCACAACAAACAATTTCTGACCGTTTAAAAGCTATGGGAAAGATCCAAAAGTCTGGAAAATGGGTGCCACGTGAATTGAATGAAAGACAGATGGAAAACCGAAAAAAACACTTGCGAAATTTTGCTTCAAAGCACGAAAGAAAATCGGTTTTGCATCGGATTGTTACTGGCGATGAAAAATGAATTTGTTTTAAGAATCCTAAACGGAAAAATTCATGGGTAAATCTGGGACAACCGTCAACATCGACTGCAAAAACAGATCGATTCGGCAAGAAGACAATGCTGTGTGTTTGGTGGGACCAGAAAGGTGTGCTGTACCATGGGCTCCTAGCACCTGGTGAAACAGTTAATACTGATTGCTACCGACAATAAATGATCAATTTGAACCATGCATTGATCGAGAAACGACCAGAATGGGCCAAAAGACACGGCAAGGTAATTTTGCTACATGACAATGCACCTGAACACAAAGCAAAACCGGCTCAGGATAAAATCAAAACACTTGGCTGGAAGCAGCTATCCCATCCGCCGTATTCACCAGACTTGGCTCCTTCCGACTACCATTTGTTTTCATCGATGGGACACGCATTGGCTGAGCAGCCCTTTGATTCCTACGAGGAGGTCGAAAATTGGGTGTCTTATTGGTTTACTTTAAAAGACGAACAGTTTGCCAGAAAGGTGCTCAAAATGTGTAGAAAACAATGACCAATAAAAAAAAATAGTGCATACCGGTATGCACTACTATTTTAGTGCATTCATGTAAAATTTCATATAAATGTGAGTATTAATTCGCGTTTTATCTCTAGTTAAACAGAATCATAATGGCAACTGAGACGATGATGGTGAAAATTGTGCATCGCGCTGTAATTAAATTTCTCATTTAGCAAGGAAAAAGTCAAAAAACTATTCATGAAGAGATGGTAACTGTTTACCAGGGTACCTTCATTATCAATTGTGCCAAAGTGGTTAAGTGAGTTCAAGAGAGGCAGAGAGAGCATTGAAGACGAACCCCGCTCCGACGTCCCGACTACTGCCTGTACGGGAGAAAGCATCAAAGTAGTCGAAAAACTTGTTCTTGAGGATGCCCGAATAAAGGTGAAAATGATGGCAGAAATCACTAAGGTTTCAATTGGTACCATGCACACCATTCTTCATGGCCATCTTAACCTTTCAAAGGTTAGTGCATGGTGGGTGCCACGAATGCTCACAGCTCCTCAGAAAAAAGTAAGTATTGTATGCTTTGAAAAGCTTTTGGAGATGTCTAGTGGGAACTCGGACGGTGTTATGGATCGAATTGTTACTGGGGACGAAACATGGGTTCACCACTATGACCCTGAAAGCAAACCAAAGTCCATGCAGTGGCATAAAAGAGGAACAGACCCCCCGAAGAAGTTCAAAGTCACTCCGTCTACCGGTAAGCTCATGGCCACAGTTTTTTGGGACTCAAAGGGAATCCTGCTCATTGAGTACAAAAAAGGTGAAACCATCAACGCCACATCCTACGCTTCCACATTGCATACTTTGCGGGAGGAAAGACGGGGTAAACTCGCAGCGGGTGTGTTGCTTCTTCATGACAATGCTCCTGCTCACACGGCGCGAGTTGTCAGGGCTGCTGCACGAGATTGTGGTTTCGAAGAAATCCAACACCCACCCTATAGTCCAGACCTTGTCCCTAGTGATTATTTCCTGTTTCTGGATATGAAACAATGTCTTCGTGGAAAAAGATTTTCGGATGATGAAGAACTCAGATCAATAAATGGGTATTTTCCAAAATTATTTTTCTGAGGGTTTAAAAAAACGTATCTCAAGGCGTAACAAATGCTTTGATGTAAGGGGAGATTATATTGAAAAATAAAAACAATATAAATTGAATTCGCATTTTGCTTTATATCGATATCGGGAATATAATGAACGCCCCCCCCCCTCCACCGTATCACAAGTTAACGAAATGATTTAACGAAACGTTTTTCACGAAATTTCGAAAGCAGACGCATGAAAATTTCAAAGCATGTCGTGACTCCTCTTCAGGTGAGATAAGGAAATAAAACCGGACAGCAGTAAGACAAATTAAGTCAAAAACGTTTTGAAAAATTTTTTATGAAACTAACACATTTTGTTCCTTCAATTTGTTTATTTATTTTTTCGTTTAAAAGAAAAAAACACCCATTGAAACTTGGCACCACCGTCAAAAAAAATTGTCTAGAAGGGAACGAAGATAACGAAAAAGCAACAGTGTGGAAGAAATGGAACGGTAAGAGAAATTAATAAAACTGTAAATTAATTTATTTATTACATAGTAATAATTAAAATAATTTTGTTTCCAAAAAACAGTATGGTTATATATAACAAGTATGAAATGACGAACACGAGTAGGCCGTCCGAAGACTGGACCGTCCGACGACTTGATCTCGATTACTGAACAGTTCGACGTCTGGATCTCGATTGCTTTTGTAGGATGCTGCTCGCAGTAAGTGACCTCGGCATTCTTAATCTGATGTGTTGTGGATGGGAGTTGAAATGCGACCCGATGCACACTTTTGAAAATCATTCCGATACTCATGTGGTTTCTAGGATTTAGGGATCGCTTAGGTCATAAACCGTAATATTTATGAATTCCAGATTGTATTGTTTGTCCAGTGTTATTTACGATTCGATCAAAGTGTTAACTTGTATAATAAAAATGGTTGCGATAATGGACTTAATAATTTTATAAAAAGGAAGTATCATTTTTCGTTACAATATGCAGGATCAGAGACCAATGTTAACACTATAGAAGGCAAAAATTGACGAATTAGCCGCCATTTTGCCTATTTGGGAGGGGTCACGTACAGTCAGCGAAAAAAATATAGCACAACCTCACAATAACAAGATTTAATAGGATAATGGTTAATGATCTATTTTCTTTTTTTTCTTATACCTCTCTGAGCACCAGTAAAGCCGCAGTGATTTTGTACTGGGTGCCTGAAGAAGTTTCTGGAAAATCCTTAATTATAAGAAAAAAGATAACACCCCCGAAAAGAAAGATAGCACATTTTCACAAAAAAAGAATTTTAGTCGCGTTTTGGTGATCTTTGCGTAAACAACTGTGAAGGAAATCAAAGAAAAAGACCCATTTTGTGATTTTATTTTTTTGAGAGTGTCAAAAGTTGTAAAATGGGTGGAGGAAAAAAATTAACTAGTACCGAAATAAAGTTTATTACAAAACTGCACCAAGACAATTTCAAAATTCCGTATATTGCCTAAAAACTGGGAAGAAGCCGAAAAGTGATTTCAAATTACCTCAAAGACTCTGAAAATTACGGAAAGAAGAGTAGCCGAGGGCGTCCAAGGGTTATCAGTGACAGGGATAGGCGCGCAATTCAAAGAGTTGCATTGAATTCGGGCTTAACGGCGCGCAAAATCGCTGAACAAGCAGGTGTCACGACCAATGTAAGAAACGTCCAAATATTATTGAAGGAGTCTCCAGTTATTCAGCGCAAAAAATTAAGATGAAGCCACCACTTACGGCAAAACACAAGGATGACAGGGTAAAACTCGCCATTTTGCATATTCATTGGAAAACGCGATGGCGTCGGGTATTATTCACGTACGAGAAGAAGTTTAATCTCGACGGTCTCGATGACATATTACTATCACGACTTAAGAAAAGAGGTGTCAATATTGAGTCGCCGGCAACATGGTGGAGGCACTGTTATGACATGGGCTGGAATAGGATACCATGGTAAAACTAATATAAAGTTCGTACCACAAAGAATGGACAGCAAAATGTACCTGAATTTGATTACCGATGAAACAACTGGTGAAATTACGGACTTACAGCTTCTTTTTCCACAAGACAATGCTACGGTGCATACGGCGAAAATTGTTAAAAAATATTTTTTCAGATAACAACGTTTATGTTTTAGATTGGCCAGCATGATCGCCAGATATAAATATTATTGAAAACCGTTGGGGTCTTCTTGCCAGGGCTGTTTATACCGAAAACAGGCAATACGAAAGTGTTAATGAGCTTAAACAAAGCATTCTGTCAAATTGGCGCAAATTACCACAAAAAACATTAAAAAATTGTTTGAATCTTTACCAAACAGAATGACAGAAATAGTTAAAAAAAGTGGGGGAACTACTCATTATTAAGAGTTCAAAGAAAATGAAATACTAATAGATATGATATTTTTTTATACTTCTTCTTCTTTTTCTTCTTGTGGCGCTACAGTCCGGGGTGGACCTGGGCCGCAATCAAAATGCCTCTCCAGCCAGCACGATCTTTCGCCAGCTGTCTGCAGTTGCGCACTCCAAGTTGGTTGAGGTCCTTCTCCACTTGTGTGCGCCACTTTAGTCTAGGTCGTCCTCTCTTGCGTTGTTCCAATGGCTCGAACTCAAGGACTTTTCGGGCCGGAGCAGTGGTCTCCATACGCTCTATATGGCCTAGCCATCTTAAACGTTGTATCCTTAGACGCTTAACCAGGCGCATGTCGCTGTACAGCCCACAGAGCTCGTCATTAAATCTTCTTCTCCAGATGCCATCAACGCAAACAGGACCAAAAATCGCACACAGAACTTTTCTCTCGAAGAGACTAAGGGCTTCCTCATCCGACTTTGCTAACGTCCAAGATTCTGCGCCATATAGTAGGACGGGGATGATCAAGCTGTTAAATAAAGCGAGCTTTGTCCTTCAAGAGAGGGCTTTATTACTCAATTGCCTCTTGAGCCCAAAGAAACAGCGATTGGCAAGAGTGATTCTGCTTTTGATTTTGGTACTGATGTTGTTGTCCCTGTTTACCGCGGAGCCGAGGTAGACGAAGTCCTTGACTACCTCGAAGTTCCTGCTGCATAGTGTGACGCTCCGTCCGCGACGTCGATGTTGTGTGTCCTTCCTTGATGACAGCATGTACTTCGTTTTGCCCTCATTTACCACTAGACCCATTTTAGCCGCTTCCGCTTCAATGCCAGCAAACGCCTCATTGACGGCTCGCTGTGTTCGTCCAATCACGTCAATGTCATCAGCGTAAGCTAACAATTGAACTGACTTCTGGAAGATCCTGCCTCTGGTGTTGACTTGTGAGTTGCGCACGATCTTCTCGAGGATGATGTTAAAGAAGTCACATGACAGTGCGTCGCCTTATCTAAAACCTTTTTTGACATTGAATGTCTCGGGGAGTTCGGTACCGACCTTGACGGAGCAGCGAAAGTTCTCCATCGTCATCCTACACAATCTGACGAGTTTGGTAGGAATGCCAAAGCTAGACATGGCACTGTATAGCTCGTCTCTATGCACACTGTCATATGCAGCCTTGAAATCGACGAATAGGTGGTGAGTGTCAATTTGCATTTCTTGGGTCTTTTCCAGGATCTTCCGTAATGTAAAGATCTGGTCTATTGTGGACTTCCGTGGCCTGAAACTACACTGATAGGGACCTATCAGGTCATTCACAAACGGCTTCAGACGCTCACACAATACTGCAGAGAGGATCTTATATGCGATGTTCAGGAGACTTATCCCTCGGTAGTTGGCGCAGTCAAAGGCGTCTCCTTTTTTGTGAACCGGGCAAACGACGCTGAGATTCCACTCATCGGGCATGCTTTCCTCCGACCATATCTTACAGATGAGCTGGTGCATGTGCCCAACCAGGTCATCTCCAGCTGCTTAAAATAGTTCTGCGGACAGTCCGTCCGCTCCAGCAGCTTTGTTCGACTTTAGCTTGGATATTGCTATCTTCACCTCGTCTAAGTCGGGGGGACGGAATGCTTGTCTATCATCGTCCAAATTGAGTGGAACATTCTGCCCAACAGCGGGATTTGGGCCGTCATCGCCGTTAAGTAGTCTGCAGAAATGATCCTTCCAAATTCTCAGCACAGACTGCGACTCGAGTTGTCCGTTTTGGTCCCGGCAGGCTTTGGTCCGAACCTTGTATCCTCCGGATAGCTGTTTTACCTTTCGGTAAATCTTTCGGACTTCATTTCTGCCATAACACCTTTCCATTTCCTCGACCGCCCGCTTCTCATGCTCCTTCTTTTTCGTTCTTAGAAGCCGGTGCTCTTCCCTTCTTCTCTGTTCGTAGAGCTCACGAACAGCCCTCGTTGTCCGATGCAGCGTCGCCTTATAGGCGTCTTGTTTAGCTGCGTGCGCTTGCCTGCACTCGTCGTCAAACCATGGGTTCCATCTGGGTGGCGACGTGAAACCCAGCACATCAGTGGCAGCTTCTTTGATGGCTTCTTGACAACGTTTCCATTCTTCTTCTATGCTTAGTGCAGGAAGCGTCGAACTCTGAGCGAGTTTCAGGGAGACTCGTTCGGCAAAGTTCCCAGCAATCGGTTGCGATTGTAGCTTTTCGACATCAAACCGTTTTGGCCTTTCTCGACTCCATTGCTCTCTCGATATCCGGGTTCTTACCTTGGCTACAACAAGGTGATGATCCGAGTCAATGTTTGCACCTCGGAAGGTTCGGACATCGAGAATACTGGAGGAGTGTCTGACGTCGATCGCAACGTGATCAATCTGGTTGATGGTGGATTGATCAGGAGATCGCCAGGTCCCTTTGTGAATGTCCAGGTGTGGGAACCGCGTGCTAGCCACAGAGAGGTTCCGCCCCGATGCGAAGTCCAACAGTCTGAGTCCGTTTCCGGATGTGTTGTCGTGCAGGCTGTGTTTACCGATGATTTTTAAACTACATGCTGCAAATGTGCTATCTTTTTTTCGCACCAAAATTTGGTAGTTTTTTACTTCCTCTGCATTCCATTACTTTACTAAAAAAAAAACTCTTTACATGAATAAGAAGGATTCCAATTTGTGTTCAAAAATAAATTCACTGTGTTTGTTTTGTGTACAAAAATAACAAAAAATGTTAAAAAACGACTTGTGCTATATTTTATTCGCGCACTGTATAGATGTGTGAATAAATTGAGATAATATTCGATGTCACGTAAATAACTTCCTGAAATTGGGCAATATCTACCGTAACACGTAAAAAGCAGTCGAACGGTCGATGGACAAAAGGGAAATCAGCTGTTCAGTTGACCATCTCCCTCCTTATTGGTTTCTGTGCAGGATGTTCTGTAGGAAGTATTTCAACGTACAGTGGTGGCAAAACTAATAGAAACAAAGAAAGCCATAAAAAATGACTTTTTTTTGCAATAACCTTTTTGTAGGTATTCTCAATGTAAGTATTCCAATGAAAAAATATTGAGCAGCGAACAAACAATGTTGCTGTCTAAAACAGACTCTGCTCCCGGTGTTTCCTCTTGAACTTGTGTAAAAGGTTTCTAAACATTGTTCTGATTGCTTGGTTATGGGAAACTTTCTCTTCAGTTACTATTGCGAGAGCAACACGTTTCTTACACAATTTCCCAGTCAAATGTTATTCCCAAGAACACTGCTCCTTCTTGCTCTCGTTAAACAGATCGAAATTACACATCATTGCGTGATCGATCTGAAGAAAAAACGAAACAATTTGGAAACTCGGGTATAACCGCTCGACCTGAATTTCGTCGACGACCTCGAGTCGTCCTCTGCATGCACAAACACGCAAATGACCATCAAACAGGTGCACAAATGTTTACGTGCCAAAATACGCATCGAACGTTGGGTGGTCATCGAGCCTTGTGCTTGTTTGTGTTTGTGTTTGCATTGATTTTCGCATGAATGCCATTCGCCTGCATCGAGCAACAGCTCCCCTAACGTGTCCTTCCACTGACGTCATTGCCCTCTGTTACCCTTTTTCCCAGAGCCACAGCAGACTAGGAATTTATTCGGTTCCGCACTGGAACAACGCAGCAGAGAAGAACGCAAAAACCCAATCCCTAACCCAGCAGCCTAACCCCTTGCTATTCTTAGCGATGCCATTCATACGGTCGATTGCGCCATCCGTTTGCTACCCCCGGAACTGGGTCCCGCTCCAACGGTACGGCCGGGATATCACAGTTGGCGCGTAATAGGTTGATGACACGACACAACATCATTATCGCCTTGGAGGGATAAAAATGCGTTGCAGATGATGTAACGTTGAATTCTGGCGATATGACGGTATCACAGAGGTCACACACACACATGCACAACCTGGCAGGGAGTGAGTGAGAAGACTAGGGCTGTGTGCATTTGAAAGTGAGCGAGAGCGCGGGTACTTTCAAGGATTTTCGCATAAAACGGGACATTGCGCAGTAGGGTATGGGGCTTTGATTTGTTTTTGCACAAGCCTCTCCTCCCCCAGCTGCTGACGTAATTTGTGCAGTCTTGAGGATAACTGAAGGAGGGTTGCTCGGGGTGTGGGTGTGTGTTGTTGGTCTGGTTTGCTTGTGGTATCTCTGTTCGTGGGGAGAGTGAATCGATTTCTTTGTCCTTGCGCTGGAGAGAGCCTACCTGTGAAGTGAATGCGCTGTGTTTACACCAGCAGGCCAGCAGATGGCGGGGGTTGTGTACGTTTGGCTTTCACTTGAAAATATGTTTATTGTTGCATCCCCAACACTCTGAACCCTGCTAGTGCACGATACGTTCAAAGAGAATTCAAACAGAGAATGAAGGGAGGAATGTGGGCATTTTCACTTTACCAGAAGCAATCACAAGATCCCGTGTTGGGTTGCTGATTTCTTTGTTTTGACGTCAAGCGTATTGATTGGCTTGTTTCTTGGGGTTGAGACTTTCAAGCAAATCCTCTACGCTGTTAAATCGAGGAACAGCACGTTTTCTATTGTGACGGAATGCATCATAGGGGGTTGGTAATTTGCATTCAACTTAATTAGATAGTGACGACTGCATTTTTTTTAACCAGGGGTGGGTTTGACGCTCCTCGACAACGATAGACTTATGGTTCGTGGATGTGCAATTTTGTACTGCCGCTTTGTCTGCCAGTTTTGTTTAAAAACAATCTTTGTTACGTGAATCTTTGTGAGAATGGCAACAAGCTGGAAAATTTTAAATGTGGCCTGTGAGTCAAAGGTGGAATATGTGAAAATCTTTATCTGTAGAGATGACAATTTTTCGAACTACAGTTATGCTCATAGTTATACGACTTAGATAATTAGCAACATATTTCTAAGAAGATCCTTTTTCCAAATGTATCAGGTATACCGATATGAAGTGAGCGTCAAGATACAAATGTTTCGATAGGGAACATTTGTTCTTTGTTTGCTTTTTTTTTTGTTTGTTTGCTATGACATCTGTGAAAAGTATTTAGTATATTTCAAGTCATTGAACAGACAACACCATATTTTTTCATCGTGTTAAAAATGTTGAATTTTGTACCAGAAAGTGATGATTTTGTTTTTATTTGAAGAAAAGTGCTGCAGAGTCGCATCGAATGCTTGTCGAGGCATATGGTGATCATGCTCTATCAGAAGCAACACTCAAAAGATGGTTTCAACGGTTCAGAAATAATGATTTTGATGTGAGAAATGAAGAACGTGGAAGACAACCACAAAAGTTTGAAGACGCCGAATTGCAAACGATATTGGATGGAGATGACACTTTGAGTCAAAAGCGAATGGCAGCAATGTTAAATGTTGCACAACAAACAATTTCTGGCCGTTTAAAAGCTATGGGAAAGATCCAAAAGTGTCGAAAATGGGTGCCACATGAATTGAATGAAAGACAGATGGAAAACCGAAAAAACACTTGTGAAATTTTGCTTCAAAGACACGAAAGAAAATCGGTTTTGCATCGGATTGTTACTGGCGATGAAAAATGAATTTGTTTTAAGAATCCTAAATGGAAAAAATCATGGGTAAATCTGGGACAACCGTCAACATCGACTGCAAAACCAGATCGATTCGGCAAGAAGACAATGCTGTGTGTTTGGTGGGACCAGAAAGGTGTGCTGTACCAAGTGCTCCTAGCACCTGGTGAAACAGTTAATACTGATTGCTACCGACAATAAATGATCAATTTGAACCATGCATTGATCGAGAAACGACCATAATGGGCCAGAAGACACGGCAAGGCTAATTTTGCTCCATGACAATGCACCTGCACACAAAGCAAAACCGGTTCAGGATACAATCAAAACACTTGGTTGGGAGCAGCTACCCCACCCGCCGTATTCACCAGACTTGGCTCCTTCCGACTACCATTTGTTTTCATCGATGGGACACGCATTGGCTGAGCAGCACTTTGATTCCTACGAGGAGGTCGAAAATTGGGTGTCTGATTGGTTTGCTTTAAAAGACGAACAATGTTATTGGCGTGGTATTCACAAATTGCCAAAAAGGTGGTCAAAATGTGTAGAAAACAATGACCAATACTTTGAATAAAATGTTTTTACTTTCCCATTAATAAATAGTGTTTTATTTTCAGAAACAACTCATTTTTTATGCCTCTAACAAACTAAACAAATATGCTTTATAACTGAAACTGTAAACATGTAATAATTAGATGGAGCGACAGTCTACAGGGAACCAGGGCCTAGCTTGCTCATCAACTACTCGTGTTGTCCGCGCTACTGTTCTCTCACGATTAGAAGGGACCTACAGTTTTTTACCGACTCCGAAAGGCAAAAATTGAGAAACTTTCTGAGACAGAAATTACTCTTTGAGTGTTGTCGGCAGCTCGAAAGAGGTGGTACCGTGAAAAATTCGAGGTGTTCAGCCGGCAATCGAACCCAGACCTTTGGCCTGTGGGTGTCGCACTCTACCCACTACGCCACGGCGACCACTGTAACTGTAAACATATGCTCATACAATTAAGCCAATATTACAATAATGTCATATTTCTTATATAATATGAATACTATGGGTTCTATTTAACTTTTGGTTTATGTTTTGTAAAATGTAATTAATTAGGAACGCGAAATACAACGATATACGTTTAAGAGAGACGCGTTCCCTAAAAATTTAATTTTTTTGTTTCTATATTCTATTTCTGTTTGTGTTGTGAATTTTGCACCGGATCGTGACTGGATATAAAAAATGGATGTAATACCCTATGAAAAAAGAATACTTTGTATAAGCTGGTGAACCCATTCCACCATCGTCTACACCAACGCCAACGATCAAGAACTATCTGGAAACATTAAAATTTAAGATCTTAACCCTTTGAGTGCCGGGAGCCGATATATCGGCTCCTTCTACACTCGCGAGAAGTGCCAGAGCCGATATATCGGCCCGCGCCTCGTAGCGCTTTACTATTCGCATTGCGGGAGAACTCTATCTCAAAATAAATTTGTAATACGTTATAAATGATCTAATTTCACTATGAGAGAATTAAAAAAAATAGTTTTTCGTTTTAACTCTTTGTGGACGACGACCTTTTCCTATCGCTTGGAGGTACCGAAGTCTAACATAAACACCGATGGTCGCCACTCAGGCGATATTCGATCTGCGGCGTAAATCGCTGTGGATTTGGACCCTTATCGGTACTTGTCGACAGTGTTTTATATAACACAAAATAACATCGCATTGCCGCAGCGATGTGGTGGTGAAAAGATGGCTGTTTGTATGTGCAAACACGTTTTGTACGAGAGAACTCAACTTTTACTTCATTTATAAACATATATACCTTTGTTTTTTCTATAATTCTCAAATGAGTACAAAAAAACTAGTGTCATTGTTTCGTTCTGTATTTCATCTATAATACGCAGCTTTTTGAATCATGTAAATATCGTTTCTCGTTTGGTTTTTATAAGCATTTTCCCGAACCCTTGTAAAACTGTGAAATTCGGCCGGTTTTTCTCGCATAGGCACCTCCATTTCGCCCGGCACTAAAAGGGTTAACCTACCCGCCGTATTCTCCCGATCTTACTCCGTCCGACTACTGACTTTTACGATGAATATAAATCATAAAAGAATGTAGGGGGTCACCGTTTTGGATCTTTTGAATCGATGATCGACTCACTCGATTAGGCAGATGCCAGAGAGGGCTCATTTTTTAAAGGTGGTTTTTATTAATTCTAAGAAAGGCGGTAGTAGAAAGTAGTCGTTTCCGAAGGACAATACTTTTTTGTAAAAAAAA
Source organism: Eristalinus aeneus (assembly GCA_955652365.1). NCBI lineage: Eukaryota > Metazoa > Arthropoda > Insecta > Diptera > Syrphidae > Eristalinus > Eristalinus aeneus. The sequence goes on along the minus strand of OY019134.1, from coordinate 44,902,150 downwards.
GCAAACAAACGGATTAATTTTCACATCGAAAATCATTGCGAAAACCTCCAAAAAATGACTTTAGTAGAAATTTTGATTAACAGAACTCAGCAGGGCGTACAGGGTTGCAGGGGCAGTATGTTCTACTTTAAGCAACGTTTTTCCAAAGTCCATAAAAAAACACACACAGTCTATAGGCAAAAGGATCGCAGGCATACAATATCTCTTCACTCAAATGTCGGTACACTTCACTCGTAGTACGCTGCTCCTGCGTACTTTCAATCCTTTTGCGAGTAAACGTAGGTTGATTTGCAATGAGTGCGTGTAAGGGTGTATTGCATATTAAATGTTTCAAACCTGAACTTATTGAAATTAAGCGTAAACTAAATGATTGTCTCTAACCAGAAGCTTGGTATTTGTTTCAAGTGTATGTTATGAGGCTATGCAGGCAGTCAGTCAATTTTCTGATGTGATTCCCTTCAAAACATGTGTCAAAAGTTGTACTCACTGCGACATTGGCGCCAAGTGACAAAACTATCGACGCTCAGCCACTATGAGCTCAATGAGTCGCTGCTCAACGTTGTGTTTTGTGCGGTTTTGCCATTCCACACATTGATTGCTTGGTCAAATCGGAATTCAAAATTTTACAAAATTTTGTGAGGAATGAAAAATGCGACAAGCTCAATTCAACTCAAAAATTCGACGGGAAGCGAAAGTATAAATTTGTTCTTTCGTGGAAACGAAACATGTTTTTCGGTTTTTTTTTGTTGGAGGTTGGGAAATTCTGCACTGGAGAGCTCAGACTCGAAAGCTGGTCCATTGTACCATCAAGCAATAGCCTTAGTTTAATGTATTTCCTTGGCCTTTCTATGAAAAACCAGCAACCGCTTTTGCAATGAAGAACATCAGTTTTTAGCTCGCTTAACCACCACGCTTAACAATCGCCACCCGATACGAGCAACGGAGGGATATTGACCAAGAAAGTGCTCTGCAGTGTCTTCACCTTCACAGGCGTCGCAAAGAGTGCCATCACTAAGCTTAAGCCGACTTTTGTGTTTACGAAGGTTACCTTTTATAGTTCGGGTTTGGGCAACCCTAGTGTTGCAATCTGGCAACTGCCAGCTCTAGCCTAAAGTTTGACATTTTTGATGTTGTACGTACTCAGAACGCATTGGCACCGGACTGGTCATTGATGCTGTGTGCCGATTGAATTGGGGGTGTGTCCCATACCGGAATCATGTGATCGCTATTTGTGTTGTTTACAGTAACTTAAAAAATTCATCTCGCTCACAAAATGAAATTAAATCGTGACAATTTTCGTGCGATAATTTTTTACAACTTTCGACGTGGATTAACTCAACAACAGTGCATCGATGTCATGTCTTCGTCACAGTTTTATCAAATTTGTGAACACGTCAGCAAATCAAAAAATTTCTCAAAAGAGATTTCATTGCATATCACATTGCAGATCATGTCACAAACTAAACGCGAGTAAATCAGCAGATGAAGCATCCTTGAAAGAAACTGCTCGCCAGAGTACAAAACTAAATGTTTCCTGCTAATCTTTCACCGAAGTTTCAGAACTATTTTCCACTTTGTATTTGACATGAATACCTTCCGCTTCTGACTGTCACGTAACAGGTCCTTGAACCCCCCCTCTTGTTGGATCTAAAACCGAAAACAAATTAAACAACTGATGTTTTGATCTTGATCTATTTCTGTAGCTCGTTCAATGTACCTTTGTTTGTTTCCCCACGCTTGGCACTTGAACTTGAATCTGTAAGAATTCTCGCTCTCATAAAAATTTCAAATACTTTTTTTATACCAATGGGACGGGGGAGTGCTAGCAGCAAGCGTTGGCGTTGAATCTATTGCGGTCAGCAGAGGATTCATGCATATTTTTAGAAAATCTCAATTCTCACCTTCATGCGAGTCTCTATGCGTTTGCCTGAATGTGAGCTGAGTTTGTGTGTGTGCGTTTATTCTGCACATCCCTCTTATACAACTGACCTTGGAACGTTCCTTTGAACCACAGAGCGGGCGTATACCGCTGTGCGCTGATGATGTGTCAGACAAACAAAATGTAATCACTTTCTAAAATTAGTGTAGATACAAAATTACCTTGGCTTTAGTGGAAAGGAAACCATGGTGCGAGTGGGGGAAGGGGGCAGTAAAATCATTTCCGGATCGAATAGACACACACGCACAATGGGTGAAAGATACGCCGAGACTGGGTGCAGTCACGCCTGAGGAAGTAAAGGGGACGCTGTTTGGTTTGTATTTGACAGGCTGTTCTGTTTTGATTGCCAGTCAAATGGCTAATGATATATTTCTCTTGGCAAAGCCGAAAGGGCTGCACGAGTTCTCGGTTCTGAAGCCAAGTCCATTTTCGCAGGGACAAAGGCAATTGGGATGAGCGCCAGAGATGAATTATAAATGAGAAGCGTGTTTGCTTTCTGGACATCACAAGTCTCAAAAAATAATTTTCTTGACGTACATTGTTGATTGGTTTGGATTTCATTTGGGGCGGACTGTGTTGTGTAACAAATTATGGCAGTGAAATAATGTATGCAAAACTAGGAGGTGAGAGAAGTTGTCTGTTGTATATACAAAAGACTGTTGGTACATATTGTATCTTATGCCGCTATTGTTGAGAAACAATCTGCGCGGTTTTCAGATTCTCAAACTTATCCGTTAGAAATCTGACTTTACCCTTTTTTTTTGAAAATAAAACACTAATTATTAATTGGAAAGTAAATCCATTTTTTTCAAAGTATTGGCCATTGTTTTCTGCACATTTTGACCACCTGTTGGGCACCACGCCAATAAAATTGTTCGTCTTTTAAAGCAAACCAATCAGACACCCAATTTTCAACCTCCTCGTAGGAATCAAAGTGCTGCTCAGCCAATGCGTGTCCCATCGATGAAAACAAATGGTAGTCGGAAGGAACCAAGTCTGGTGAATACGGCGGGTGGGGTAGCCGCTCCCAGCCAAGTGTTTTGATTGTATCCTGAACCGGTTTTGCTTTGTGGGCAGGTGCATTGTCATGGAGCAAAATTACCTTGCCGTGTCTTCTGGCCCATTCTGGTCGTTTCTCGATCAATGGATAGTTCAAATTGATCATTTGTTGTCGGTAGCGATCAGTATTAACATTTTCACCAGGTTTTAGGAGCTCTTGGTACAGCACACCTTTCTGGTCCCACCAAACACACAGCATTGTTCTCTTACCGAATCGATCTGGTTTTGCAGTCGATGTTGATGGTTGTCCTAGACTAACCCATGATTTTTTCCGTTTAGGATTCTTAAAATAAATCCATTTTTCAACGCCAGTAATAATCCGATGCAAAACCGATTTTCTTTCGTGTCTTTGAAGCAAAATTTCACAGGTGTTTTTTCGGTTTCCCATCTGTCTTTCATTCAATTCACGTGGCACCCATTTTCCATATTTTTGGATCTTTCCCATAGCTTTTAAACGGTCATAAATTGCTTGTTGTGCAACATTCAACATTGCTGCCATTTGCTTTTGACTCAAAGTGCCATCTCCATCCAATGTCGTTTGCATTTCGGCGTCTTCAAACTTTTTTGGTGGTCTTCCACTTCTTCATTTCTTACATCAAAATCTTTATTTCTGAACCGTCGAAACCATCTTTTGCATGTTGCTTCTGATAGAGCATGATCACCATATGCCTCGACAAGCATTCGATGCGACTCTGCAGCACTTTTCTTCAAATGAAAACAAAAAATCAATGCTTTCCGCAAATCATCACTTTCTGGTACAAAATTCGACATTTTTAATACGATAAAAAAATATGATGTTATCTGTTCAATGACTTCTTCTTCTTCTTGTGGCTCTACATTCCGGGGTGGACCTGGGCCTAACCAACATGCCTCTCCAGCCAGCACGATCTTTCGCCAGCTGTCTCCAGTTGCGCACTCCAAGCTGGTTGAGGTCCTTCTCCATTATTGTGCACCACCTTAGTCTATGTCGTCCTCTCTTGCGTTGTTCCAATGGCTCGGACTCAAGGACTTTTCGGGCCGGAGCAGTGGTCTCCATACGCTCTATATGACCTAGCCATCTTTTAAACGTTGTATTTGTAGACGCTTGACCATGCGTATGTCGCTGTGCAGCCTATAGAGCTCGTCATTAAATTTTCTCCTCCAGATGCCATCAACGCAAACAGGACTAAAAATCGCACACAAAACTCTCTCGAAAGGACAAAGGGCTCCCTCATCCGCCTTTGCTAACGTCCAATTTTCCGCTCCATAAAGTAGTCAATTCTTTCACATCCTATAAATGAATACATGCCTACGTTGCCTAATTGCCGCCTTGAAACCTTCATTCCCGCTGCTGAGTAGAGGGTGAGCTCATTGATTTCGATATAAATCCTCAAATGCCGTGAATAAAAGTCTCAAAAACTACAAACCACCAGAAATTTTGAAAAACCGATTCCTTTAAAGAAAATGAAAAAATAAAAGCTGTTCTTCATTGAGTGTTCTTCATCGCACGCAGAACTTTTCTCTCGAAGAGACTAAGGGCTTCCTCATCCGCCTTTACTAACGTCTAAGATTCCGCGACATAAAGTTGGACGGGGATGATCAAGCTGTTATATAAAGCGAGCTTTGTCCTTCGAGAGAGGGCTTTATTACTCAATTGCCTCTTGAGCCCAAAGAAACAGCGATTGGCAAGAGTGACTCTGCGTTTGATTTCGGTACTGATGTTGTTGTCCCTGTTTACCGCGAAGCCGAGATAGACGAAGTCCTTGACTACCTCAAAATTTCTGCTGCCTGGTGTAACGCTCCGTCCGAGACGTCGATATTGTGTGTCCTTCCTTGATGAGCTCAATGACTTGATGTATACTAAATATATTTCACAGATGTCATAGAAAACAAACAAAAAAAATAAGGGCTCGTTCACAATAAATGTTCCCTATCGAGACATTTGTATCTTGACGCTCACTTCATACCGGTAGACCTGGTAGATCTACTTTGCAAAAGAACAGCGACAATGGTACATCTCAATTTAATTTGTGTTTGTTTTGATTTTGATTGATGGTTGTTGGTTTTTGTTTGAGGCCTAGATCCACCCCGGACCGTAGCGCCACAAGAAAAACAAGAAGAAGAAGAGATCCTTGTTTGATTGATAAATTGGCAAGTGATGGCTGGCTTTTCGGAAACCTGAACTTTGATTAACTGCCAAGGAAAGGAGTACAAAATTTATTTGACTATTTTGCTTTCAAAAAGTATCCGACTTGTATTTTGATTAGGGCTACAAATTAAGTTCTCAACGCAAAGTATTCAGTTTTGGCATTCGAGTGCATCTTGTTGTCTGTTATTTTGGAACAGCACAAATTGTGTCAAGCCAAACGACGCTAAGCACGAGTGTCTAAGAATTGTCATTGTAGAGAAAAAGGCAGCACTTATTCGGATGCGGACTTACTGTTCGAGCTACGACCCCGTCTGCGAACGCCTCATGACAATCCGCCTCAAAGCTAAATTCGGGAACATCAGCCTAATTTGCGCTCACACCCCGACAGAGGAGAAGGATGACAACACCAAGGATGACAACACCAAGGATGACAACACCAAGGATGACAACACCAAGGATGACAACACCAAGGATGACAACACCAAGGATGACTTTTATGATCTCCTAGAAAGAACATACGATCGATGCCCCAGCTACGACACCAATATTGATCTAGGAGATTTCAACGCTCAGCTGGATCAAGAGGACATCTTTGCTGGAGTCATCGATAAACACAGCCTACACGACAACAGCGATTGGCAGGAGTGATTCTGCGTTTGATTTCAGTACTGGTGTTGTTGTCCCTATTTACCGCGAAACCGAGGTAGACGAAGGTCTTGATTTCCTCGAAGTTTCTGCTGCCTAGTGTGACGCTCTGTCCGAGACGTAAATGCTGTGTGTCCTTCCTTGATGACAGCATGTACTTTGTTTTGCTCTCATTAGCCACCAGATCCATTTTAGCTGCCTTGCTTCTATTCCGGAACGAAAATTATTTGCTAAGTCACTCCCAACGATTCCGCAAGTTCACTTTGTGTTTGGCACGGATCTTGAGCCAGTAAAACCCCCATTTCCTCATCTAAATATAAATATATAAATATAAAATCTGTGGTCGACGTGGCGTAGTGGGTAGAGTGCGACGCTCACACGCCGAAGGATGTCGGTTCGATTCCCAGCTCAACACCAATTTTTCGAATTTTTCACGGCACCACCTCTTTCGAGCTGCTGACAACACTCAAAGAGTAATAACTGTCTAAGAAAGCTTCTCAAATTTCGCCGTTCGGAGTCGGCAAAAAACTGTAGGTCCCTTCTACTCGTGAGAGAACAGTAGCGCCCACAACACGAGTAGTTGATGAGCAAGCTAGGCCCTGGTCCCCCTTTGGACTGTAGCGCCAACAATTATTATTATATATAAAATCATCAATTTTGAAGCCTGCACCAGTCATAAAATTTTGCAAGCATTCGATGGTCTTTAGCTGCACTTTCCGTCCGAAAAATCAAAACTTCGTGGAAATGTTGCTCATTTCAGATAAATCCGGACATTTTCGAAGAGAGAAAAGCCAATTTTGTTGTCTGTCACTAATGCATACTACTTATTGCTGACAGATGTCACATCTTTCCAATGTAGTAGGAAATTGCTGACAGATGTCACATCTTTCCAATGTAGTAGGAAATTGCTTCCAAGATCAGCCACAATTTGCAGGTGGCGCCATCTTTTGAAACCGTGTTTATTTGTACCCCCAGTAGTTACTAGTTCACACTAGAGCTATATCATAAATTAACATAAAATAGGCCCAATTGCCAACAAGAAAGGAAATGCGTAGAGCAAAAAAATTCAAACATATCCATAACGATTGAGCTTAGCTCGATGCTTCAGAAATCAGGGAGGGGTGTCTTTGTGCATCAACATTATAGCCAAATATATGATAACCGCCTGCTTCACTCCATGACGAACAAAAATAAAAAATATACCGATGGAGGCCAGACTTCAAAAGAAGCGTATTAACAAAGACTCTTAGTTTCTTTTCCAGACGGTTTGGTTTGCGTGACATATCCATAAAAACTGGTAATACATATTTTCCAAACCTATCTAAATTTAAACTGAATGTAGCCTATTTTTAGTATGACAGTACAGATTTAAATTTCCCGGAAAATAGAAGACCAATGTAACAATGCCAATGTGTCTCAGTTTAGCCAACTGCGGAAAAGTTTGAATACTGTTAAAAATTGAAGATGAAGCAGATTTCGGAAGAAAATTGAAGTTTTTTCGGCACAAGCTTTTGTAGGGATTTTACATTCCAGCGGGTACTATGAGTAATACTACAATTTTAGTGCATTCATGTAAAATTTCATATAAATGTGAGTATTAATTCGCGTTTTATCTCTAGTTAAACAGAATCATAATGACAATTGAGACGATGATGGTGAAAATTGAGCATCGCGCTGTAATTAAATTTCTCACTTAGCAAGGAAAACGTCAAAAAAACAATTTATGAAGGTGGCTGTTTATCAGGGTTCCGCACTTCCATTATCAACTGTGCAAAAGTGGTCAAGTGAGTTCAAGAAAGGCAGAGAGAGCATTGAAAACGACCTCCTCTACGGCGCCCCGGTTACTGCTTGTACGGAAGAAAGCATCAAAGAAATCGAAAAACTTGTTCTTGAGGATGCCCGAATAAAGGTGAAAATGATGGCAGAGATCTCCAAGCTTTCAACTGATACGATTCACACCATTCTTCATGACCAACTTAACCTCTCAGGTCAGTGCAAGGTGGGTGCCAAGAATACTCACAGCGCCTCAGGAAAAAGTGAGAATCGCATGCTGTAGAGAGCTTTTGGAGATGTGTAGTGAGAACGTGGACGGTGTTATAGATCAAATTGTTACTGGGGACGAAACATGGGTTCACCACTATGACCCTGGAAGCAAACAAGAGTCCATGCAGTGGCATAAAAAAGGAACAGACCCCCCGAAGAAGTTTAAAGTCACTCCGTCTGCCGGGAAGCTCATGGCCACAGCTTTTTTGGGACTCAAAGGAAATCTTGCTCATTGAGTACAAAAAAAAAAGGTGAAACCATCAACGCCACATCCTACGCTTCCACTTTACATAATTTGCGGGAGGAAATTAAAAAGAAAAGACGGGGTAAACTCGCAGCGGGTGTGTTGCTTCTTCATGACAACGCTCCTGTTCACACGGCGCGAGTTTCCAAGGCTGCTGCGCGAGATTTTGGTTTCAAAGAAATCCAACACCCACCCTATAGTCCAGACGTTGTCCCTAGTGATTATTTCCTGTTTCTGGATTTGAAAAAAATGTCTTCTTTGGAATATCATGTTCGAATGATGAAGAACTCAAGTCGGCAATAAATGGGTATTTTGCAGAGAAAGAGGAAATTTATTTTTTTGGGGGGTTTAAAAAAGCTTAAATGAGATTATATTGAAAAATAAAAACAATTTAAATTGAATTCGCATTCTCTTTCATATCTATACCGAGAATATATTGAACGTCCCTAGTAAATTGTCTTAGATCATTAAGACCACACGTACTCCGGCTTTGAAATACACCTATCCCCCGATTTACACGGTAGATACGTTCCTGAGAAAAACGGGTAAATCGAAAATTAAAAATGTTCAAGTCAAGACCGTGTAAATTGAAAAGCTTGCAGAAAATGCATAATTTTGCTATTTAACAGTTGTGATATTTTTCAATATTTTTAAATGTACACAGAAATAAAAATAAAATGCATTGACAGGTGAAAGTATGCAATATATTACGGAAACACTGCTTTTTTATTTAATTACAATACATTAAACAGAAGAACAAAAATAAAACCTTCATCACTATCAGAAATTACTTTCATTCTTTTTTTTCGGAATCGAAGGTTGAAATTCACTTTCATCACTCGAAGTTATTTGTGCCAATTCGATATTTAAAGCAGAAATATTTTCATTCTGAGAGATGGTAATAAAATCGGTTATTAACAATTGCTTCGAATTTTTTGTAAGATCTTTGTAAACTTCTTCATATTGAGTCAAGCAGCGATTTATGTCACGTTGGAATCGTAAAGCCCTTTCAACGTTTGTGTCATTTTGTATAAAATGATTACCCAGCTTTCTTCCCAATGCGAGTCCTTCGCGGATGACTTTAGCAGTGAATGTTACTGGTACTAATTCCTCTTCATCAGATTTGTCAGACTCACTTTCGCAAACTGAGTTAACTAAATCATCCTCACTTAGTTCTTTATCAGTCATTAACTCTGCGAGCATTCTCTAAGTGCACTCTACTAAGTGCGATAAAAACAAAAAAAAACTTATTTGGAAAACCGTGTAAAAGCGAAAACGTGTAAAACAAGTACCGTGTAAATCGGGGTGTATTTCTAACATTGAGACAATCATTGGAAGGAATCTACTCAGAGGTACACTTAACGAAGGGTGATTTCAACTGACTAAAGCTGTGAGCTGTGTGGCCACCGTAGCGTATTGGGCAGAGTGCGACGCTCACATGCCGAAGGGTCTAGATTCGATTCCCGGTTGAACACCACGAATTTTTCACGGCACAACCTCTTTCGAGCTGCTGACAACACTCAAAGAGTAATAACTGTCTAAGAAGGCTTCTCGAACTTCGCCGTTCGGAGTCGGCAAAAAACTGTAGGTCCCTTCTACTCGTGAGACAACTGTAGCGCGCAGAACACGAGTAGTTGATGAGCAAGCTAGGCCCTGGTCCCTCTGTGGACTGTCGCGCCAACAATTGTTATTATTATTAAAACTGTGAGAGTGTAGGCAGCAAACCAACACTTTGGACTTGTTGCTGTCGACTGCGTACTGCAGCTTCACGCCAAATAAGGACAAGAATATTTCGTTGGCCGACAAAATTGGAAAGGAAAACATTGCTCTCTCTCGGAAAAAATTGTGGAAATTGCGAATCCCCAATGTTTGAAGACAGCAGGCAGCACTGATACGTAGAACGACCCTAGCATTGACTTGTTTCGCGATCGGAATCAATCTTGACGTAATCTATGTTCCTTAAAGGCAGTGTTCAATGATTAACATGGACTCCTTTTTCTACAACACGCTGGTTATGGGACAAACAAAATACACGTACGAAGTACTTGCTGTTCCCCACCATCATCGAACTACGTAACAAATCAACAGCACTCAACACTGTCAAATCGTTTAGCACGACATGACTGAGCCATGCTCCAAACTGGTGCAATAAACGAACTGAAACCTCTTTCAGTTGGTTTATTACACAAGGCGAAGCGAGCATTTCACAATCTATCACTCCGCCGGGGGAGTAGGTGGTGGCCCAACCTCATTTCAATCAAAAGCTGAATGGGGCCCATAAAAGTCTTCGAAGCCGTACCCGTCCCGCCGTGCACAGCCACGAACTTCATGACCAACGCAGAACGAAAGCAATAAACACACTCTCAACCAGTGCGTCATAAAGGGTGAAATTTTCCATTGAAAATTTCAACGGACAGTGAAATTACTTACAATTTATAATTCCTCCACCCTAAGTCGGGGTAACGCATTCAGGCAGCCCAGAAGCCGTTTACCGCCTCCAAATATGACGCACTCAACTGACGCGTCAGAGGTGGAACATTTCTTTCGGAGCGACCTAAACTCGCGGCTCTTTCCCAGATTGATATGGGTGCACGGTTCCAGCTGTCATTAGTACCTGTCGATCACAGCAGAACAGTAGCTCCAAAGTAACTCCGAGGTGGAACTAGGTGCGAATAAGAGTAGAACCACTTTCATGGAAAAAGACATCGAGTCAGAAACTTGCCTGGGCGGTTCGGGTATTTCTTTTGTTCTGCGGAGAGGAACGGCGTTCTTTGTCTTTGAGCCCTGTGCGGAATGGTTTGCGCTGGCCTTAAGGCAGAAGAATAGTATTACGCTGCCTCCCTCTGGCTGTTTCTCTGGCGCAGCGGATTCTGCCTGCTGGTGGAAGGTTAAGTAGTTTTTCTGCTTCTTTGCTTACTTGCTGTTGCCTCTCTCCCCCTTCCCCTATCGCTTTCTTGCAATCAGGTGAAGTTTTCACTAGAAATGATTTTTTTTCTTCTGCCTCTGTCGTTTGTTTATTTTTTTTCGTTTCCTTTGCTATTCGTGTGCTGGTTTCTTTTCTTTGTTTTGTGGTCTATCTGTCGGACGACTGGCTTGAAGAACTGCAGGGAGGGAGGGTTTCCACTTTTTATTTGCGGCAATTGAAGTAACTTCTTCACAAGAGAACTAACTTCAATCTACCTACAGCAAAGCAAGACGTCGTCGTGACGGGGATGGGAGGAAGACTGCAAGCAAAGAAATGCACTTTGCTTAACTAAGGATGACTTCAATTAGCAGCACTTAATGAAGAACAGCTTTTATTTTTTCATTTTCTTTAAAGGAATCGGTTTTTCCAAATTTCTCGTGGTTTGTAGATTTTGAGACTTTTATTCGCGGCATTTGAGGATTTATATCGAAATCAATAACCTCACCCTCTACTCAGCAGCGGCAATGAATGTTTCAAGGCGGCAATTAGGCAACGTAGGCATGTATTCATTTATAGGATGTGAAAGAATTGACTACTTTATGGCGCGGAAACTTGGACGTTAGCAAAGGCGGATGAAGGAGCCCTTTGTCCTTTCGAGAGAGTTTTGCGTGCGATTTTTAGTCCTGTTTGCGTTGATGGCATCTGGAGGAGAAGATTTAATGACGAACTCTATAGGCTGTACAGCGACATGCGCACGGTCAAGCGTCTACGGATACAACGCTTAGGATGGCTAGGCCACGTAGAGCATATGGACACCACTGCTCCGGCCCGAAAAGTCTTTGAATCCGAGCCATTTCGACAACGCAAGAGAGGACGACATAGACTAAGGTGGCGCACACAAATGGAGAAGGACCCCAACCAGCTTGGAGTGCGCAACTGGAGACAGCTGGCGCAAGATCGTGCTGGCTGGAGAAGCATGTTGATTGAGGCCCAGGTCCACTCCGGAATGTAGCTCCACAACAACAAGAAGAAGAAGAAAGAATATATTTCTCCTGAGACTTCACACGCATTCTCTGACGATCATTTGATGTTAGTTTGCTTCCGGAAAATAGAAAACAGCAGCTGCTCGCTTGGCAATACCCTTGTAGGTCTTTTATGTCTATTAAATGTTCTCTTCGAAGGCCGTTTACGACTTTGCGTATTTGACAATTCAGATATTTCGTTGTTTTGAGCATTTCAGTTACCGAATTTTTCACATTTCGAGGTGGTCGGAATTCTACTTTTCTTTCTACCTTCCACGATCGCATTCAGGTTTTTTATTGAGACACCAGTTATGACGCATAAGAATATTATCATAACGGTAACAAAAGGGAAAACAAAGGGTAGATCTCTAAACGGCCATATCAGTCCCAGAAGAACGACATTTAATGGTGAGAGCTTCTTCATACCCCAGCTTATCGTTACAGCTTAAAATGGAGGGAATTTGATAGACTTTTTTTGAGACTTAAGGGATTTCGCGTCGGTCTCACCGGCGGAAGCGTTTGTGATCCTAATGGCCAAAACCTCAATTGTGAAGATTAGGTGGAAGTGGAAGAGCGAAGTATCAGTGTCTGTAGCGGAAGCCAAGCTGTGTTTAAGGCCTTAATAATAATTGTATGGCGCGACAGTCCAAAGGGGACCAGGGTCTAGCTTCTTCATCAACTACTCCTGTTGTGTGCGCTATTGCTGTCTCACGAGTAGAAGGGACCTACAGTTTTTTGCCGACTCCGAACGACGAAGTTTGAGAAGCTTTCTTAGACAGAAATTACTCTTTCAGTGTTGTCAGAAGCTCGAAAGAGGTGGTGCAGTGAAAAATTCGAGGTGTTCAGCCGGGAATTGAACCAAGACCTTCTGCGTGTGAGTGTCGCACTCTACTCACTATGAAACCACGACCAGGGCTTACTTCACCCTTTGACCGTTTACAAGATAGTACAAGACTGCAAGTTTTCGCTTAGACTTGGTCCTGGGTCCCGGAACTCCACGGCATCATGGGAAACGAGATTGCCGATGAACTTTCTAGGCAAGGATGAAAAGAGACCTTAGTAGGGATTGATCCCACATTGGGACAACCTACTGCCTTAGTTGGGGCTTCTGGATACAGTTGGGTCTCCGGACAATACAGCCAGAAATGTCATGACTCTCCAGGATGTAGACTGACAAAGCGCATACTCCGCAGGAAATCCGCGGTTTATCTGTTATCTCTAGACACAAAAGAGTGCAGATGACTCGTCTGCGTATAAATGGGACACTTCACCTTCGTTATGCACCTAAGTCGGTTTAGGCTTAGAGATGTCACCCTTTGTGACTCCTGTGAAGAAGGTCAAGACACTTCAGAGCACTTTCTTGGACAATGCCCTACCGTTGCTCGTATCAGGTGGCGGCTGTTAGGCGCTGACATGGTGGGAACTGAAAAAACCTAGGCTCTCTATTACAGTAGCGCTTGCTGATTTTCCTCCTGAAAACCAAGAAATTACATTAAATATAGGTTACTGCCTGGCAATACAATCGACTAGTTCTCGAGTCTGAGCATTCCAGTGCAGTGTTTCTCAACCCCAACAAAAAAAACGAATGGTTGCTTTTGAATACGAAAAATGTTTTTCAGTTTAAAAACGGAAAACAAACAAACCAAAAATGCATCACGATCAAGGATGTAATTGCAAGAGAAGAAATTGGGATATTGGTCACGAAAGAAATTTGCGTGTTTTGCGCGACTACGACATCGTCCACTTTGCATTCAATGGCAACACCACATGTTGCACAATGGAGCGTGTATACGAGAACGTTTCCTGTGCGATCACAACTTTTTTCAGTTATTGTGATGTCCGATCACAAATAACCTCCGCGGTGAATTTGCGAATTTCTGACCTGTAATATGACGTTCTGATCGATTTTAATGACAGTTTAATATGCGCTTCGGTTCGGGGAAGGGTGGATATTTGCAAAGGACACAAAGTTGATCTAATCGCACATATGGCAGCGGGGAGTAGGTGCAGGTGGCGATGTCATATTTCGTGTGGTCTGTGCGTGGATGAAATAGACTGTAAAATTGATTTTTTTTACAATGCAAAACTTTTCTTTGAAAATTAAACAATTCGGCGAAATTTCAGAATTTTTGAAGCGACAATATTTTGAGTTGAGTGAAATGTGAGAAAAATTAGTTTTGCTAAAATGTAAATAAGATTTCCTACTGTTTAAGAGTCCCCAGATGATGTGACTGGATGTTATGAATCACATGATTCAAAAATCACATCAGTATCACTAATTATAGTTACAATGGAAACACTGATGGAGAATAGACCATCTTGTGGCGGTGTGGCGGCTAACAGCCCAGGTTTTGAGGAAGCCACGGGAGGTCAGGCACCCCTGGAACTCTTAGGACATGTCTCAGGTTGTATCGAACTCCCGGATCTGAGTACAAGGAATTTTATCCCAACGAGACTTTGTACAACGAGGCAAACCTGATAAGGATTGATAATTTCATAATAAAATTGATTCGACGGCACGTTGCACGGTCGTTGACTTCTACCAACAGCCTGATCTTCGGGACTTACTACCCCAACTTTTTATATTTCGAAAAAGTACGGCAGAATGGCTTTATTCCACCAGAGGCATTTCTTTATTTAGACATGATGGGTTTAGTTCAGGACAGGAAGGGATGCCCTATAATCTTCCGTGTCGCACGCCGAACAGTCTACCGACGACTCCTTTATGAACCGAACGTCGCTCGCCACCGTGAGAATCTGCTTCCGTTCAGTAGAGCGATCTCCGCCCGAGACAGGAGGGAGTCTGGGAAAGAACGTCACCTATACTGGTGGCTGTGTTAAGGTCGACCCCTGCCCCCGTTAACGGATCTTTATTAGTTATTTTTATGTGGACGGATATGGTCAGCTAGGCAGTCTGTGGTCAGCTTCTTAGCTTTAGTTTTAAGTAGTTAGTAGTTCGTTTTTAAGTTACGTTTAGTCTTAGATTTTATATACATAACAAAAAAAAAACAAAAAGGTGCACCACGGCGTATAGACTATATACACAGCTGTGCAAAATAATAGAGAATATCACTTATGATCGATCCTTTGTTTCTTCTCGCTTTGTTTTGTTGCTTATCGGAACAGTAATTAGTACTGTTATTTGCACAGCTGCATTGTCCTTCTTATTCGAGATTATATCATTTTGTAGCATTCATGTGAGTGGTGCAGTGGTGTACGCAACAAAAGAAAGGGTTTTATAGTTGTTCATAATAATAGGGAATTTGGATTCATTTTGAATTTTTATTGAAAATTTGTGATGTGATGTTTTTTTGGTTTGTAATTGAACATTTTGTAAATATTTATCAAAGTCATTGTAAATTCATTAGGAATGGGGCGTAAAAAGCATTGTTCGGAAGAAGAAAAGAAGATTGTAGAAAAAATGAGAGAACAGGGAAAAACTCTCAAATTTATAGCAGATTCAATTGGGAGATCAGTTAATTTTGTTTTTAATACACTCTCAAGAAAGCCAGCAGAAGAAACTCAAGGAAGTCCAAGGAAGACTACCCCTACCGATGATTCTCATATTGTTTTACTGGCCAAAAGAGATCCTTTCATGTCATCCAGAATAATTGCAAGTGAACTTGGCAACATAGTCAGTGCTCCAACTGTGAGAAGAAGATTACTGCAAAGTAATCTTCCTGGAAGGATCGCGCGAAAAATTCCTCTACTAAGCAAGAAGAACATTAAAGCGAGAATGCAGTTCGCTCTGCAGTTCAGAAACCACACTAAGGATAAGTTTCGAAACATTCTATGGAGTGACGAAACAAAAATAAATCTTTTTGGTTCTGATAGTGACAGGAATGTTCGTCGGCCCGAAGGAAAAGAGTTTCACTTCCGATTTACAAAAAAAAAAAAAAAAACAGTGAAACACGGAGGTGGGAGTGTCATGGCGTGTGATAGTTTTTCTTGCTTTGCTGTTGGCCCTATTATAAAAATAAAAGACACCATGAACAAGGAAATGTATCGAGACATATTGAAAGATGTGATGCTGCCATACGCGGAGGACAATATGCCATTAAGATGGTACGACAACGATCCCAAGCACTCATCAAAATTAGTTACTACTTGGTTAAGGGACAATAAAGTGTCGGTTCTACCATGGCCTTCTCAGTCTCCCGATCTCAATCCTATTCAGAATTTATGGGCGGAGCTTAAAAAATCGTTGGCGACGGAATCATTTCAAAACAAACAACAGCTATAGGACGCGATTCCTCAATAAAATGCCAAGAACTTATAGAGTCGACCTGGCATTGATTGAATAAGTACGTTAATTAAATCAGTGCCATTCTACGCACTGATCAGTTAAAATTAGTTGCTGAGTAAATAAAATTAATAATTTAGTTCATTTGTTCTTGTTTTTTTTTTTAAAAGAACACTTATGCTTGAGTTTAATTTCCCTATTATTTTGAACAATGTAAAGAGGATAATTTTCAGTAAATAATTGATAATTTATTTTTATCTATATTTTTATCTATAATTTAAAAGAATAGCAAGTGAGATATGTTCACAATTCGAATCTTAAATAAACAGTAACTATTAGTTACGGATTAGGTTCCATATCGTTCTTAGGTTTTTTGGAAATTGGTTGGTTCTTCCCTTTCCCTATTATTTTGCACACCTCTGTATGTTGGGCGTATAAATAACTGATTCGCCCTGGTGCACGCGTCCTTACGGCGTACATAGTTAATGTATAGTATATTAAGTATTAGTATATAAGAAAAAAAACCAAATGCTGCCGTTTTTAATAGTTTCCTTAGAATAATTTTATTAAAGTTTAGATTAAGATTTAAAAATAAAAAAAAAAATGCCGAAAGGCAGTAATATCAATTATGTTTGTATTAATTTAGAGCATCCGCATAGAGTCAGTAAGATAGATGTAAGAAAAGAACTTGTGAAGCCAGTTTTAAGAAAATTTGTCTAGTATATAAGTATAGCCGTGAATGAATTGTTTAAAACAAATTTGCAATAAAAAAAAACCCTGGAACTTCGGTTGCGGCATGACCGAGCGGTATGCCCCCTTGTGGGAGTAACGTGGTGGCTCTGGTTTACCACCTAACATCGCGGGTAGAGTCGAGGATAGTGTACTGTGCTGACTTGTCTAGTTATTTGATAACCCATGGCTAGGCAAGGGAGTTGGGGGACTATCCCGGCTCAGTGTGGAGTTGTATTCTCAACCTGGCGCTGGGACCCAGAGGGCGTAAGAGGTTTTAGAAAGGCTTCGCATCAAACCAAGGTGGGGTGATTGTCCTTCAAGTATTTCTTTAATTTGGTACTTGGTTAACTAAGGCGTTTATTCTTGCGTTATTTACGACTCTTGGGGAAATGGACCCCGTGAAATAAGCCGCCAAGGCAGGTGATCACGTCAAACTATATTCCACATCCGTCCGTTTGTAGTCAAGTTGAAATGAGTTTATGAGTGTTGAGCTTATTTGTACTTTGAACTATTTACAAGCATTTAAGTCTGGTTTAAGTGAATGTACGTGATAACGAATGAAAAATTAAGTTTTCAAAAAAAAAAATTCGAAATAAACCAAAATCGGCTATAGCATGCAAAAAGAACAAAGAGAAAATTTGTACTGATCGACATTAATAATAATTGGCGCTACAGTCCAATGGGGGACCAGGGCCTAGCTTGCTCATCAACTGCTCGTGTTGTGCGCGCTACTTTTCTCTCACGAGTAGAAGGGACCTACAGTTTTTTGCCGACTCCGAACGGCAAAGTTTGAGAAGCTTTCTTAGACAGTTATTACTCTTTGAGTGTTGTCAGCAGCTCGAAAGAGGTGATGCCGTGAAAAATTCGAAAAATTGGTGTTGAGCTGGGAATCGAACCTACAGCCTTCGGCGTGTGAGCGTCGCACTCTACCCACTACGCCACGGCGGCCCCATTAAAAAATCTAAATTATGTCTCAGTTTTACTTTTGTTTAAACAAATTCAATTCTAAAGAGTAGAAGAGGAAATTATGTGTGAGTGTGTTATGGGCAACGTTATAAGCCAACTATTTGAACAGAAAATTCAATTGAGACAAAAAGTAAAAAGCAAAAAATCATTCTCAGTAAATACTTAAACGAAATACAGAGCTGTTCAAAATAATAGGAATGATCACGCATAATTGATATTTCTACTATTTACACATTTTTTTCAACTTTTTGCATCTGTATGCGGTACCGTTATTTGCCCTACACTGCCTTTAATACATTAGGTCAGTTAATCGTTCATGTATGTAAGTCGACATTTTGAAAATTAGTATTTTTGGGAACGGTGTCAGCACTTCAAAAGATAGCGTGCGAGATGAAAATCCTAGTAATTTTCAACGCGTCAGTCGACGTC
This sequence comes from Eristalinus aeneus, assembly GCA_955652365.1. Taxonomy (NCBI): domain Eukaryota; kingdom Metazoa; phylum Arthropoda; class Insecta; order Diptera; family Syrphidae; genus Eristalinus; species Eristalinus aeneus. The sequence goes on along the minus strand of OY019134.1, from coordinate 44,883,795 downwards.
CACAACATGCATCAATATGCCCCGATTAATTCTCCTCAATGAAGTAACTGAAATATTTTCAGTTTTCAGTCAATTTTGAAAATTTATCGTCCCGACAGTGTGTGCTTTGGCATTTGTCAAGACAATCCTACAGTTTATGTGAAGTGGAACAGGTAATTCATAGGCCATTGGGGGGAGCTGCGACGATCGCGAGGAGTAGATACGAACAGCTCGGTGTCCATATGTTGTGTGTTGGAAAGCAAAGGCTCTTGCGATGTGGTGTCAGACTTGACAAAAGTGCAAACCACTGTTGATTTTACGAACTGACGGGCGTAACAGTTTTCTATTAGCATTCCTTCACAAAAATAATTTGGAATAACATTCTTTTCGACATACCAGGTCGATGACGTCCCCTATCGCAAGATCCTTTACCTATCGGAGTGAATTAAAATACTTTTCTGACAGGAGATGATACCCAAAAGCTGATAACCTTATCTACTGGGTCATCATCCATTCCGATATTTGTTTCTATACATTCCCATTATAATTAGATGACATTTTATCAGTTCAGCGATATGTAAATAATTTCCCCATAATGGAAAAAGTCTCATATTTCAACCTAACTTTGGTTTCGAAATCAAATCACTCCGCATTGTGGTACCTGCGCGTTAAGTGTTTCCCTCAAAAAATAATACCGAACCAACAACATGTCCGACAAGGGTGTAATTAACCCCCTGCTAAGCAAAAACCCGAAAATAACTTGATTTTGGAAAACCAGATTTGAGCGTAGATCCTCTGCAATTGGTTGTGGTAAGACTAAACAGAACCCTGAACTGTATACATCCAACGAAAATCGATTTTGTTGGAAGCAGTTTGAATTATTATGCACCGTATATTGTTGTTGGGATTTCAACTTTTGCTACTTTGCGGGCACAATGAGTCTAATAAGGTTTACTTATCGACTTCTGGGTTTACAAGAAGATATGGTAATTGATTTGATAAAGCAGGGTAGTCTTGTGCACCACTTGTTTAACAATAATGCATAAGTGCTGCCAGTTGTTCATTTTTAATAATTCTGTTCTTGCAGTTGTCAGAAAAAATGTGCAAAAAGCATTTCCATATAAAATTCTGTGTTTTTTTACTGTTCACATGTTGTGTCAGAAATGTGTTGTTTTGCGTTGTTTTGTCGTGACCGTTACAATGAGGGGTACGAAAAGAGGTCCACTTCACTTTAGTCATTTGAAAAAAGTATATTTTACAGTATTTACCCAAAACATGCATAATCCCTGTTTCACCAAACTAAATAAACTTACAGGTATTTTATTTAAAGTACTAATTGCAATTGTAAACAGAACAGACAGACGATTAGATTACGGTCTTAAAACTTGCGACTTAATTGCTTCTAACTGCAATCACCAACAAGAAAATTTCATTGAATTCGATTCGGTAAGTACACCGCAATGTCAGTGCCTTCATACGATATCAGCGTCTCATGCTAATTTACGTACACAACCTATTCTCAGATAATCGCAGTGGTGTGCACTTACATGAACCTGCAGTATTTTGCATCGCGGCCATTCTATATGCGTCTGCTATCTGCCTTCTCGAATGACAGTGCACTCGGAGTCACCAGTATCATCATCTTCTTTAAGGCTGATAACAATTCTGTGTCCGTCGATAATTCGAATCTGCCATGAAAACCGTCACAAACCTGCAATTCGAACGGCTTACAGAAAAAGGCACAAAATAACGCACATGAGTGCCGCAATTAAAATGAAATTTACTTCCAAATAGGCACAGGTGGCAGCTGGCAGCAACAAAGCCGGAATAGAGGTGCAAATATACACACGAACGATATGTGATCAAATGTATATCTAATGAAGAGAGACTATAAACTCTAGCACGCCCTGACTAACATTATCTATGGCCACAGAAAGTGGCGATAATAAGAGTGGCAGTCGCCCCAAAAGAACAGCAAAACAGAATGGCTTAAATTCACTGAAGGGAGGGGGAGCTCCTCTGTACCCAGAACCTGGGCCATGTCAACTCTTCAAATCGCTATACGACGGCACACAACATATAATCGAGATGAAGAGATTCCCCCAAAAAAAAGAAGTACCCGTATTTACCATTCACACAAACTTAAAGCGTCATGTATCTGGAGAAACCCTAATTTCCAAGCGACAACACCATCGTACCTGACGTGTGCAAGGGAGGAGACGAAGACGAAAGCGAGGAGGAACTACCAAACGGAGATTCCCCCATTTCCCCTATCGCTTTTTCCCACAAACTTGATTTGCTTTTGATACGTTCTTCGGAATTAGACACAACAAAAAAAAAACACAAGCAGCAAGAACAAAAGACTAGAAAAACTTACCTTAAATTATTTTCTTATTCGCTTAAAAATTGTGTATCCTTGTTGCGGACGAAGATTCCTTTGACAATCCTTAAAAGAAAATAAATGCAAAAATACACAATCAACATTAAGTCATACACTTGTTCGTATTTCAACAAAAAAACAAGAAAATAACGTAAATAACAGCAAAAGGAGAGAAAGAAAATCTTGGGAAAACTAGAAAAGGTCGTACTAGTGGTCACTTGGATAAGTTCGTGCACAAGATTGGCTTGGGATTTGATGTGAAAATTTATCAAAATCATTACTTTTTCACGTCGAATTCCCTTTTTTCTTCCTGAAGGATTAATATTTTTTGTGTGTGTGTTTTTTTACTGAATCTCTTGTGGGTTTCTCTTTTGGAAAAAAGAAAAAAAAAGGTAAAATGTTTGTACACTTCGACGGTGTATTAAACGTACTTGTTGTGGGACGCGCTCTCAGCTGACTGGTGTTTTGTACACAAAGGCGATGTAAGAACGCTGCTGCCAGTGATGGTGCTGGGAATGAACACTGAAAACGAAGGAGAAACAAAACACACATCATACATTGAAACCATGCGAAGGAAGATGTGGAAGGAACGAAAGAAATGAACTCTGCTGGTCACACAACAGCTGGCTATGGCACGGAGGATGAATGCCTGGGCGAGAGGGTGCGTGTATACATTTGTGTGTGTAAATGGATGAATGTATGGGCCGATGAAGAAGGATTTAGAGGGAATAGTTGCGATAACAAGTTCAAAACACAAAGGAAACGAACAGATGAAAGGTGTAATTGATGGTCTGTGACATTTTATGTGTTTCTTGACTCGTAAATGTGAACGAGTAAACATTTGGGTATGTTTGACTGACGAATATTGTTTGATATACATGCATATTAGTTGTGATATTATGGATTAAGTCGATTTTCCAATGAAGCGATAATAATAATTGTTGGCGCGACAGTCCACAGGGGGACCAGGGCTTAGCTTGCTCATCAACTGCTCGTTTTGTGCGCGCTACTGTTCTTTCACGAGTAGATGGGACCTACAGTTTTTTTGCCGACTCCGAACGGCGCAGTTTGAGAAGTTTTCTTAGACAGTTATTACTCTTTGAGTGCTGTCAGCAGCTCGAAAGAGGTGGTGCCGTGAAAAATTTGAGGTGTTCAGCCTGGAATCGAATCTAGACCCTTCGGCACGTGAACGTAGCACTACGCCACGGAATCCATAATGCATGTTATAAATTGACTGGCGGTCCAGTCCACAGAGATCCTGCGCCCATCTTTTTTTACAACTAAAGAAGTTGGGCTTAGGAGCTCTCATCGACCGTGCTCTGAGGAGAAAAAGGAACTCAGCTTAATGGCGACTACAAACAACAAATTTTGTGAGCAGTTTGCTTTCTGAATCTTGTCATCAATTGGAATTAAATGGAAATTCTTAACAATTCGATCGATAAGCTTATTCAACAATTCAACAAAAACAGCCTGAGGTGCATTCATGCTTTTAACTTGTACTTTAAAACAAGCTGCCCGGCACTTTTCGTTCGCATCTCTCTTGCTGGATCTTTTGCTACTAATGACAACTTTAATTGCAAGCGTGCAATTGCACTTCGGTAACAGTCAATAAACCCAACATTTTAAAGAAGAGGTAATACCATCTCCACTGCTGCTAACTAAGAGGACATCCAGTGCTACTTTGCAACATGGGTTCAAATAGAAAGCCCTTAGATTTAAGAGCCAAATCAATGAAGGAAACGTGTATATTTGGGGTACAAACTAGTTCGGTCTGTTTTCAAAAGATGACCCCATCTGCACGTTGTAGCAGATATTGGAAGGGATTGCCTACTTCATTGGAATGATGCGACATCTGTCGGCAATAATAAGTGTGCATCAGCGTTGTTTTATGTTGTTTGAACCAACAACATTGTTGTTTGCAAGTTCGAAAAGATTCGACTTTGTCTCAAATAAACCACATTGTCGGGAACTTTTGGTTTTCTTTTTTAACTCAAATAAATGTCCTAAACAATAATAATAAACAATAATAATAATTGTTGGCGCTTCAGTCCAAAGGGGGACCAGGGCCTAGCTTGCTCATCAACTACTCGTGTTGTGCGCGCTACTGTTCTCTCACGAGTAGAAGGGACCTACAGTTTTTTCCCGACTCCGAACGGCGAGATTTGAGAAGCTTTCTTAGACAGTTATTACTCTTTGAGTGTTGTCAGCAGCTCGAAAGAGGTGTAGTTGAAGCACATTGAATACTTATAGAGGTTTATTGCTAGTCTGCTTCGACAGATAAATCATGCAGGGTGTAGTTTTGGCGTGGCCGCCATAGCGTAGAGGGTAGAGTGTGAAGCTCACACGTCGAAGGTCTAGGTTCGATTCCCGGCTGGAGACCTCGAATTTTTCACGGCATCATCTCTTTCGAGCTGCCAGCAGCTTAAACGCAAAAACTGTAAATTGTATAAGACAAAGTTTCTCAAAACTTCGCCGTTCGGAGTCGGCAAAATTCTGTAAGTCTTTTCTACTTGTCAGAAAACAGTAGTACGCACAATACGTGTAGTTGATGAGCAAGCTAGGCCCTGTTCCCCCTGCGAACTGTCGCACCAACAGTTATTATTTTTACGAAGGTTGCCTTTTATAGTTCGCGATTGTGCAACTCTAATGATGCAGATCTGCCAGCTCTATCGTAAAATTGTACATTTTCGAGGTTATACCATGCTCAGAACGTTTTGACATACGAGCGCTATTTGTGTTGTTTACAGTGATTTAAAAGATTTTTGTCGCCCACAAAATGGAATTAAATTGTGAAAATTTTCGTGCGAATATTTTGTACAACTTTCGGCCTGAATTAACTCAACAACAGTGCATCGATGAACTTAATTCAATTTTTGTCGATGAAGCTCCATCAAGAACCAGTGTTTGTCGATGGTATGGTGAATTCAACCGAGGTCGTAGTTCGCTCCATGACGAATTTTGTGAAGGTCGTCCGAAATCAGTTGTTGTTCCGGAAACCATTGATATATTCCGCCAACTGATATTGCAAGACCGTCATGTGACCGTGAGATCGTGAGATTGAGGAGATTGAGATTGAGACAACCTTATGCATTAGTAGGACCAGCATACATTCAATATTGCATGAACATTTGACCATCAAAAACATTTGTTCGCGTTGGATCCCACACAACTTGTCAATCGCTCAAAAAAAGGCTTGTGTCGATTGGTCGATAGAAGAAATGCTACAAAAATACGATCGCGCTGCTTCGAAACACGTTTATGAGATCGTGACAGGTGATGAATCGTGGATTTATGCGTATGAGCCCGAAAATAAACAGAAGTCGACTGCATGGGTGTTTCAAATTGAGGCAAACCCAACAAAAATTGCTCGCGCACGAACCACTTCCAAGCAAATAATAATAATAATTTTTGGCGCGACAGTCCACAGGGGGACAGTCCCCAGGGGGGGACCAACTGTGCGCGATACTGTTATCTCACGAGTAGAAGGAACCTACAGTTTTTTGTCGACTCCGAATGGCGAAATTTGAGAAGCTTTCTTAGACAGTTATTACTCTTTGAGTGTTGTCAGTAGCTGGAAAGAGGTGGTGCCGGGAAAAATTCGAAAAATTGGTGTTGAACTGGGAATCGAACCTAGACCTTTCGGCATGTGGGCAACGCACTCTACCAAAAACGCCACGGCGGCCACTTCCAAGCAAATGGTCGCCTGTTTTTTCGGAAAAACTGGACATGTCGCAACCGCACCACTAGAACAAAGCAGAACAGTCAATCCTGAGTTGTACACAAACCATTTGTTTGCCAGTTGTCTTCCAAGAAATGAGGAAAACCAACCGCCGAAAACGGATCTCTCTTCACCACTACAATGCGAGCTCTCACACATCGGCCCAAACAACTGCATTTTTGAGCACTGAAAACATCGATTTGATGAGTCATCCGCCGTATAGTCCTGACTTGACACCGAATGACTTCTTTTTATTCCCGTACGTAAAAATAAAATGAGAGGTCAACGTTTTTCGACGCCTGAAGAAGCGGTTGATGCGTTAAGAATGCATGTTTTCGAGATACCTCAATCAGAGTGACAAAAGTGCTTCAACAATTGGTTCAAACGCTTGCAAAAGTTTATAGATCTTAATGAGGAATATTAAAAAAAAAACAATAAAACTATTTTCGATGATTAATATTTAGTTTTGTTCTCTAATCCCGAAATATAAAAGGCAACCGACGTTGTAGTTTTGACACTTCAAAAATTGACGTTGCTTCTTTGCCAGGCCAAGAAGTTTGAAGATCAGAGCTTGGAGGCCTTACTGGATCAAAATCCGTGCAATGGCAAAGTGAACTCACAGAAGTGACTCAGCAAACAGTTTATAATCGGTCAATGAAATTTGGATTTATCAGAAAGCAAGGAAATTGGATGTCTTTGAATTCTAGCCGTTGGGACAACGCAACAGAGGACGACCTAGACTAGGGTGACGCATACAAGTGCAGAAGGACCTCAACCAACTTGGAGTGCGCAACTGGAGGCAGCTGGCGAAAGATCGTGCTGGTTGGAAGGGCATGTTGTTTGTGGCCCAGGTCCACTCCGGACTGTAGCGCCACAAGCAGGAGAAGAAGAAGAATTAAGAAATTGGATGCGCTGTAGTTGAAAACGGGGTATGTCTGTCGAAAAGCGATTCTTTTCCACGGATCTGCTTCTTCAAAGACATCGATGGAAGACACTTTTGTACCGGATTGTAACCGAAGCTGAAAAGTGGATATACCCCGATAAATCTAAGAAGAAAAAATACTTTGCAGGGCCGATTTAATTCCATCACTGTTTACATAGGTGGCAGAGAAATTCATCCACCATTCAAAGGTCATGCGCTGTATATGGTGGTACTAAAATGTTAAGGTGCACTATGGGCTGCAAGAACCAGACGAAAGGTTCATATCTTTTGACTGTGTGGAATTAAGAACAAATAAGTGCTTAACGCCGCCGTGGAGTAGTGGGTAGAATTCTAGGTCTAGGTTCGATCCCCGGCTCAACACCTCACATTTTCCACGGCACCACCTCTTTCGAGCTGCTGATAACGCTCAAAGAGTAATAGCTGTCTAAGAAAGCTTCTCAAACTTCACCGTTCGGAGTCGGCATAAAACTGTAGGTCCCTTCTACTTGTGAGAGAACAATAGCGCGCATAACAGGAGTAGTTGATGAGCAAGCTAGTCCCTGGTTCCTCTGTCTTCTGTCGCGCCATACAATTATTATTATTTTCTTAACGCAAATTGGTGGTAAAGGAATGCGTCTGTTTTTCAATTCTATTTCATTTAATAAAATAAATTGATTAGCGAAACGGTTTACAATGGAACCTAGCATAGCTCCTCTTTAGGAACTACTGATGTTGGGCTTGGCATTGTTCTCCTATACCAATGTTTTGAGTTCTGCATATCTCCGACGAAAATTTGCTGCATTTCTCAAGCTGTTTGAATATTCCTTTCATTCCCTTATACATTTCCAATAACATTTAAAGATCGACAAAAAGGGTTCGAACAGTATAGCCTCAAAGGCCAACCTTTTGAAAAAACGGACATCTTTGTGAGAATCCTATTTTTGTAATCGTCCTTCCTGTAATCGCTTTACCTACATACGAGTATAACGACTTTTCGATAAGTTTTCGTAGCGCTAAGAATTCTGCAAGACTGCCCTAAACAGTCCTTAGATCTTGGGCATGGATCGTTTTGTTTAATGCGTGCTGTGAAGGCAACGACGTTGCGAGAAAAAGAAAATTTTAAATAAACCAACAAAATATTGCCAGTAAATCCTTTTCGCATCCATCTCCTCGTGCCCTTCCCGACGTTCCCTTTACTCGCATAGATTCATTCACTTTTTTGAAACCGTGGGAGCCATTAAGACAAGTATATGAGCTCTCTTATAGAAACATTGCCTTAAAATGAATTAGTCTGATGGTTTAAGTGAAGTTTGTTCGCAATAACAGTGCAGCACGTTTCTAAGCCTATTCACGCACTTCCCAATGTTAGCCTTTTGAAACGATTTTCACGTGTTTGGTTGACTTTGTAGATTATTCGTCGTTCATTTCGCGTCCGAACAGGGTTGTGTCTGTAGTCTGTAGGTTCGTTTAGTGTCTTCTTCTTGCCGAAGTGAAACATCATTTCAGTTGTTCTGGAATACGGTCAAGCTAGAACATAAGTTGGAAAAAGTTAGCAATTGTTATCGGCCCGTTTGTATCCTTAAATTCATGTTCAAATTCAAATTTGAACTGGCAAAAGCACCTATCTTCCATATATTAGCCACTAGAGTTGATTGACATTTTTGCTTTCATTAGATTAGAAACGCGTTCAGGGATCGACAGCTAACATAAGAAAATGTCCGTCTCCCAAGTATTCAGAGGCATTAGTACGACGTTGTTTAAAGCAACGCACACTCGGCAGCACTTGGCACAAAAAAAAAGAAAACATAACCTACTGCAAATGAACTCACAACAAAGGAGAATGAACCAAAACAAAATGCAGTGCTGAATGAATCGATTTGTTTACAAATGAGCATGAGCAGAGAATCAGAAATGAATCGATTTCCTTGGCGGGGAAGTTGTACTCACGCAACTGCAGAATTCATTCATTTTCTTTGTTGGCCTCGACTAGGTTTTGCTGTTTCTTTTTTGCGTTCAAATTCGTATCATTTATACTAGTTTGCCAGTGCCTGGATATATATAGTGGCTAATGGAAAATAAACTGAAGAGCGGTTGGTGAGGCGAAGTGATGGTGACGAAATAGACGGAGACGGAGAAGGAATTGAGTGCGTGGTGTCGATGATGCAAAGGCGAGTAGGTCAAAGTTAAAACGGTGCGTGAAGGTGGGAGAAGGCAAGGATGTAAAACTAGATTCGGAGAAGGTTAATGCGTGAAGTGAACTTAGGGGAAGGTTGTTAGCACATTTCCATCTCTATGCAGTAGGGTGTTTACAATTTGTGATTCCAGTTTTCTGTTATCGAGGCGTTCAATGAAAAACAAATTTGTTGGCAACACTTTCACATATTTGAAGACGGGGGTGTTGATAAGTCTAGTAAGTATAAACTTTTGAGTAATTTCGGGAATTAACCTTCGGTTTTGGTGGAAAGCAGCATACACACTAATTTTGGTATTGCCATCCTTCTTCTCTGCCAACGTAGGGTAAAGGCACTAGTGGTCGGCCACTTAACTTTTTTTTTTACTTCGTATCGCTCCAGTTTCGAAAGTATTAGACGGACATTTTTTGAATAAATTCTATTAAATATTAAAACAAATATTAATGGATACAAGAAATAATTTTTAATTCAACCATCCCCGTTTTCTAGATATTAATCATAATTGTTGGCGCTACAGTCCAAAGGGGGACCAGGGCCTAGCTTGCTCATCAACTACTCGTGTTGTGCGCGCTACTGTTCTCTCACGAGTAGAAGGGACCTAGAGTTTTTTGCCGACTCGGAACGACGAAATTTGAGACGCTTTTTCTTGGGCAGTTATTACTCTTTGAGTGTTCAGCAGCTCGAAAGAGGTGGTGCCGTGAAAAATTCGAAAAATTGGTGTTGAGCTGAGAATCGAACCGACACCCTTCGGCGTGTGAGCGTCGCACTCTACCCACTACGCCACGGCGACAACCCCGTTTTCTAGATACTATTAAATTAATGAAAAAAGTAACATTGCGCTAGTGGTCGGCCACTAAATTTTAGTGATCGGCCAAAAAAATTCTAGTGGTCGGCCAGGTCCGATCAATCAATGAAAGAAAACATATTTACTGAACATATGATACTTTATGTCAGTGTAAAAAACTTGTCTATAATACTTTATTACTTCTAGGGGTCTGATAACAGCTTAAATAGATGTCTAGACAAAAAATAGTAACTTTAGAAGTGAGTTTAAAGTTAGATTCTAATTAAATAACTTTAAAGTGCACAATACTCGCATATAAAATCTGCTTTTGATGCTTCTGTATATGTTTAGTTCTTTCAAGTATGTGCATTTGAGGTGGAACCACGAAGGGCAAGAATCACAACCTATATTCTTGAGATTATCATCCTCAAAATCTTGTAAGCGATAGATTTTTGAAACAATTATTGCAGATTTGTTTAGCTCTCGAAGAACTTTGTCTGTGTATATTTCCTCTTTTTAATTTCCCTCTAGGTTGATTCTGCTTAAGAAAGTTCTTCTTAAGGCCTTCTTCCTTTCGATGTAATACAGCTTCTTGTTCCACTTCTTTTTCGCTCTTTGTTCAACATAATATTCCTCCAACCTTCTGAAGATATAACACTTGGAACCCTTGCACGTTCCTTGGATTTTCTCTTGCTTTCAAATAAAGTTGGTTTGGGATAAAATGGGTGGGTCTGTAGCAAGAATGATAGAAATACAGATTACGCATTGCGCATGTCTGTCACCTTCTGTTAATTTTTGATGACGTAGGCTGAGACAACGGATGTTTACTTTTTATATACGAATGTCAGGTTTGACTGCGATTTCCGAGCGTTTATTTGAAAAAAATTTAAAAAAAATATTTTGTAATTTATTAACAATGAAATAAAGAGAAATTTTCGAAAATGAGGTGTGCTGTGTTTGGCTGCAATGCAAACAACAACAAGGGAAAACCGAATATACGGTTTTATTCGGTTCCAAAACACAACATCCTACGGAAGCAGTGGATTCACTTATGCAGGAGAAAGGGTAACTGCACATTTCACTGCGGATAGTTTTGAAAGAAACTTACAATTTGAAATGGGCAAGATGATTTGTTTATTTACTTACATATTAAGTCACAATTTTATAACAGGCTTTTGGAAAAATAATGGATATAAGTTGAAGGCGGGAATAATTCCAACAATCCAACCGAGAGCAATAGTCGCTCCTTCATCCCGCGACATCAGAATGCAATCAAAGGCAATACATGAAATGATTGCAGAGCTACTAGTGGAGAAACCAGCGGCATTGACATCTGATTAACCTCCTTAAGAATCATTTTATTTACCAAGGGTTTAAAATAAATGGAAAGGAAGTAAAAAAAAAAACATAATCCTAACGCTTCTAAAGCGCACAGCGTCTGAATGTCAGTCACCCATAAGATATCGGCAGGCCATTTAAACGTTATTGGAACTGAAAGACAGAAAGTTAAAATGGCTACAAAACTTTTTTCTCACACTATAGCTCAGGCAATAACAAGAGCCAACAGCTTAGGTCATTTAGGTGACCAAACAGTTGCTTCGGATGACACGCCTGACTTAGTTTCCGAATGTACTCTTACAAGAAATGTTTTGTCTACATACATACCTGATTTATATAAATATGTTAATATTCTTTTTACTTTAAGGTACGATACTTAAGAGTATAACTATAAATCCTCCGAGCTTTGTGTCTACAGCCAGGTAGACAATGAATTGGAAACTTTAGCTCATGATGGGCCTGAAAACTTGGCTGGGTACATTTGCCATAAGTTTGGGGATGAAATTCCCGACATACGTGTTCTTCAAAATAAGGACACGACTTTTACGTGGGTTAAACATTTCAACGAAGGAGGCCTGGATAAACCCACATCTGCACTAATGGTTTACATGAAGCAACTCGAAGAAATTTTCGTAAGTGTGAATGGGGATGAGCTCTTGCTTTCCCCCGAATATCTTAAGATACATTTGGAATTAACCGAAAATGTGAACTGTGAGGAGTAAATAAAAAAAAAACTTTATTTTAGAGCACAAATCTATTTTAGGATAAGGACACTAAACAAAGAAATTACAGAGTTTGAATTCAGAAAAAAAGAAAATATAATAAAATTGTCCACTAGTTCAAAATTTAAATCTCATGTTTTATTTCAATAACTTGGTTGTTACATTACTCTTTTGGAAATAAAACATGATATAATAAAATTTATTTAATTGATTTATTAATGGCAATTCTAAAACTTTACACAATTATGATTATTGCTTTACGAAACTCTGTGAAAGTTTTTCCCACTCTGCATGCAAAATGCTTGACTTAATAGCTCGGAAAGTAATTGGATAGTTAAATTAACTCAATTGGATATACACTTAAAACTTATTTTATGTTAAAAATTTCTTAAAACGTGAATAATACTAGAAAAAAATCAACTAATAACTTTTCCTGCTTCAATTTGTATGAAGATATTAAGCAATAACAAAGAGCTGTCAAATCAGAAGTCTCGCGTGACGTAAGCTGCGCAGAACGAAAGAAAATTGAACACTCTATTGCGCAATCTCTTTTTCTATCATTCTTGGCTCTGTAGTGATTGTGATGAGACTGACAATGCCTTTGTTAATGAGATTGGAGAGTCGCCTGAAGAGTTTAGTGTTTTGTCACTTTTTAAATTTTTCATGCGAAGTGTTTATGTTTCAGCAAAGATCCGTGGTGATGATATTGTTGATCTGGCATTTTTCTTCTCTTCACTGTTAGCTCCTCCATCTGGAATGGTGTCTGCTTCTTCCTCTTCTTGAGCTGGACTCTGATTCTTAGGATTGTCTGTTGGATTTGCTGGTGTTTGAGGCTGAACTTCTTGAACATCAGGATTGCGGGCTTGCATTAAAATCTTTCAATGTTGCACGTTACTTGATACTTTTGGGACTAAGTGATTTTTTTTAGTGCTCTGCCATATCAGGCCGAAGACTGAAATTCGTATTGAATTTGATGCTAGTAGTCGGCCACCCCATTGTTCACATTGATGATAATATATTTCAATAGTTGCACCACTAAGTACATACCTTCTGCTTTTAATAACAAAACAAATGCTTCCGATACTTTCTCCCAAGCAACTTCAAGTAGAAATTATAACTTTCTGAAATACGCACCACCAATAAAAAATAGGCAAACACCACGTTTTTATCTCTTTGCAAATGCGCACTGACTGATGCATATCTACCAGCTGCACTATTTCAGTAATAAAATCGAATTTGAGAACAGATGAGTGGGACGTTCATCTGTGGGTATCCTTATCTTCACAAGTCGCCGTAGCGTAGTGGGTAGAGTGCGACGCTCATACGCCGAAGGGTCTAGGTTCGACTTCCAGTTCAACACCAATTTTTCTAACATTTCACGGTACCACCTCTTTCGAGCTGCTGACAACACTCAAAGAGTAATAACTGTCTAAGAAAGCTTCTCAAATCTCGCCGTTCGGAGTCGGCAAAAAACTGTAGGTCCCTTTTACTCGTGAGAGAACAGTAGCGCGCACAACACGAGTAGTTGATGAGCAAGCTAGGCCCTGGTTCCCCTTTGGACTGTAGCGCCAACAATTATTATTATTATTATTATTATTATTATAACTTATTACTTACATGAGGAAAAGGGTCAAAGTGGTCGACCACTAGAGGGGGGCTGGACACTAGTGCCGTTACCCTACAATGAAAATCGGCTGATATTCTGAAAGCAATGGTGGTGGTTGCCATAAGTTTTTTTTGTTGAACTACCTGAAATACAAATTTCGCATCCAAATTAGTCTTTTTAGCTGAAATTCTCGTATTCCACTGAGTTTCACGGAAATGGATTCCGAAAAAGACAGAAATCTCAATGTCACCGCCCTCTATTCTTCAATTCTCTGATCATTCTTTCTTCTTTTTTTTCTTTGGGTTGACCATTTGTGAAAGCTACTTATATTCCAGTACACAGCGACGTATGCAGTCTGTTATATTTCACTGCCACAACTTACGTACATTCCTTGGCTTCGCTGTAAGTGCTACAGCTGCATGGCCTCTGTAAGCATCTCAGAGTCTAGCTAAAGACTTAGAACTTGCTCCCCTCTGCTTATTTATTGAGCTCCTCATGAGTAGATTCGTCGGTTGAATATTGGCTTGCGTCTTATAACGAGAACATATATTTATAATCTTTATGCGCAGGGCGATGCACATAACAAATATAAATATATTTATATATACTATATATAATAGTGAAAATAAATTTTTAACATGGCATTGGCGTTAACCTCACCCACGAGTCGACGAGTATATCTGGTTCAACAGACACATTATTTTTACTCCGGGTTAGATCGGGGTCGTCCCTTAAATTATTTCACCTAACAACGATTGTTATGACAGTTATTTGAGGGGATTCGAGGGAAGACTGGTTTACAAGGCAAAACGCTGTCATTTAATTTCTAATGTAAATGCTTTCATCACGAAAACTCACTCAGGGGACAGCAAAACCGTTGAAGAAGTCAAGTATTTACCTCGATATATTAGTAAATATCGAATTCAAATCCAACGTTGGTTAAGAATCGTAGAGGACTAAAATTATTATTGACCATAAGACCAAAAATACTTGAACGCAATATCAGTTAAGTCATTCAAGAAACTTGAGTTTCTTGAAGGATTTAACTGGTATTGCGTTGGACCCTAGAAATATTGCGCTCAACTCTAAGCGTTATGAAACGTGAATAATGAAATAACTTGGTTTTAGAGTTGATAGCATCCGGGGGAGAAGATTCAACGCTAATTAAACAGGCTGTAAGGCAGAAACCATTCAAGCACTTGCAGATACAGTGTTCAAGTAAAACAGAGCTTAACGCTTAGAAGTTTTTCAAACAACATCACGTTGTCAATTGTGTCTTCTGCGTGATGCAACGCACTATCTAACAAGGACCTCAATAAAATTGGAGACAGATGGTAAGAGGAAACATAATTTCGTTAAGCTGTCATTGAGGAACTGGCCTAGAAAATTAATTACAATTTTTACCGGAAAAAATGAAAGTCGGTTCACTTGAGGTGTGCCTTATTTCTGTTGTGGAGTAAACACCTTACGTAAGCGCAAGTCTTTTATTTTTCTTATGATCTTAAACCTCACCGAATAATAAAATTCCCTAGTGAGGAATAGTCCAAGTTGGAATATTTAATTAGAATTGAAGCCAATGAATATTAGCTAATTGTTTCAGAAATTAATGATTCAAATGATAACTTAATGATTCTTAAAATATGTAAAATCAATGCACGCATGCTGTGTAACTTGTTTTAAGATGCTATATTTAACGTGTTTGTATTGATTTTTTTTTTCAGGGAATAATTTTCTTCTTCCACATGTTGAGACTGTCCTCCTTCAGAGTTTTAAAACAGAAACAACTATAAGAAATTATGACAACAGAAAAACTTAATCATCTTTACTCTGCAAATCTCTCATTTACCTGTTTGAACAGTGTAGGCAGACCGTAAGTGATCCAATGGCAAAACACAAGCAACTTCGCATCACTGTCTTCTGTTGTTAATTCCTTCAAAAGTTGACGTTTGTATCAACCACACGTGTTTATTTTTGCCTTTGCAAAAATATTTCAAATAAATTCGATTTTTGTTATTATTCTCGAAAAATTCTCACAAAATGGGTCGCATGAATCGTTCCCGTAAGCGCAGTGATGAAATGAAACGTGTGAAAAAGACTCGAAACGCCGCAAAGGAACTTATCCGTCTGAAGAAAACCCTTGGCCTCATAGATGCTGACGGCAATGAGATTATGAAGGAGGTTGAAGATGTTGTCACAGTCAAAACTCCACAAGATTTAAAATTGGTGAGTCTTATAAATTCTCTAATCAATTTTTTAACTCACAATACATGTTTTTATTTGTAACAGGAAAAACTCAGCAAAGAGGAGAAACAAGTTGCGTACGAACTTGAAGACGAACACGACAAAGGCGAAGAAGTCACAGTGGTGAACGAGAAGACAGGCAAAGAGCACACGTACAACACAAAAACTCTTAAGGATCAATACGGCTCATACCCACCATGGTATAAACCCAGAAAAACCGAGAAGAGAAAGCGAAAAATGGAGCACGCCCGCAAGAGGAGTTTCAAGCAAAAATGGACAACAATCAATGTCCCACTGTAGGACGCCAAAACTGTTTTCTTTTCTTCTAGTTTTTAAGTGTGTGCGCGACGAGATAATAAAGTGAATAATAACATTTTCCATTTCGGATGTAAGAATAAATTTATTTTCATTTTTCAGCTACACTAATTAACTAAAACGGTTCCACCATTTAACAGATATAATATTTTGTAAGACCTATGTGTCCAGTGAGTGTAAAAATACGTAAACTATCGGGAGCTTAGTTGCAAAACTTCTAATTGTTTAGGCGTGCGTTAGATAAGCAACGAAAGAAACGGATTCCGGAACAGGACCTCCAACGGCTACAAATGAGTACACATTCACTGAACTGTACATGAACGCCACCGCCCTCTATTTTCAGCGCAATCCTCTGGTCATTCGTTCTTTTTCTCCTCGAGTTGACCGTTTGTGACAGTATTCGACTTGAGTACACTGCCACCTGTGAAACCAAGTATTCCACATCCAACAGCGGCCAATCCACCAACTTTCATCCCCGCCAACAGGCCAATGGGTCCACCCACACAGGTACCTAGCAGAGCTCCAACCACTGGGTACATTGCTTTCTTGTAGGTAAGAGCTTGCCGCAGATGTGCCTCTCCCATTTGCACTTGTTCCAAAGCCTCTTCGGCATTGTCCGCTATAACTTGGACGCTCTCTGCCTGCTCGTTCACCAGAACTCGCACGTCATGGAACATACTGTGCAGATCTTGGACTTCTCTTTGTAGGTTTTCAAATTCTTTAAGACAGGACTGTCGCGCCAGCAACTGATGCTCTTGCATTTGGAATTCAGCTTGAATTTGTGGTAGACTGTCGCTCTGATGCAGTGGCGGATATTCATCGTTGTCATCGGATTTTATTGTGCTTGTTGGGCTCTTCAACTGAAGTTCTGAAAAGAGAAATAAAATTCAATTCGTGTCAAACGAAAATATGCCTTTGACTTTGATGTTTCTTAGCCAGTGGTGGGTTTAGCTATGAAGGAATCAGCTTAGCTTTGGAACAAGTTCAGGCGTGAGTTGTAGCATTCTTTGAATGGCATGAATCTCCATTCATACACATACGTGGTGCAGAAACTTTAGTCAAACAAAAAAAAACCTAACCCACGAGAGACAAATGACGATACTCTTCAGTACATACAAGCGACTGGTGCAACGTAGCGTAAAACAAGACGGTCGACTGTATCAGCGTCACGCTGAGTGAAAGGGAGTCTGTGTATAAGTGCCGATAACATAAACACAGTAGCAAGCACAACAGCAATGATTGTTAAAATTTTCCAGGGTTCTACCTCTTATCTCCGTCAACTTGCCTGGACTTGCATATCTTCACGCGTTTTTCATGCCAGTCCTTTAAATATTTCGCCAATACTGCTTATCTGTGCTTATCGAGCCACATCCCAGAGTAACCAGTCGATGTGACGATAACTTCATTCGACTTATTTTGCAGCTTGCCTTAGGTCTTCATTATCGCCGTATGACTCAAAGGAAGCCCCACTTGTACCCCTTCAAAGCACGGAAAGGAAATATTACAAACACTCTCGAATATGAACAGACGTAAATTGATCAGGTTGAGTAAACAAATGTGCAACAATCGACATTGCCTTTGACGCCCTCTCATTGACAACAGACGACTGCCTACCTCACACGATGACTAAGTGCACACGCCACACGGCTGCAAATCGAATTGGGAATGATTCTCGGGAAATCTGATCATTGTTCCCGCAGATAAGACATTACGAGCATCACAAAATTGTTTATCTGAACAAATCAATAAAATCAGGCATCAAGGGAGATCCCAAACTCCAGGGTAGGGGAAATAGGGCCCTTACGTCACACAAAACAACTGCAATGTCTGTCATAGGAAAGTGGATCAAAGCCAAAAAAAAAAAAAAAAAAAAAACAAAAAAAGCATACTCACCCAAATACTGTCGCATACCCTCCAAGGCTTTATTCTTTCCAAGCGACATCATTTCATCGAATTTCTCCTGATCTTCTTCGCATACTTTCTCCCGCAGGGTGTCCATTTCAAGGAATAGATTCTTTAATTGCTTGATAACCCGCATCGCATTGATCTCCTCCTTTTTTATTTTGGTCCAATCGCCGAGTGCGAGGCATTTTTCAATATTGGATTTATGATTTTCCAGCAGTCCGAGGTGATGTGGAATGGCGAGGTCGTTGAATTTCCGCACAGAAACTTCAGCACGTTTCAGTGGGATTCGTTCAATGTTTTCAATTTGTTCTGTCATTTTGCACTGTGCACAATATGTGTGATTTTACTGTTCGAAACAGATTTGCGATGTTGTGAAAACTGAGAAAATTTAATACACAAAATATTTTTGTTTTGACATTTCAATATGAACTGCGCGTAACATCTGACACCAGCAAACAATGAACAGATGCTCGAAAGGCGGGGCACGAAGGGAATGCAAGTACGTTTTTCGCTGGACACCAGTGTATTGTTGTTGCATGGGACACTTTATTTACGCAATTTCTTTGTGTTCGTGACACTTTGTTGTTTTTTTTCCCATTGGGTTGGTTAGTTTGATAACACACGTGAAGTTGGTTGTGGTTAGCATTCATTTGTTGATTTGGTTTGAGGAAGATGACGTTGCCATCTGTCGATGCTATATTTTGATTTAGCTTAAAATGTGAGGTGTGTTTCAATCTCATATCTGTTTACATATAATTCCGCGAATTCCTATTGTTTCCAAGAGAGATTTTTACCCAAACTACTCAACTACGAATTTCTGTACACAAATGAATTGGAGTAGACCTTTATCTTTTATACGGTTTTCTTGTAGGTTGATATTTAGGCTTAGTTACTGCCGTGGGGTGGTGCGTAGAGTGCGACGCTCACACGACGAAGAGTCTAGGTTCGATTCACGGCTGAACACCTCGGATTTTCACGACACCACCTCTTTCGAGCTGGTGACAACACTCAAAGAGTAATAAATGTCTAAGAAAACTTCTCAAACTTCGCCGTTCGGAGTTGGCAAAAAACTGAAGATCCCTTCAACTGGTGAGTGAACAGTAGCGCGCACAACACGAGTAGTTGATGACCAAGCTAGGCCCTGGTCCCCCTGTGGACTGTCGCGCCAACAATTATTAATTATTGATATTTAGGTTCATTCATTGTAAATATTTGGAAAACCGCTCTCGCTTTAAGCGAATTTGTTGAAAGTCTTCGAACCTGTTGAATGAACCTTAACCACCTTTTTCCATAATAACTTTTCTTGTAGGCCAGGGAAAGATAAGCATTCCTTATACCTTATCGAACTTTGATGGCTGATTGTGCGATCAGATGATTGCCTTCTGGTGTGATTCGAGGGATTTTTTATTGAAAGCATGCGCGTCCTGTCAATCCTGCTTTATGGCCCATAAACTTATAACGCTACTAAAAGCGTCTTAAAAAGCCCAAATTCTTTTCTACTCCCGATTTTTGGGCCTGTTTAAGTTGAAGTCGGTTAGAGGAGAAGATTATATGAAAAACAGCACGGCGACATGCGCCTGATTTAGAAATCTGGTTAAGAAACCAGGCGCTTGTCTGCAGTCTTCGGATACAACGCTTAAGATGGCTAGGCTATGTAGAGCGTATGGGCACCACTGCGATGGACACATTGAATACGAACAGAAGATCTGTGGATACAAAATTTTATACTAAGCAATAATAAGCAGGGTGATTAATAAAAATTTCTCCTTTAATAATAATAACTGGATGAGGAAACAGTCCACAGGAGGACAACTACTCGTTTTGCGCGCGCTACTATTCTCTCACAAGCGAAAGTGACCTACAGTTATATTTTATTATATTTAGTTATAATTTACCGACTAAGAACGGCGCAGTTGGAGGAGTGTTGTCAGCAGATCGGTGTTCAGCCAAGAATGGAACTTGAACCTTCGGCGTCGCACATTGCCACATTGCACCACAGCGGCCATTAAAATTACTAATAATAATTGTTGGCGCAACAGAGCGTAGCTCGCTCATCAACTAATCACGCTACAATTCTCTCACGAGAAGAAGGGACCTACAGTTTTTTGCCGACTCCGAATGGCGAAATTTGAGAAGCTTTCTTAGACAGTTATTACTCTTTGGGTGTTATCAGCAGCTCAATAGAGGTGGTGCCGGGAAAATTCGTAAAATTGGTGTTGAGCTGGGAGTCGAACCTAGACCCTTCGGCGTGTGAGCGTCGCACTCTACCCACTACACCACGGCGACCACCATTAAAATTACTCCTTTACTAAATAATGTGCAAAGTCGAGATATGTTGCACTGCTGTATTCGAATCGACCTCATAAGTGGCACAGAGTACGAGGCTTGACTTCAACTTCGCGATAATGTCATATTTGACATCCTGAAAGTTATAACGGGCAAAGCTGAGTTACATCAAAGCGATTATAGATGAATAATAAGGATGATACTTTTTTATATAACTGGCGTGCTAAAGGGGTTATTTATTTGTGAACGATACTCTAATCTTTACAGAACATCTGAAGGAGGTCTTAAGGGTGTATTGAAAGAGAGGAATACAATTGGCTAATTTTGAGCATTTCCTATTGAAATAGCGGCCAAGGGAGTCAATTGTTATCGCAATCATCACCACCAATGATTTTTCCTCGCTCGCTGTTGATTTCTGTCCAGTAGATTCAGTGAGGATTTGTGAGCACCTGATTAGATAGAAGCATAATACCCAAGTCTTAAACCTCGTTTATTGTAGCCACATCAAAAAAGGAAAACATTTTCTTTCATCGTTTTAAGAAATTAATAGGAATCTTCTATGTGACATAAGCATGTATCTTTCATAAAGAAACCTTTGCCGCAAAGAATGCCGAAAAGATTGTTAACAAAACGGACTGCCTTCCATTTACAAACAAGGGCCTTAAAGGCTTTCACATCTTAGCTTATTTTGTATATAGAATTGGTATAAAAGTGAAGAAATTAATTTTAATTTGCTGTCTCAGCTAATTTTGCTGCCTAGCATGCAGTCTTTTAGAAAATTTACAAGGAGCCTTCACGACAACTGTTTAGGAATGAAGCCATATTTACTCAACTTACGTCTTGGTGATAGTGAAATATATTATATATGTATAAGTAAATAACAGGACGACACAAGACTGACAGTTGCAGATGTAGGTTGTAGTTAGTGATCGGCGCATTCGAATGATGTCTCGTGTGATAAGATAATTGATTATTACAACATCTCGATTCTCAATCAATCACTACTAACATCTTGAGTGACTACTAATGACTCGAATAACTATTAATCACTTGAATGACTACTAACCACTCGCATGGCTTCTAACTACTAACACAAGAGAACTCGATTAGTGTATCAACACCGCGAGAACGAATGTCGAGAGCTACTGATCAGGAACATAAAGAAAATGAAAGAAAAATCCAAAAGAGAAGAACTCAAATATTACTCCACTACTCAGTTAATTTCTTCATTTTCAGTTTGCGTTTCAAGTTAATGCTGTCATCTGTGGATTTTATCCGGTCACTTTGTAGAGTTATGATAGCAATGAATCCTACTATACAGTCACCAGTCATTTTATTTTCAATGACAAGTTATTTTCACCTGTACTCGCAACTCGTGAAGTGCAAAATTCGCACACAGGAGAAAATATCGCTAGTGTATTGTCACAGGTTTTCGTTGAATGGTGCATCAATACGAAAATGGTTCTGTTCTGTAGTTAAACCCGTATGTGACATAAAGAATTCCGAAAAAAAACAACAGTCGAAAAAGATCAGTATCCACTTTTGACACATTTGGAAGAAAAAGTGGCAGGAACACAGACCGTTGTAACTCCTAAATCACAAGTTAATTTAATACTGAAACAGTATTATGAACTGTCCCATGTCCTGATATCGTGGAATCCATTCGAGTTCTAAAGAGTACAAAAAAGTACATTTCTGGAATTATTATACATAAGCTGGACTTAAAATATTCAGCTATATCGGCTAGAAAGGATTTTCTCTAAGGCTGCTCAACTTACAAATGATCTTCGAAACCGCTTGCTAGATCAAAATTTAAGCAAAATAATATTTCTCAACAGCTTTTTCACGCGGAAAACTCAACTTTAATTTTTAATTATTATTTATAGTCAATTGAATTACAAGTCTTTTTTCTTTATTTTTATCGAATTGTGTAGTCTAAACATAGAAGACTTTATTAAATTATTTTGATATCCTTAAGTTTACAAGAAATAAGTGCCTTTGAATTATTAATTTACGCTAATTTTGTTCGTTTTTGATTCTACCAAAATACAATCTACAGTTTTGTCCATCACTGTATATTAAAATAGTTTACGATATTTTTATTAATGCACCGGGTAGTGAGATAATACTTGAGTTCTTTTCTCTTGCGTTTTTGTTTCATTCTGATGTTAATTCTATGTTCCAGATGATTATTTATCGACGAGAACTATTTATTACTTGTTCTTGCGCTGAAGTAAGA